>JAPDOI010001941.1:0-118785 GCA_029168955.1 Aplectana chamaeleonis
AAGTCGACCATCCACAATCGACTCAACTTACTCGGCTACCACAAAGTTCTGGCCCGTTGGATCCCCCCACCGTCTGACGGACGCCAACAAGCAGAGTCGCGTGGCCGTCTGCTCCGCATCGCGAGGGGTTTTTCGAGGACGTGGTCACTGGGGATAAGAGTTGGGTCCTCTACGCCAACGTCGCCCGCAGTGGCGTCTGGATCCCGCGCGGAGAAGAGCCGCTGACGACGCCGAAAGCCGACCTGCACCCTCTGAAGATCATGCTCTGCTGATGGTGGGACACCAAGGGCATGCTGTACTTCGAGCTGCTCCCGCAAGGCAGGACGGTCACCGCCTCCATCTACACCGAACAGCTCGAGAAACTAGCCGCCGCCATCCGAGAAAAGCGTCCCCGACGGGCCTCGGTCCACCTGCTGCACGACAACACGCGCCCCCACGTGGCGAAAGAGACCCAGCAGAAGTTGGCGACGCTTGGCTGGGAGACGGTTGCCCATCCGCCGTATTTGCCGGGCCTCGCCCTCTCTGACTACCACTTGTTCCGCCCGCTGAAACACCATTTGGCCGGAAGAAAATTCACCAACTACGACAACCTCAAATCCGACATCGCGGAATTCTTCGAGTCGTAGCTCCCGGAGTTCTGGGCGAAGGGCATCGGCGACCTGCCCAATCGATGGGCCACTGTTGTGGATAACTGTGGTGATTATATTGTTGATTAGACTTGTTTTTCAGTAAAGTTGAAAAAATTAAAAGTGGTGAAATTTTCGGACAAGAATTATTGAACACCCTGGTAGTTGTGTTATGTTTGTGTTCACATGTTCTATGACCATTGTGACCTTTTCACTGCCAATGTTGTTTTGCAATGCCTCTCGTAATTGCTATGTTAACCGAGCCCGTCAAACCCGCGCCGCCTACGATGTAGTCAGGAGGGCGCCTCAATCACCATTGTATGTGACAGTTCTTCAGTGACTAATAAACGATTAGTTCACTCGTCTGCAGCAGCTCGGCCGTCTACAACAACTGGCGATCAGGATCAAGGGTATCAACGCTCAACGTCACCCAATCAGCCCCGGATCTCGCCCAGATCCCGGTCGAACAGCTGATCGAGCAACCCCGGCTCATTTTTCGAGCCCGGTCGAGTTCCTGCCGTCGCCACCGACCAAGGCAGGTCGCAAACCTGTGTCAGCTGATTGACGCCTGACAAAGACAGGTATTGAACCTGTGTCAGCCGATCAAATCGCTCAACCAGCTCGACGTTGACCTTCAAACAGGTTCAACTGCTGGTAGAGTGCCAGATCTAATCTCGATCTGAAGACGAGCATTGTGAACGTGCAACAGTCACGTGTCAGAATCTAGACATGAATGCTGAAACGCTCCGTATGATTCTGGAAGCTCAAGCTAAATCTTAGCTGGAGGTGTCTAACGAGATGATGACTCGCATGGAGGGCATGGTCTCTAACACAAGACCATCTGCTTCGACCGCTCCGGTCGCTACCACAGAGTTCGTCGCAAACTCATTATCGACGCGCTTGCCCGAGTTCAGTTATGACCCGGAAAACGGCTGCACATTCGACGTGTGGTACAACCGATACGAAGACGCCATTTCCAAGGATGGCGTCACTCTGGGCGACTCTGCGAGAGCTAGATTAATCGTCTCCAAGCTGGATGCTGTTACATACGCACGCTTCACGAGCCACATTCTGCCTCTGAAAGCTTCTGATCTATCCTTAACGGATACTGTGAAGACTCTGAAGGAGCTTTTCGGACATAACACGTCGATCTTTGCCCGTCGTTACGCCTATCTCAAGACACAACGTGATGACGAGACGCTGCGTGACTACACAGGACTAGTCAATCGACGACATGAAATGGCACAATTCAACGACAAATGAAGTGTCTCGTCTGGATTTGTGGGCTTTCCTCTCCCACGGATGCCGATAACTGTGCCCGTGCTCTACGCAAAATGGAGAGCAATCCTCAGACAACGCTGAAAGATCTCACTTCTGAAATTCAGCAATTAATTGATATTCGACAAGACGCTGCTCTTCTCGAACAGTCAACATCATCACCACGATCCAGCATCAATGCTGTAAACTCGAAGACAGGTCGGTATCGTGAACCGCCTTCTCCATGTTTCCGATGTGGAGGAAATCATTGGGCTAAAGAATGCACGTTCATCAACAAAGCGTGTCACGACTGCAAAGTCACTAGCCATAAAAGAGGATTCTGCAAAAACTTCAAGACAAAGAAAACACAGAATCCGAAAACGAAGCGACGGCGAACGAACAACGTCGTTATCGCCTCTACGTCGTCAGATATCGCTCCAGCCAAACGTATCTATCGGAAAGTACAGATCAGTGGTACCAGGATACGGATGCGTCTCGACACTGGAGCCGATGTCACATTACTCAGCGCAGCCGATTGGAAAGCGATTGGCCAACCGAAGTTGCTGCCATCTTTGGTCACTCTGAATTCCGCAAACCACAAGCCGACTAGGGTTTGCGGAAGATGCGAATGCAACTTCGACATTGACGGACACCCTGGACGGGGTACATATTACGTTGCTGACACTGCTTCTTTGTTGGGTATTGACTGGATAGCCCAACACGAGTCGCTGTATCGTCTTCTGGCTGAAAGCTCCATTTGCAACGTATCATCGTCGACACTCTCTACACTGCATCAAACACCAACTGCTCGCTTGAAGAAGCAGTTCGCCGCAGTGTTTGCACCAGGATTAGGGTGATGCAAAAAGTCGAAAGCAAAACTCGTGCTGAAGCCCGATGCCAAGCCTGTATTTCGCAAGGCTAGGCCTGTTCCGTATGCAGCTCTGCTGTGTATCACTCAAGAAATCAACCGTCTGGTGGCTGCCAACGTGTTATCGCCCGTAGATCACTCAATATGGGCCGCACCCATCGTCGCCGTTCAGAAGAAGAACGGAACCATTCGACTCTGGGCAGACTTTTCAACAGGACTGAATGATACTTTTGAGCAGCACCAGCACCCACTTCCAACACCGGATCACATCTTCGCAAAGCTGAATGGAGATCGGTACTTCTCGCTGCTTGACCTCGCTGAAGCGTACTTTCAGTTGGAAGTGGACGACGACTCAAAACCTCTGCTGACCATCAACACTCACAGGGGATTGGACAATCGACTACTTTTTGGAGTCAAGCCTGCTCCAGGCATCTTCCAACAGCATATCGATGCCGTGACTGCTGGTTTGGAAGGAACTGCTTCCTATCTCGACAACATACTGGTCACGGTTCGCACCATCGAGATACACAACAGTCGCCTCGAAGCCGTGTTCCAGATGATCCAAGACTATGGATTCCGTGTTCGGCTAGAGAAGTGCTTCTTCTTGCAAACCGAAATCTTTAATCTGGGCTTCGTCATCAACGCTCAGGGACGCCGTCCTGATCCTGCAAAGATCAGAGCGATCCAAGAGATGCCATCACCGAGGAACATAAGCCAGCTCCTCGCTTTCCTCGGACTCGTCAACTTCTATGGAACATTCGTCAAAGATTTGCACAATCTACGCGCACCGTTAGACGCCCTTACATAATATGACGTCGTCTATACGTGGACACCGCAGTGCGAATCACGCTTTTGCAAAATCAAAGCGACATTGAACTCATATCTACTGCTGACACATTTCGATCCGAGTCGACCAATCATTGTCGCTGCAGACGCTTCAAACTACGGGATCGGAGCAAAACTGTCTCATCGCTTCGCATATGGACCCCAGAAAGTCATCTACCACGCAAGTCGTTGCTTGACCTCCGCGCAGAAGAACTACAGCCAGATAGAAAAGGAAGCGCTGGCTCTCATCTTTGCCGTGTAGAAATTCCACCGTTTCGCGCACGGGCGTCACTTCACGTTGAAGACTGACCACAAACCACTCCTTTCGATCTTTGGTAACAAGAAAGGAATACCGGTATACAGTGCCAACCGTCTTCAGCGTTGGGCCACTACACTACTCAACTATGACTTCACCGTTGAGTACGTCAACACGAGAGATTTTGGACAAGTCGATGCTCTTTCACGTCTCATAGCATCACATTCTTTTGAATCGGAAGACTACGTGATAGCCTCTGTTGATGAGGATATCACAGCCGAGTTCGCAGACAACTGTCGTCATCTTCCAGTTTCTGCCGAATCTGTGCGCTCCGCTACGTTAACAGATGGTCTGATCAAGCAAGTGATCGACTACACGAAATTCGGTTGCTGGCCCAAGCTCAACCGCGATTCTCCTTTGTGGCACTACTACAACCGCAGAGACACGTTAACGACCGTGAACGACTGTCTCATCACTGCTTCTCGAATAGTGAACCTAAAATCACTACAACGTCGTGTACTCTCGATGCTCCACAAGGCCCATCCTGGACAAACAAGGATGAAGATGCTGGCACGAAGTCACGTCTAATGGCCAACACTGGATAAAGACATTGAAGCTCTCGTTAGGACTTGCAGCAAGTGTGCAACAGCTTCCAAAGATCCTGTAAAAGCTGAACTGCAGTCCTGGCTAAAACCGGTGTCTCCGTGGACACGAGTACATGCAGACTTCGCCGGACCGCTAGAAGGACAGTTCTACTTGATTATAGTAGACGCGTATTCCAAGTGGCCAGAAATCGTTCAGATGACATCAATCACGTCATCTGCAACTATTCTAGCGAAGAAGAAGATCTTCGCACAGTTTGGTAATCCGGAGACTCTTGTCACTGATAACGGCACGCAATTCACGTCCGCGCAGTTTGCGACGTTTTGCCGTTCTCGGGGCATTAGTCATCTCCGTACGCCACCCTTCCACCCACAAAGCAACGGACAAGCCGAACGCTTTGTGGATACCTTCAAGCGAGGACTCGCAAAGTTGAAGGGGAGGAACCTACGCCGGATGCACTCTAAACGTTCCTCATGGCATACAGATCGACGCCGTGTCCGTCTGGACCAAACCAACCTTCCGCAACCGAAAACTTCCTGGAACGTCGATCGCGAACTGAACTCGACCTGTTGTCTGTCTCCCAGTGACGTCACTCATGGACTACGAGACGTCAAGATGGAGCAGCAATACAACCGTCGACATGGCGCTCGAAGTCGTCACTTCGATGTCGACGACGCTGTGTACGCCAAAAGAGAAAATAAGAAGGATGTAGAGGAGTAAGAAGTTGATAAAGTCCGTTTCGCCTCTGCCCGCAGACGAACCTTACCAAACAATTCTGCCGAGGCTCCTCAATGAGGAACAGAATTGTCGATGAGAAATAAATGAGAAAGCTGAGCCACAAGCGGAAATTGTTAGCAAGAGTAATGAAAGGAAACTGAGTGAGAAAGAAGAGGCGCGGAAAAGTGGAAGAACAATGAAAGTTCAAAATGGGGAAAGGTCAGGTCCAAAATCAATGTGGAATCAATAAAGTCGTATGGTGTAGGTCGTTCAACAATAGCAGTAGCTGGAATGGAGCAGGATTCGAGACTTTAGTGTAGCTAATATTCGAATTTATAGAATAGCAACGACAAGTTTTTTAACATGATTGTAATCATCTGGCAAGAGGAACTTATATGAATTTTTTTTGTTGCGATAGATGCATTTGACTACGTTAACGACAATAAATTCTGAAGAGTATCCATTGTTTAATAGTGAGTTTTTCAATTCTTTCAATTTATCTATGAAAAACTTCACCTCAGAGCAGACATTGGCTATCCTCAAGGCCTCTGTGTAAATTGTCAGGCCTTGATGATAACAGAAACTGCAGAATCTGATTGTGGGAACTTCTTCACTATGAAATCAAAGTCATCTGTTTTATTGTATAATATGGCCAAATTGCATTATTATCTGTTCTTATATTGATATCTAAGTAAGTAGAAAGTTAGTATGAAATTCATTCATGTGAGTTCTTTTAATCTCTAATACATTATTATAAAATTCATTCATGTGAGTTCTTTTAATCTCTGATACATTATTATAAACAGCTGCTAACAAATCTTCAACATATTGATCATTTTTGTTGTGAATAACCAATGAGTCGTCCATATATCTAAATGGCTCCAATAGAACATTCTGATTAAGAGAAAAAGTTTCGGAAAATTGAAACTCCATCACAGATAAGACCAGATCTGCTAAAATTGGATTAAAATTACCGCCTTGTGGAACCCCTTGTTTCTGTTTGAAAACGATGCCTCCGAATAAACAGTAACTATTGTTGAGAAGGTAATCAATGATGTAGATTAAATCTTGCTTAGTATAATATCTATAACTATTACTTCTCAAATGACTATCCGTATAGAAGGATTTGAAACCATTACGTGCAATGAATTTCTTGTTTGAGTTTTTGTAGCACACATTGACCAAGTAACTCATACAGCTAATAATAGTGGTATGAGGTACATAGGTTGGTAAACATATCCGTAAAATCTGCAGAATACAACTTCGCATTTGTATTTTTGAATGCGTTCAATTGCTCTCCAATATTTGTGTTTGTTATTGCCCAGTACGTTTTGATTGTTTTATTACGAGAACGCACTATATTAGTGTAATTTACAAAATGTTTCTTGAGCGTCGTGAATATCACGCAAAATTCTTGAGCCAGAGGTTTCAAACTGCTATTATGCGCACCAGTAATACATCTGAATTTAATAGAAGTTTTATGCAATTTCGGTATGGCATAAATCAATGGAAGTGTGCAATCCACTTCGAACTTCAAATTGTTTTTCAAGTTGAAAAACTTATGTTTTAGGATTATCGAAATTTCATTTGCATTTGGTACAGCTTCATAAACTTGGTTATAATCTTCATATATTATTGTATTTCATCAAAACCAATTCCCATTTCTTTCATGAGAAATATGAGGTAATACTTCTTGCAAATTACTCCGTAGTTATTACTAGCCTTATCCAATGGACAAAATATGAAAGTCTTTTGCAACTTTTTCACAACTCCATAAGGAAACCTAACAGTATTTTCTACAAGTAGCAGACTGTGAAGAAGTGGCTTGATTCTTTTCCTGTATTGTGTTTTTAGAAAAGATATTATACAGTTAATCTTTTCAGCGTTTAGTCCAAACTTATTGATCAGAAAATCGATAGCCTCAAGTGTGGTTTGATAGAAAATGTTTTTTATATCAAGTCTATTTGATATGTCATTAATCCTGAACTTAGTGCCTTTATTAGGGATGTCTCTGAAACCGATATGGTCAATTAATTCCAAATTCCCTGTGATTATATGCCTACTGTGAGGGCAAATATAATCACGATTTTTTTCACTATCTGTTTCACAAACGCATGTTGAACTCAATATATCTTGAGTTTCAGTGGTAGTAAGAGTTCTCAAAAAATTGTTATAATTGTAAATTCTGGAAGAAACAGGGTTGTTATAAGTGTATGTAGGTCTGAAAATTTTTGTATTGTTTTCTATGTTACCAATTATGTTTTTGATGGCAGGGGTGTTAAGAATTCTGTTAAAATTTACTTTATCAAAAATTTTATTGGCAAAGGGAATTTTAATAAGGTGACCCTCCAATTTACGTCCCTTGGACTTACATGCAACGATGTTATAGTGCAAGCTGGTTAGCAAACATAAGACAAGAAATGTATACTTATGCTGAACATTTTTCAAAAATTCTGTTGATAATGACGCGTTCAGAAGATTTTTCATGTTTTTCTTGTCCATGGATTTGAGCAGTCTATAAACTTCTATTGGTCTACCAAGATCATTTTCATGATTATCTTTCTTTATTTCTAGACCTCTTAGGTTTCTTTTTCCCTCTGTCTTTTCTTTCTTTAGTAATATGAAGTGAGAAAAAGGGATGAATGTTCTTGTATGAAAGCGGATTTGCAACGTCCGTAATATTGCCATAGCCCTTAATATTATCATTAAGTCCAAATGGATGAGCAGTCATTAAAAGCTTGATCCAAAACAATTCCTTTTCTAGCAAAACGCTCAGGTCTTCATTTGACTTTGAAGCATCAAGGACATACACAGAAAATCCTGAACGGCATTGTTGAAAATGCTCATATAAAAGTGTGTGTTTTTTGAAGGTTTTCAAATTATTCAGATGTTCTCTAATTCTGATTCTCAGACTTCGTTGGGTAATTCCAACATATTGTTTACTGCAACTATTGCACTGCAAGCAATAGACCACTCCTTTAGTATTACAATTGGTAGACGAAGTGTGATAAGTATTAATTAAAAATTTTGCAGTATTAAAACAAATCTGATTCTCAAATCTGATAATACTGCAAATGCTACAATTATTTTTACACTTTTCAACCACGGTATGATTCCCAAGTCCCTAACTGTATACTGCCCATTACTTACCTTGTACTTCGTGAAACTAGATACCTGAAAGTAATTGCTCTGACTGACTTGCATGGAGTTTTTTGACTTAAATCCACATCACCTAGGAAGCCAAGCCTAAGTGAAGGGGGGGATCCACCTTAAGGTTGGTGTACCGAAAGGCTTCGGTGGGGCTGCCACCAAGGGAATGACGGGCCCTTTTTTGTTCCAAAGAACCAGTGTTACCGGAAGCGTGCAGAGCAGATCCCAACCACGCTACTCTACACCCCACATCAGCAACTACGCCTATTTTTAGGAGGAGGTATGGCCCTCCTTGAGTGGTTGAATGTAGTGTTACTGGGTTATGTCTAAACCCACATACATGCAAGACACAGAACACAAAAAAAGGTTGAAAATAAAAGGGAGGGTATGTATTAGCTTAGGAAGCGAAGCTGATACACGAAGGCTAATAAGATGTGAAAATAATATGTTCTACCACTGAAACAAAAATTGTTCATGTTTTCACTGAGAGCTTATCATAACTCGGTCAAGTATCTATCCATTGGAATGAATTTCTCCACATGTCCAAAAATTAACATATTAATATATTTGTAGTATAATGAAATTTCAGATGACGTAACTATCCCAGTAGAGAAGAGAAGCTAAACATTAAAGATCGAACTGCTAGAAGAAGTATTGAGAGTTCAGGAGACCAACCGGTCCGGAAATTCACCAGTCGGTGCTGAGGCATGTTTCCTCAAAGAGAGAACCTGTCATAAAATTGTGCTCATTACCCGATAAACGGTGCTGCTCTGCGCACACACACGGGTTTCCCTCTGTGTTGTGCACGCAAAACAGTGCAACCAAAAGAGAAAAGAAGAAGGATGTAGAGGAGTAAGAAGTTGATAAAGTCCGTTTCGCCTCTGCCCGCAGACGAACCTTACCAAACAATTCTGTCGAGGCTCCTCAATGAGGAACAGAATTGTCGATGAGAAATAAATGAGAAAGCTGAGCCACAAGCGGAAATTGTTAGCAAGAATAATGAAAGGAAACTGAGTGAGAAAGAAGAGGCGCGGAAAAAGGGAAGAACAATGAAAGTCCAAAATGGGGAAAGGTCAGGTCCAAAATCAATGTGGAATCAATGAAGTCGTATGGTGTAGGTCGTTCAACAATAGCAGTAGATGGGATGGAACAGGATTTGAGACTTTAGTGTAGCTAATATTCGAATTTATAGAATAGCTACGACAAGTTTTTTAACACGATTGTAATCATCTGGCAAGAGGAACTTATATGAAATTTTTTGTTGCGATAGATGCATTTGACTATGTTAACGACAATAAATTCTGAAGAGTATCCATTGTTTAATATTGAGTTTTTCAATTCTTTCAATTTATCTATGAAAAGCTTCACCTCAGAGCAGGCATTGGCTATCCTCAAGGCCTCTGTGTAAATTGTTGAGGCCTTGATGATAACAGAAACTGCAGAATCTGATTGTGGGAACTTCTTCACTATGAAATCAAAGTCATCTGTTTTATTGTATAATTTGGTCAGAATTGCATTATTATCTATTCTTATATTGATATATAAGTAATAAGTATGAAATTCATTCATGAGAGTTATTTTAATCTCTAATAAATTATTATAAACAGCTGCTAGCAAATCTTCAACATATTGATCATTTTTGTTGTGAATAACCAATAAGTCGTCCATATATCTAAATGGCTCCAATAGAACATTCTGATTAAGAGAAAAGGTTTTGGAAAATTGAAACTCCATCACAGATAAGACCAGGTCTGCTGAAATTGGACTAAAATTACCGCCTTGTGGAACCCCTTGTTTCTGTTTGAAAACGATGCCTCCGAATAAACAGTAACTATTGTTGAGAAGGTAATCAATGATGTAGATTAAATCTTGCTTAGTATAATATCTATAACTATTACTTCTCAAATGACTATCCGTATAGAAGGATTTGAAACCATTACGTGCAATGAATTTCTTGTTTGAGTTTTTGTAGCACACATTGACCAAGTAACTCATACAGCTAATAATAGTGGTATGAGATAGGTTGGTAAACATATCAGAGAAAGACTACCGCACACAGAAGCATACTTGGGCACCTGGCATCGTTCTCAGTCGTACCGGGAGCTTTACGTATATAGTGCGCTGCGGGTCGGAACAATGGAAGCGCCACATCAATCAGTTACGACCAAGAGATAATAAACGATTAGTTAACTCGTCTGCAGCAGCTCGGCCGTCTACAGGCTATAAAACTCCGAAATTCACATGGTTCCTACGTGTGCTGGTGTGGAGCGGAGGTTAAAGACAGTGAGAGAGCGGGGGGCAGACGGAGGCCCAGGCGACGCGCGCGCCGCTCGCGCCTCGATTGATGTGAATTTCGACGTTTTATAGAGGGTACAACACCTACCGCAACTTACAGTAACCCCCAGACTAGCAACAGAAGGATCCCCGATTCGTCAGCGCCCGAGATTACCCCAATTGGAACTTTTGAGCGTGATTCAGAAAAGTTTTTTGAACATCTCGAAAATTCCCGGATAAAATTCGAAAACACCTCGGAAAAAAGATTTACACGTGGGTGAAGCTATAAACACGCCCTTTTTAGAATCCCCCGAGGCGCTAAGAAAATTATGAGCAGGGACTATTCATGTACTGTCACACTCCTACAACAGTCTTAAGATGGTTTTGCAGGAATTTCAAGGAAGTTATAAGCAAGGAACAGTTCGCAAAGGTGGTGCTAATCCTTTTTTTGTCGCCGTATTCGTGGTTGATTGAACGCGTATTCGTGAGCAATTGAAATCAGCCTTCTTTGAAAATTTTGTAGGTAATAACACAGTTTAAATGTTAGCAAACGTTTCCTATGGCACAAGGCTGATCAATGCACCAAGGGAAGAGGCGCGCTTGGCATTGGCGCGGGCTAGCCTTCCGGTTCTTGATAGTGGGCAAGCAGGCGCGCGCTATAGGCCTCTTCTAGCGCCAGCACAACCGCGCTAGTTCTGGCGCGCACTACCGGGTTTCTTAATGCCGCCCCAGAAGAACACGAATTCCTTGAAGGCAGCAGACACGCTCGAAAATGATATCAATTTTAAGGATTAGAGTGAAGGTCTGAAGCTGTTAGTATTCAGAAATAACGAAAAAGACGAAAACAAATCGGCGGAAATTAAGATATAACGGTACGTTCTATATTGGCCCACAAATGGACGAGTTGTACGGCACTGGCTGAAATAGCGGAGCTAGCAACAAATTTGTTGGGAAAACGACGCTAATGTACTCGCACGGCCCTTTCTGGAACGCTTACGCCGTTAAAAGCCTAAAAAGTAATCTAGAGTGGCCGCAATCGAGCACTGAATACCTGCATGGAGGGGAGGAACCCGTATCGACGGGCGGAGCAAGGATGATTTCGTGACTGACTACGGCTCAAATACGGCCATTTGGACTCGTTTTTACCGCTTGCAACTTCGTAAGGGCTCTTCTAGAGCGTGCACGACTCCGTTAATGTAGTTATCTTAACAAATTTTTCACCCCGCCTCTTAAGAATGACAGGAAATTTTTGTTGTGACAATTAAATCTTTTGTGGACCCGTCCGCTGCGGTTCTCTATTCTCTATTGCTCCGTTCTTTCCTTAGGGCCCTGACTAATCCTGCTTTGCATAAAATATCCTGCTATCTTCAATTGACCCAATTTTCAACAGGTGAGAACCACCATGAACATGTTCCACCAACGGGACAACTAGTCCATGTTAGAGAATAATGTCACTGATGTACGTTCTAATGAGTTTCTCGCAGTTTCTTCGTAATTTTGGAAAACTTGGAGGCAATCGTGGTGTTTTATGTGGATAACTTGGAAAAAAATCATCGTGACCAGGGATGTGCGGAAAAAAACTTTTTTGGAAACAGAAAACAGAAAATCCAGTTTGACAGAAAACAGAAAACAGACAAAAATCTCCATAAATGGGCAGAAAACAGAAAACAGAAATTTTTCAAAAATCAATAAAATGCGTTCAGCGTACACTATATAAATTTTTCCACAGCGTAACATTCAAATCCATTTTCAGGTTATAAATGTTTTTTAGATTAATTTTGAAAATCCAACAATTGGCCAGAGTGATGAGTACAGACGCGCAGAAAAACGCAGATTACCAGCGCGAGGACGATAATTTTCTCTCTAACCTTCCTTTCCCCATACAATAGCAGCTGCCTAGATTACTCGATCAGAAGCTCAATATGCATGTGCAAGAATTACGTAGATAGAGTGACAGCTAGTTAACCCTTCCCTAGTTTACATATGTTTTTTACACTGATTTTGGGATAACTGCTGATTTGAACAGTGTACTACTCCTCAGTGCCCGAAAGTCACGCGCGTAAGGGGTCGTTTATACTTCCGCCGCGGAGCGGCGCGGCGAAAAGTGAGGCGGCGCGGCACGCCGCGCCGCTTGAAAATCGCGCCACTATGATGTATAATCGAGCTGCGACGAACTGAAGCGGCGAAGTCGCAGAATGACGCTAAACACAGCCTGGAGTAGCTCTCACATAGCACAAGGTCGATTGTAATGAGTGATTTCTTCTGCAAAAGTAACATTTATAATCTTTTGTATCATAACACCGCACTCGAAAGCAGATAGTCTTCTGAAAAACTTTCTCTAAAGAAACATTATATTAAGAGCAAAAAAAAAAGAACTCACAACCCAGCCTACTCTAAACAACTTCCAGGACCTCGGAAGAAACATTAGCGATCAATCAGAGGAACCAAATTGAGAATGTATATGAAATATCAGCAAAAAAGCATTTGATGTTAAAGAGGATCGCACGCGGCCGCCGCACCGCCTCCTCCACCCGGGCGGCGCGGCAGCACCCAGGCGGCGGCCGCGTGCGGCGCCGTTGGAAGACTTTAAGCAGAAAAACTCTAAACGCCTCGCGGCGCTGCGAGGCGGCGCCGCTTGATCGATACGGCTCTATTGCATCTCGCCGCGCCGCGGCGGAAGTGTAAACGACCCCTAACGCGCGGCTGTGCCTCTCGAATATAAATGGCCTGACACTCCGTTCGCTCCACCGTTGTAGGGTCGCTCGTACGTCTGTGGGAGTTTCATCATCTGCTTCATAACCCCACCATCAGTTTCATTGCGCTTCAACTTTTTAAAATTCCGCATCGTCCTGCGTTGCAATGAGTCAGAATACTCGCTCGCCGTTTCTCGCCGCTTCTTCGTGATTTTGATAACACTTGGAGGCCAACGCTTTGTTTTATGTCAAAAACTCGTGGACGAAAGTCGTAGGGAACACTGCCTTTAAAATCCGGAAACATTCCTGAATAAAATTTCCTGATAGATAGGTACCTTTACCTTTTTTTGCGCTGAACTGAGAACCCTCTGTAACCCAAATCAAAGTTCTCTTTAACAACTACGAAAAAACTGTATGAAGACAGCTTGAGAAACACCGAAAATTTGATTACTCATAAGACTGCATTGGTCAGGATAGAAATACAGCGCTCCAATGCGAACGCGACGCGACCGCGCCTCGTCCGACGAAGGATTTGGATGTCCGAATCGGTTGGCCAATAATATTATTCTCCTGTACTTGAACTCAGAACGTCGGAGGGCCGCGCCCCCGTACCCACCACGCGAGGCGGGGCCCCCCTCCGCGCCTGGCGCCCTAAGTTCCCCGCCCCAGCCCCATGACTCATAATTGGCGCGACGCCCGGACATCCAAGCTGGGGCGCGGGGCCAGGGCAGAATATCTCCTCCGCGGTGTCATCGCTTGAATGATTAATTCATTGTATAACAATCTCCGAGAACCACCCCTCCACACCCTAGGCGGGTGCTATACCCTTCTGCAAAATTTTCCAAACCCCATGGCGGGTGTCCCATTTAAGTCTAATCGAAAGACTGGGGAACTTACCTTACTGCCACCCCGCGAAGTGCGCGATGATGTTAGTATTTACTCAGTGGTGCCTGCAGTGAACTCAACATAAAATTGTGCTCCGTATGTGGCACGGGTTTGATTCTGGCGTTCAACGTGCCATGCGATTTGCCCAAGCGAACATTTTTTCCTCTGTTTCGAATTTTCCCTGCAGGACTAAGCTAACTAAATTTGGTGGCGCCCCCGCCTAATGACTCTCCGCCCGCAAAACATGGCCCCCGCCGCTCGCCCTTGGTCGGAAATTCCCGGGCACACGACCCTCCGACGTTCTGAGAAGGCAGTGGTCGCGATAAACTCAGAGAAACTCACGGCTCATCCGCGGCGGCAGATGAGCTTTCCGGACGGTCCGCGGCGCTTGACGGCTGATCCGCGGCACAATTGATAATGGGATGGTGAAACGGCCGATCCGCGGCGCTGTTTATTCTAGATAGGGTGGTTTCGGGGCGCACCGGCAGCCCACCATCTCGATACCAATCGCCCAAAAGCAGTCACATACATTTTTGAATTTAACGACTCCATCACCTCATCCCCCCGAAATAAAACAAAACAATTTCTCAGCCGCTGACTTCGACTTTCTCATATTTATGACTTTGACAAGCCGTTATATCTACCATTGGCACGGATCTTGAAGAGACTTTGCGTTCCCCATTGGAGGATGGCGCAAATTCGGTGCACCTATGTTATAGCATATGGCACCGCGTTTGCGCCAACCTTCAACAGTGAACGTGAAGTCTCTTCCGGATTCATGCCAACGTTACATGCAAGCTATTTTTTCTTTCCAGATGCCGTCGCAACAACTTCTAGGGCAGAAAAAAAATTCCCGATGGTAAGTAAATTTTCATATTCTCGTTCATTTTTGATATTCTCTTCCGATTTTGTTTTTTTTTCATTCAACTAATTTTTATGATTGTTTGGTTTCGTTAGTTCACATGTTTTTTTTTCAAGAATAGTTCCGGTTTGACCCCGAATTAGGTCGATTTCGGCATGAAACCATCTACCCTAGGAAACCAAACATTCATATAAATCACTGGAATGTGAGGAAGAGAAACAAAAAGAGAGAATTACAAAAATAAACGTGAAATCAAAAATTAATTACCACCGTGAATTTTTTTCTCACCTTGAAGTTGTTGCGGAGGCATCTGGAAGGAAAACATTGGTGTGCATGTAGATATAATACTTTAATATATGAAGAAACACAGAAGGACGGGTTTAGTCACCGAAGCCAAGAAAATTGAAGAAAATGAAAAAACACCTACAATCAGCTGATCGGCTACGGCGCAGGAATCTCGTCCGGCTCGAGCGCGTGCGGCCGCGAAGCGTATCAATACGCGATTGCGGAGGGGAATTTGACGCAGAGAAGCACAGTACATGAACTCTGTTTCCATGGAGTGGGATATTCTAGTAAAGCGCAGTCCTTATATTCTCGCTCAGTGTGTTTTGCTTACGCAATTAAAATGCACGCAGTGCCGCTCGCAGTAACCAGAAAATCAAATCGATCGCCGCCGCAACTGCCGCTCTTGCCGCTGACTGGTGTATGGGTTCTCTAACCTGGCCAATTAGAGGGTGGTGGCCATCGTGTATCAACACCCCGAAGAGGTGGGAGAAACGGGGGAGGAGCGAGCTTCCTGATTGGACGCAACACGGGCTAGCCCTGCGTTGCGTCCAATCAGGAACCTCGCTCCTCCCCCATTTCTCCCGCCTCCTCAGGGGTGTTGATACACGATGGCCACCACTCCCAATTAGATGGAAACAGAGTCAGTTCGCCCACCCCCAATCGACTCATTGGCCGTGAGACAGATTTCGGCATTGGAGCACGCTCTTCGCGCTAGCTTTGTTATCTCCTCAGAAAGCATCAGTATCACAATTTCGCAGGATTGCTCTACCACACGACTTATTTTCAGAGGTAGAACAGCTCAATTGACATGTAGAACTGGTTTCGATGTGCATTCGAAGACTTGTTGTTCAGTTTACAGCATATTGCAATGTATGCGCATGGTAACATAAATAACTGATTGTGCAATAACTAAGTGTTACAGGTCTTCAGTCTAAACTAATATTACAAAGTTGTTGCTTAAGAGTCATAAAATATGAGCTCTCGATTCCGAGAATTTGCAGCTCATGATCATACATTAGTCATTTGTTACATAATCATTTGTTCATAATCATAATTATACATCACCGATGTCTAAAAGATTGCAATAAAATATAATATTTTCACAATACTTCTTCAGCGATAAATTCCACAGTTGTACAGCTAAGCTATATCGAAACCAGTTATGCGTGTTAATCGAGCTGTTCTTCTCTTGGAAATAACTCGTACGATCGTGAAGTCCTGCAAAATTGTGATATTGAGGCTTTCTGAGGAGTATTGAATGGTAGCGCGAAAAGCGTACTCCAATGCCAAAATCTGTCCCACGGCCAATGAGTCGATCGGGGGTGGGCTGGATAACATGATTCAAAAGGACGATCCGCGGCGGCTCTCAGGATAATCCGCGGCGGTTCTCGGGACGGGCCGCGGCGCATGCAGGACAATCCGCGGCGCATGCAGGACAATCCGCAGCGCTGGCAGGATGGTCCGCGGCGCATTGCCGGCGCATCCGCAGCTTCGGTGAAGGATCGTCCGGTCGTCGGCCGCGGACGATCCTGCAAAAGCGCCGCGGATCGTCCTTGGACTTCTCTGAGTAAGTGTTCTTCTGTTCTTTCCTTCTCTAAACCTTTTCCGGGTTTACAGCAATAAGACCTATACAAAAAATCGCCAAAAAACAGCTGTTTCGGGCCAAATTTGAAGGCTGAACTTTCTTGTCTTTTGATGGTGGACGAGCCCACACCACATCGTCGGCATCGATGATCGCTAATATCAAGAGAATCAGCTGGCTTTAAATTGAATTTCAATCAATGAACATTACTCATTTTGGTAAAAAACATTGACTGAAGTGTTGCTTTCATTGTTCAACTGTTTTTATTAGCTAAATTTGCATTTGCTTGTTCCTCTGAATGTCGATGATTTTTTACTGCCCGGCATGATACTGCGATCTTTTTGGGCGGCGCTGTGCACGTGTGCACCAACTGGCATCTTTAGGCCCCAGAAACCCTAATTTTAGCCCGTTCTTCACCGCTCCATCGTCATAATTTTTTAACTGTTTTCGGTCTAAGCTGATTTTTGTAATTTTTTCGAGAACGTTTTTTATCGTGACCACTGCCTCTAAGTTCTTATCCTCGGATAAATAGTTGGAGCTCACTCAAGACGAAAATTTTGAAGCGAATTTCCCTATCTTTTAGTTTTGGTTTTGGTATCACTGGTGCGAAAATATTATGTTACAACAGCATCTACTGTTTCACCTCTTATGCCCCTATTTAAATAGAAAAGAAGATATGTTAGAGAAAACGGAAGAAAATGAAAGGCTATAACTGACAATGTTTCGCCTCTTATCCCTAGACATTGTAGAAAATGAGCAAATGGAGTTAAAATTATGTAGGATAAGCACTCCCTCGAGGCTCACCTGGTAGGGTAAGGAGTGCAATAAGAATCATAATGTTAGTAGCCACTTTATATACGGAAGAGGTCAAGAAAATTGGCGCCAAGTGAGTCAAGCAGAGACCAAATACAGAGACGTGTTGCTAAAGAAAAAAAGAAGAGAGTAGGGAGGATTAATCACAAGCTAGTTTACCTAAACTGTATGATATTTACCAAGTCACGAGTATTGCTATAAGGTAATCCAAATTTATGAAATAAGTTATTTCTAACAATGCATTTGAAAATCGACTTAAAAATAGTATTTTCTGTATAACCTAGGTCAAAACAACTCATTAATCAAGATACTAATCCTATTCGTAAACGACTCTGTTAGAAAACAAGTTCTAGAAATTCTCAAAGTTTCGGTGTAAATGATAGATTCTTTCAACTGTTTTGAAATCACAGAACTATTATGGGGAACCTATGTACCCTAAAGTTGAAAAGTCTGGTTTTATTAAATAACTTGGTAATAATCTTATTTTCTTTAATTAGAATATCCAAGTCTAGGGTACTGGCAATTACTAGGCAGGAATGAGTAGTATCAAAATGCATAACATCATTGTAAGTAGTTTTCAAAAAACTGTGGACAAAATTTTCTTTCATAATTATGTATGATCAAAAGATCATCCATGTATCTAAAAGGCTTGAAAATTTTATTTTTAGATTTTTTCCAATTTTTAGAATAGTTGTATTCAGAGTAGCATAAGGTGAGGTCTGCAATAATTGGACTAGCATTTCCACCCTGTGGTACTCCTTAACTTGTTTAAAAATAGAATTGCCTGTTCTACAAAAGCTGTTATCCAGAAGAAAATTCAAAAGGTAAACAACATCCTGTATTTGATAATACCTAAAGTTAGTCAAATTAGTCTCATCAGAATAGAAACTGTGATAACCATTAGTGCCTATGTATTTTTGTTAGCATTTCTGAAAACAAATTTCAAGAATAGCTGAGATATTTCTAATAATAAAGCTATGAGGAATGTTAGTGAACATATTAGTGAAATCAGCTTGGAATATACTTTGATGTTACTATACTCTAAGCAAAAAGTTGTTGTGAAATATCAATATTGTCGATAGACCAGAAATTAGAAAAGCAATTAGTATTATTAAATACCATATTACTATAGTTTCGGAAATGTTTTTTGAAAAAGGTAAGAATGTTTTTGATTTCTATGGCTAGGCTTTTGATGGAGCTACAAAATGCTCCACAAATGAAACGGAATTTAATAGGGTTTTTATGTAACTTAGGTAAGCAGTAAATTATAGGTATATCGCCTTTTTTAACAACTGGTAAGTTATTAGCAAGGAGAAATTTTTCATGTTTTCTAATGATATCCGTAGTGTCACTAATATCAGTTCGTTCATAAATTTCATTTGAAGTATTCCCGCTAGATGATGTACTCATTTCCGATAAAATTGTTTTTATATACAATTTTTTACAAATGAATCCATAATTGTTACTAGCTTTATCCAAAGGGCAAATAACAAAGTTGTCCTGAATATGCGTCAATGTTGTTTTGAAATTAACCGGTAAATCATCATAGACATGACTATTGTAAATGAAAGGTTTAATCTTTTTTTAAGAAGTTGGGTATAGGATTTATCGAGATCTTTCACCTTAGAGGTACTAAGTTTATATCTAGTTTTGATTTTATAAATAACGTACTCAATAAAATTGTTCCAAATGTGTTTAACGTCAGTAATTTTGAGTTTAATCTTAGGTCTGAATTTCGTTCCTTTCCTAAGAATCTGTCTGATATCAGATTGGGGGAAAGATTTCCAAATCTCCTGTAAATAATATGCATGTGATGAGGATCTTGAAGTGGTCAAACTGTTTATTTTCACAAATACAAGGAGAGTTAATAATGTGGTTGATTTCAGAAGTAGATATAGTTTTTTAGGAATCAGTTATAATTAAATATTAATTTAGAAATAGGTTGATTATAGGAGTAAATTACTCTGAATGTGGGGTGTATTTAATATTAGTGTTCCTATCAAGGAATCTTTTAAGAAGTTTATGGTTAAGAAGTTCTATTAATATTAATATTGTTAAGAATTTCATTGTAGAAAGGAAATTTGATGTTTATATACTGGGTACTATTTCTATCAGTTCTGTATTGAGTTTTACCAAAATAATATGGACAAAGAGAAGTAAACAAAAGGAGTCTTTTTTCTTTCGAAAGGTTTAATGGTAACTTTTGTTTGAGAATTATGTCAATTAAAATATCCCGGAATTTATCAGTTTTACATTTGAGTTCACGAAACAATTTGTAATCATTATTTTCTATTAACAAGCGGGAGATGGTGTTCAAAACACTGTATGAATCAAATTTGGTTTCAGATTTTTTCTTTTTAGTGTTACCTCTATTAAAACGTTGTTTAATAATTTTAAGGTTGAAGAAAGGGTGATTAGGTTTATGTAGAAGAGGAATAGGTATATTAGTAATATTCCCGTATCCTTTGATATTGTCGTTAAATCCGAAAGGAAAGGAAGTCATGAGTAACTTGATCCAAAAAAGTTCTTTATTAAGTAGAACTTTTTTATTTTTATTTTCTTTCTAAATTATCAAGGATAGTAATCCTAATATTTGCTATGTTACACCCAGATTCACTAAAATGTCGGTAAAAATTTTTTTATCGTCTTTTCCAATATTTCTGAGATGTTCTAACATCCGAGATTTGAGCCTCGAGTGGTAACACTAACATATTGTTTCCCACAATCAAAACATGTTAGGCAGTAGATAACATTTCTAGATTTGCAGTCGGAAAAAGGACGCCTTATATGTATTAATACGAAAACATGTGGTGCAACTATCTATAATAAAGCTTTGATTCAGTAACTTACAAACGCTTACATTTTTATTAGGAACAATTAGTACTAGTGTACTCGTTGCCAAAATTTTGTAGATAGTACCGACCTTCTCTTTTAATTTTGTAAAATAATATTTTTCATAATATTTAGGGAGCTTTGCGTCAGATTGACAGTGAAGGCTGGACTAACTTGACCCTGCAAGATGTGAGTACGCCGGCGAAAAACGATCCCAATTTGTTATTTTTGGAAAGTTTTAGCCCGAAATTTTGGACCAGTAGACTGGCTAAGATAGGCCCATGAGTGTTAGCCAGTGGGGGTTGTATGAAAATGCTTTGGCTGGGCTGCAGCCAGGCTTAGCGAAGCCCTAAAGAGGGGCAATCTCTGGCCTCCCGAGGACACCCACCCCACCAAAGCTGGGTGCCCTCTTATAAGGGGATCAAAGAGATTGTGCAGAAGGTGGTACTATCTATAGACAGTTAGTAAGGAAATAATTAAAAGGCTGATAGAAAATCATAAAAAGAGGAAATACAGGTGAGTATGTCAAAAGGTTAGTATGTTAAAAGATTGCAGCGATTCCAAACCAGAAATTATTCTAAATTATTGAGAAAATAGAAGAAAGTTCTAAGTAATGGCGCTCCAATATATCACAGAAGTACTGTATTAAAGACAATGGCGAAAATATGGGTGTTCTAGGCCTAAAATTGCTGGAAGTTAACAATTATATCAGAAGTTCTCTAGATTTCATTGAACCATTCCCCTCATCTTGGTACTAGTGAAAGTTAATCAAATAGTTCTAGCTATAGTGATAATCTAAAATATTCAAATATTTCAGTATGGAATCTGATGCATCAAGGATCAGGAATCATGAGGAATTCGTTCAAGGGCGGGCACTGATGGAACGTTTACGAGTGATAAATATTCCGATTCGATTTTACAAGGATTTGAAATTGCTGGTAAAGGACATACCAGAATGGACAGGGTGAGTAATGAAACACTCTTATAAAAGAACATAAGGAGGAGTAATTAAACGTACTAAAATTAAAGTGAGCAGGATTAAAAAAAAAAAAAAAAAATGCTCAGATGAAAAAAGGTCTAGAAAAAGGTCTAGAAAAATACCACAGAAGAAATAGGATAAAACGATATAAGTCATCACAGGTATGTCAACGCAGATGATAAATTTCCGCTAACATGGCCAACACAGATAGGAAAGAAAACGGATGTATTCTCAGTCAGCGTAAGTAAGCAAATCGAGAAATCACAAAATGTAAAAAGATCAAGATACAATTGCAGGTCAAAATGTCATATGCTTATTGGAATGATTTCCTGTCGAATGGTAAAGATGTCTTGGAGGCTTTCAACAAGAAGAACACATGTAAAATTAGGTTCATCCAGGAGAAGACAATGAGGAGTAATGAAAAATGCAGACTATGGTAAGCAAGGTTAAACGTATTAAAAGCTGTTGTGGTTAAAATGAATAAGATATTACAGCTTGTATGTGAGACATCAACTACGTCAACGTTATCAAAACAAGGAAAATCTCCAATAGAGATGAAGATACAAAGGACAAACTGAAATTAGGTGAACTAGGGGTAAGTTAAAATTCAGCTAGGAAATTAGGAGAGTGAAAGAAAAAATGATATTTGATTAGCATAAATGTACATATGTTCAGATATTTGATCCTGTAGTTTTGGTAGCTAGGCTCGAAATCGATATGACGGACTGGAAAGGGTTATCAATGGAGTCACTAATGGATGAATGGACAAAGAAACACCTGGTGAGTGAGCAACATAGATAAGAGTGTGAAAAAGGAATAATTAAAAGTATTAAGATCGGAGAAAAAGCGCTGGGTACAATGACTCTTCCTGGATTAGACAACAAGAGGAAGGCTGAAGAAGAAGTCACAGGGACAAGAGAGATGCAGAATGGAGAAACAGATGATAATATAGAGTAATCAATGCATTAAGAAGGAATAAATCATTGTGCTCGGATTACAAGATTGAAATTGTATATAAGCGATATCGCAAAGGAGTTAAGCTAAAATCAAAGTAAGACTGAATATAGGATCGTTAACAAGGAAAAGGTTAAGTGTAAGTAGGAAGGGGATAGGAAGGCAATCAATGAGGATGGCCGTATGGCCTGGCCGTATGGCCTACGAGTTACTAGACCGTATGATCTAGCAAAATCAAGGAAAGGATCCGAATGAAATTAGATATCAAAATGAGTACATCAATATGTATTCGGGCTAGTTCGTTTCATGCAGGATTTTTATCCCTTTATCATTTGGTATAAGAATAAAGAATAAGCTTCTCGGAAAGCTTGGTCACGCGGTGCCATCGCAGTAGCTCAGAAAATCGTGGTTGTCACATGGAGGCGACCTGCAGGTCGAGCGTCGGAGTCTGACAGTCTGCGTCACTCTTGTCGTCTGTGACGCAGCAAGACGTCTATTAATGGATTGTCCCGTCACACCACAACAGAAAGTGCAAAACGTTGCGAAATATGCTCCGTCACCTCCAAGTCACAACAGAAACAAGAAAATGTGATGAAATTCGGCTTCGAGGTGACAACGGGAGGCTAATTTGCGGTCTGCGCTGTGGACATTCCTCAAGGCCTATGTCCATAGGATCGACGTATGTCCTGATTGCCACGGCACAGGGCATGATTCATTACATTCATTTTCATGCCCAGCTCGGCCAACTTCTCTGACAGCACTGGATATGTGGAAAAAGCCGTGTGATGTGGCCGCCTTCCTGCGCCTATGAGAAGATGCTCGTTGTGGCCGATGAGAAGAAGAATCAGGAGAGGCCTTGACAGGCACAAGAAAGAAACTTGGGAAAAGTTCACTGAGAAGATGAACTTCAGAAATGATGCAGCAGCAACGTGGAAGGCTTTTAAAAGGATCTCCGGAAAGATCACCCCGCCGAAAATTCCACGATTAAATTTGAAGGTGGAGTCTTCAAGTTATGGCCGATAAGAAGAAGAATAATGAATTAGAATCGATGTTTGAACTTTTTTGAATTGAGCATTTTCTTTCTTTCCCGCGAATTCTTGATTTTCCGAAATTCGAAGCACAGGGTTTTCTTTGCCGAATGAGTGAAATCAGGCAGTAGAGGCAGAAGAATAAATTCGCAAAGGCATGTGAATCACACTCAAAAGTGTGATTCACAGCGACGCTCCGTAGTTTGAAAACTTCTAGTCGATTTTGTAGAAATTTTTCCGTGCGCTTCATGAGTTGAGCAGGCACTGAAAAAAAATCCCTTCGAAAATTTCTCCGCTAAAATAGAAATCATGTGAATTCTGGTTTGTGAGGATCCCATTTATGGCTCCACTCAGAAAAATTTTGCGAAGTAGTTCATTGCATAAACTTCCGCAATGTTCTCACCAACCCGGGGTTTTCCTTCCCTTGCAAAATCAGGAGAGTAAGGAGGCCTATGAAGTCAACAATGAACACAACGTAAGATTCTCAGTTTGAGTGCCCCTTCTAAGCTATCACGCCTAGAGTTCGACGACATCTGATGTGATCCAACCTCTACATGGATGACCAGAACGCTCCAGAGCGAAGTCGTACCGGAAACGCTCGCAATCGAATTGAGTGAAGCTGCGAAGCGGTTCCAATGTAGAGGGAGATCAAGCTTTGGGTCCTGAAGCGATTGCTCGATTACGGTAGCCGAAATACGCCGAAGTCCTACCATCAATGGCTTCAGGGTTTCCCTACCTTGAGGGATGGTGAAACCACAGGCCCGCGTCGTCCTTCAAAGGTGGAGAAAAAACCCGGGGAACGTCCCAGGTGGTGGAGAGACCCCTGCTAATTGGCCAACGGAGGGACAAACCTCGCCCCATGATCCCATCTCCCCCTGTACACGGGTTGTAGCTTATGGAGCTTGACCTTTTGGCTCCTGGCAATGCGCCAGCAGTGAATTACGGTAGTCGTTGCGGGACCACAGCCACTTGTCTGTGGCGCACCTTTAAGCCTAGCAATGCTGTTCTGAAACTGAAAGGCGCTCAGGTTTCTTCCCGTAGATTCGCCTGAGATTCGGAGCTTTATAGGGTACACAATCATCACAGTAGAATAAATGAAAACAAATTATCAATTATGTGCGATGAATAGCTCGTTAATGTATCTCAACACAATTCTTAAGCTATTT
Organism: Aplectana chamaeleonis; assembly: GCA_029168955.1. NCBI lineage: Eukaryota > Metazoa > Nematoda > Chromadorea > Rhabditida > Cosmocercidae > Aplectana > Aplectana chamaeleonis. Next base: position 24,656 of record JAPDOI010001941.1, read on the forward strand.
CTGAAAATTGGACTTTTTAGCACAGTTTTCTAGCTTTATGCAATTCGCAGCTACACTTACAAAGGAAAAACTTCCGGACGAGTTGTCTGGCGCGCGTCTCTAACCGGCGCCAAATTCAAACGCGAGTTTAGCGCGCTCTGTCGTCTGTATCTGCCCTCACCAGCTGATTTCGAGCCATATCGGCTCGGGAACATCATTCTTCGCCTTATTCTGCTATTTTCTTCTACTGTTCAGCTACTGTTATTCACTTCAGCGCCCCATTCAGCCTCTACTGTCTCCTTATCCGTCCTTTCTCCCAGATTACATCAGAATTAGATTTTCCAGCTTAAATGTTCACCTGATCCATATTCTAGAAACGTTTCACAATTTTGAACTTAGGATTTGTTTGGTATCTATCGAATCATTTCCAGCTTTGCCATTTCCGATCGCTTCAAGCCCAAATACGTATAAAATAGCGATGCCCCTATCATTTTTTTATTCTGCGGCGTGCCCTCACCGGCAACCGCAACGAAATTCTGTGTTAGAGTCTTCAAGTTGATTTTCTCAAATGTTTTTTGAGACTGCTACTAAGAATCTCTCTCACTTTTTGGCTTTGGGTCAAAGTTAGAATGTTTGGTCTGTACCAGCGACTCTTGGCTTTCTTCACTATGAATTTGATTTAGTGAGAAACCCAAGATTTGTTAAACACGGACCACGTCCCGCTATATCTTGTGAAGCATCACAAGCAGGCTGAGGTGCGTTTTTTTATTTTATGCACGTTCATTATTTCTATCGTTGATGATGTTTTGACATACACCAAGTGAGCTCGGATTCGTCAACGGTAAACCTGTGGGTTAGAGGCGAATTTCACCTGAATTGCCTGGTTTTTCGAATACATCGCCGATAACAATCACTGTTAAAGCAAAATGAAAATGATGAATCCGGCCATGGATAAGGGTTTTTCCTTTCCAGCACTATTGCAATTTATATAATGCCTAGCACATACTTGGGAAAGGTTTGAAGAAAGCAGATTAAAAAATTTTACCTATAGCTTAATGCGAGTTTTTTTTTCAGAGTGATCAAAGAAGAAGACGAGATTCGAGCTCAAAGCCATTCTTCCGCATCGTGCTGCCTAAATCTGAGCAATCACTGAGACCCGGCTTCCAACCGAAAATCATCTTCGAACGTCGCTCATCCCATATTTTTGTAGCCCAAGCCAATACTTCTTTGTGATGTTTCCACACTTCATCGATTTATTGAAATGCGGTCTTCACGATAAAAAAATGAATACAGTTCAGCTCCGCACTGCCGTTCAGTCCGCAAAGTGCACGCTGATTGCGAAATCGTGCTGCGGCGCGGTCGCGAGTATCCTCAGACGGAGATGTAGGATCACCCGGGCGGTGGGATCACCAGGGCACCAAAGGCGAAAACCGCCCGGGTGATCCCTTATCCCTGTCTGAGGATACTCGCAACCGCGCCGCAGAACGATTTCGCAATCAGCGTGCACTTTGCGGACTGAACGGCAGTGCGGAGGTGAACTGTATGTGATCCTGTATGTGCTGCGATTGGCCGATTCTGCGATGGAGGCGTCTGAAAAAGAAAGATAGTATGCACAGAGGAAAAATGTTTCATTTCATAATTAAATTTCTAAAAGTTTAGCTTCCTGGCAAAAGTAATGATTTGGCAATGTTATAATTTCAAGAAATCAAAAAGTTGAAAAAATAAAAAAAAATGTCTTGAAATATCTTTTGAAATGATTTGGCGCAGAATAACCTTTAAGTAATGAAAAAACTGGGAAGTGTAGTGAAATTATTAAAATCGTATTTGGCGGTCAGTTGTAGGCCAACTTTTTATAAGTAGTGAGAGACGAGGTATAGGATTTTACAAGCTTCTCCGTTAAACTTATCAAAGCTAAATCAAGCGCGCATCGGATTTGAGCGTTACGTTTACATAGCTTGACCCACCCTGATTTCCGTATTACAGCTTCAATGAAATGTATTACGGTTTCCGTTGCGCGCTTGATTTAGCTTTGATAAGTATAACGGAGAAGCTTGTAAAATCCTATACCTCGTCTCTCACTACTTATAAAAAGTTGGCCTACAACTGACCGCCAAATACGATTTTAATGATTTCACTACATTTCCCAGTTTTTTTCATAACTTCTGGTTATTTTGCGCCAAGTCATTTTTAAAGATACTTCAAGACATTTTTTTATTTTTTCAACTCTTTGATTTCTTGAAATTATAACAATGCCAAATCATTACTTTTGCCAGGAAGCTAAACTTTTAAAAATTTTACATAGTTTTCCCAAAAGGTTCCCTTTTCAACCTGATTTTTGTTTAGCGATTCCAATTTTGGAGAGGCGAAACCTCTTATGACAGCTTCTGCCTTCCGTACATAATGAAATCGGTACGAATCGGTGTTGTCTGAGAACCATAACTCCTAAAAATTGTGACCCGCAACCATAAAAAACGACCCTCGCTTTCCTACTGAGACCTCGTACACGTTTTGCGGCTTCATGCGCACTTCTAGTGAGTGTCGCACACTTTCTACGGCGTCCTGCGCACTCCCACTAGGGTACCGTACATTTTTTACGGCGTCCTGCGCACTCCCACTGGGATCCCGTACATTTTATACGGCGTCCTGCGCACTCCCACTATGGTCATACACACTTTCTACGGCGTCCTGCGCATTCCCACTGGAACCCGCACATCTTCTACGGCGTCCTGCACACTCCTACTGGGGTCCCGCACACTTTCTACGGCGTCCGGCGCGCTCCCACTTGGGTCCCGAACACTTTCTACGGCATCCGGCGCACTCCCACTTGGGTCCCGCACACTTTCTACGGCGTCCTGCGCACTCCCGTTGGGAGCCCGCACGCTTTCTACGGCGTCCTGCGCTTTCCCACTGTGGCCCCGCACACTTTCTACGGCGTCCTGCGCTTTCCGATTGTGGCCCCGCACACTTTCTATGGCGTCCTGCGCACTCCCACTGGAACCCGCACATCTTCTACGGCGTCCTGCACACTCCTACTGGGGTCCCGCACACTTTCTATGGCGTCCTGAGCATTCCCAATGGAACCCGCCTACCTTCTACGGCGTCCTGCGCATCCCCACTGGAACCCGCACATCTACGGCGTCCTGCACACTCCTACTAGGGTCCCGCACACTTTCTACTGCGTCCGGCGCGCCCCCACTTGGGTTCCGCACACTTTCTACGGCGTCCGGCGCACTCCCACTTGGGTCCCGCACAGTTTCTACGGCGTCCTGCGCACTCCCGTTGGGAGCCCGCACGCTTTCTACGGCGTCCTGCGCTTTCCCACTGTGGCCCCGCACACTTTCTAAGGCGTCCTGCGCACTCCCACTTTGGGCATGACACTTTCTACGGCGTCCTGCGCATTCCCACTGGGGGCCCGCACACTTTCTGCGGCGTCCTGTGCACTCCCACTGTAGTCCCGTACATTTTCCGCGGCGTCATGCGCGCTCCTCAAATCCTGTTTACACCAACCGTGTCAAATAGAGAACAGTCTTGGACGGAAGCCTATCATTAGCTGTGTTGATCTTTATTAGTTCATTTTCAAAGCTCAGTGAACGTCGGATGGTTTACAAAAACATGTTTACATGTTTTTACCCGTTTTGACCCTCAATTTTGAGGGTCCGCTAAAATTGAGCTTTCAACTCCAAAAGTGGGTAGGAGCTAGTTGCATCCATTCCCAGCCCCCTGCCAAAAAATTAGCTTTCTAGCTAAATTTTAATTGGTAGCACAAGATCGTAAACGCCGTCTGAAAAAAGGAGATAAACAGTTTTTCAACCAAAATCACGTGGTTTTCTCCATTTTTCTCGAGTGCCAAGCAACCATTCCAAACCATTTTTTTTTGATAAATACACCAACTTCTTAAGTTCCTTCCAATGGAGAAAAAACCGCATCTCCACAGTTACTCTGAACGCTGATTTCGGAATCGCAGAGTTGCGCATGGGCGAGGTAAAGCCAAATCTGGTGCGCGCTTCGCGCGCACCACAATATGGTTGTTCAATAAGTTTGAGGAAGATCGTAGAGACGAACCATCCAAAGAACAGTAGAGCAGCCAGCTGTGAATGAACAAGGTCGAGGTCGGAGTTTTGTGCGCGATATTTTCCCCCTCGGTCGGTTTGTTAGATTCCCCTCTCAAAATCTCATGACGGTGATATCTCCAGTGATTTTTACAGACTCCTTAATAGGTTGCCACCGCACCAGACCCAGCTGTGGATCCCAGCAATGTTTTTCTCCGGCGCAGCTTCAGCAAACGTTGGGACGAACCAAAGGCCGGTGAAAAAGAGGCTGCAAGCTTGGTGCTGGTGAGGAGCGATTGGATGAGATAATCATACTTCTGAAAGAGAGATAAATCCGGGGTCAGCAGTTTCTGGAAATGGAGCCTACAGGAAAATTACTTTTTTTCCATTTCTCCTTCTTAAGTTTCACTGATTGTCCGGGTGCACACGGTGAACCTGGGACGCACTAGAATCCAAGCGCAGGCGGAGAGGGGCCGCAGCTCCGACGGACCGGTCACAGCCAGGGTCAAGCAGTTTATGTTCCCAAGTCGGCGAAATTTTTGAGAAATTAGAAATTTGGAGGGAAGATTTAAAAATGTTGGTCGAAAATCAAAAATTTGGGTGTTTCTGATAGAAGCTAAACTGTCATTCCCTGGAGCTCGTCAGTGGGATAAGCAGTGTAGGGTTGACGACAAAAAAATGTGAGAAAACAAAGTTACAAATTTTTTTGAGAAATTTTCGGTCCCAGTAAAATCTGGAAAATTTGCCGCTCAGGAGGGACTTTGGAATCTTCGACATTTTTTTGAAAATTTTGGTCATCGGGAAGGGTCGTAGTTCTATCAAGGTATGGGACAACGGTCTGCTTGACCCGGTTTACAGCGTCATAACTGACTCTGGTCCGCCCTACCCACCACACTTCTAATGGATCTTTCCGAATGCTCAGCATCACCATGCATGGCTGGCTTCTGAAAACATGAGGGATTTGCTGAGAGCTTGATGTACCACAGCGTGGTGTCAGCAAACCACTGATAACATCACCAAGCCTTGGATAGAAGCAGGGAGCGGGCGAAATCGTCTCAACCGCATTCTGTGCGGGACCCCGAACACTAACCATATCCAGATATATACTTATTTAACACGATTTTTGGATGTTTTTTTTTGCTTCGGTGAAGATTTACCGAGCAGTTGAGTGAGAGCGGAGCTGGGGCTTCGGTGGTGCAGTGCGATAAGGCGCTCCCCCGGAAAGGGAATATGCTGGTTCAATCTCGCCCGGAGCCATGCGTTTTGCGATCAACTCAGCACCTTGTGTAAATATACTTATTTAGTAAGACGAAGGCAGCTATAAGAAATTCTTTCAAATTAAAAAAAACGGGCCTCAGTCTAGTGTGATGGTGATGTAGAAATTAGTAAATACAGTGAAATAGTGTTTTAGAGAGGTCGTACAGGAGCAGATGTGAGAGGAAGGGAAAGACATCGGAGGAGGTTGGGTGTCGAATCCCCTTAAGACATGGCGAGACGTGATCTGTGTTCAACAAAATCGTGGGTTTCTCACTAAATCAAACTTATAGTGAGGAAAGCCAAGAGTTGTTGGTACAAATGGGAAGTTCATTCAAAAACTTCGTGGGGTGAACAGGAGCGTGGTTCACGAGAAGTTAAGATGTATCTAGATCCTACAAAATCTATATTGAGTATTCTAGAGAAGAGCCAAGTGTGCCTCATTTTTGATCTAAAAATTAAGGATTGGTTGTTATTATTTGTCCAAAATCACATTTCAGAAAATTCAATTTCACAGGGCTGTTTTCAAGATTTTGTGGCGGTATTCGGTGAGGACACGATTTGGAAATGAGAAAAATTGATAAAGCCACAACTTTTTCGTGCCATATTTGGGTAAGTAACGATCGAATGTGGCAAAGCTGGAAATTATTCGATAAATAGCTGACAAAGACTAAGTTTAGAAACATGAAACGTTTCGAAAATGTGAAACACAGATGTCCGGAAATAATCTAGGTCGGAAACTGGCAATTCTGATCTAATCTAGAAGGAAATACAGAAAATAAGACAGTAGAGCCTAATCACGTAGTTCGTCTCGGGTCACTCTAACGGCTAATTGGTTGCAACTGAAATCTACGATTTCTCGGCTCAGTTGCTTGAGCGGCAGAAGTCAACGATTTCTCGGATTCTAGCTTAGGCTCGTTAGAGGGAAGAACTAGCACTAGATAACTCCGGTTCTAACCTTGGAGTGTGAGGAAAGCTATGTTAGCAAAGAACCTTTATCCTTTATCTAACAATAAGAACGCCCTAACCTACAAACTACAACAGTGCCTCACGGGGTGACCACGTGAGGGAGAAGAGGAGCGAGGAGCAGAGAAAGGGGACGGGAGGAATCCTCAGCCCAAGTGGGAAGAAAATCGAGAGGAACCTATAATACAATCCAGGGGGGCCCCCTCATGCCGCTACCCATGGTAAGTCTTATTACATATTTATTACAATTTATGAATGATAAACCTATTCATGCTAGATGCCTCCCCCGGACGGAAACGTGTCCCGTTCGCGCCCAATAGAGAGAAGAGAGGCCAGGCGGATCATACAGTCTGACCCGCCTGTGGTCAATCAATCTCACCCCCTCACAACCCCCTCATGCCGCTACCCATGGTAAGTCTTATTACATATTTATTACAATTTAAAAGCGGCGTCCCTGCCGCTTTCGAGGCAGAGAAAGAGAAAATATTATGAGATGAACATTCAAAATCAAACAAAACTAACAACAAAAACATGCAATGCACAAAATCACATATGAAACTAGACCCGCAGCCTATTCCTAAACTACCACCTAGCCTAAAACCTAGCCGGCCCCCTGGGGAATCCACGGCGATGTCCACGCCCACGTCCACGAGGTCCTCTTACGAACTGCTGCGGCAGCACTGAGATCGACGACGACGGACCACTCATCATGTTCCATTGCGGTGGGCAATGAAACATCTGCATTGGGTACAATGGAGGCGTAAAAGGCATCGGCTGCATCATTGCTTGACAATCAAAATTCCTAAAAGAAGAAAACGGCTGCCTCGAGTAAGCCTTCGATACTCATCCCCTTTTGGAGTGGGGCTGCTGCTTTCTCTGCTTCAGGTACTGACGAGTTCGTGCTGAGCGACCAGTGGAGCTTCTCTCAAGCTTGGGAATATCCAACTCAGTTTTGACGTACACACGAAGCGCATCGAAGTACTGTTCGATGACATCACTCGAGTAAGCATCAGCAGGCGAATCACGAGGCTTTGCACTCGGTCCATGTGAGGGTTCTGTAGGCGACTCGATGACCGGAACGAGGCTTATCAGGCTTTGTTTGACAAGAACATCGGCGGACTTGGCGGCGTTCATTGCATCATTCAGGTCTGCTCTGTTTCAATCGCACGCTTTATCGCCACGTGGAGGTGCAACAGCAACAATCTTGACTCCATTTCGAGCTGCGGCGGTTAGCGACGATGCAAGCTTGCACCAATCTCGTTTCGGTATGGGGACGTCCGTTGTCGGGCCAACCAGCACGCAAGTTTTGGCCTGCGACTTCTCCAGTACTGCACCAATCTCCAGCAGGCTATCGTACATCTGAAGCTCCATTGCTGGGCTCTGCTTGAATGCTGTACCGACCACGCGAAAACTGTTCGGCAAAACCATAGGTTTGGACGGCTCATTGTTTGCCATCGCTTCCCATTCATTCGCCTTCGCAAAGCGGACTGCCTCGTCTGTAGCATCGTTCAGCTGCTCGATCGGCAACGCTGTTCCACCATCGTGAGCTAGACACAAGTGGGACCCGTCGTGCAAGATGAGCTTAGGGAACACGTGATCAAATCATCTCTTATGGAACACATATGCCTTATGGACACCACTCATAGAGATAAAATTAGGTTTTGGGTCCATCATCAAAAAGCGTCTACGTTCCTCATTCCTCTCATGCTCAAAAATCGAGATCAAACGAGCTAACGAGAACACACAATCAAATTTGATCTTTCCGACTGTTTCGGATGCAATTGGCATGACGTCCTTGAAGGTCTTCTCTTTCTTTGAGCAGGAGTACTGGTAGCCGTCGTCGTTACCATATTTGCCAGGACATTGATAGAACAGTCCAAGAGAACTCGTGTCGTCACCGTTGCTCGTGACCCTGCAATATACTTTATTAGTAACTGTTCGACGGCGCTTCGGTCTTTTATTCCCAGTCTTTTTCAGTGAGCTAGGGGCTTCTGGTGATCGCAAAAATACAGAGCTTATCGCCTTCTCCCTGTTTATGCCTAGAGAAGCTATTTTTACTCTTTCCTCTTCACCCATCCACTCATCAACAAAGGATGCGTACGCTCTTTTAGCTTGTTGAAAGGCAGTTCCACTTGCCTGCGAAACTTGCCGCTGCGGGGAGGATTGGCGACATTTTTTTGCAAAATGCCCCCACCTTACCGCAATTATGGCAGCGCCGATCTATATCCATCTTTGGCCTTTGTGCGGGTGGATAAGACTTAGCTTGGAACGCCGGTTGGGGATGATTGGCTTGAAATGATTGTTGGGAATGATCCGTAACCTAGCCTTTATTCTCCCTTTCGATCCTTGTTTCCTGACAATCATTGCTTTGTCTGGGTATGAAGCCGCCGATGTAAGACTGCCGCCTATTGTTAGACGCTCTATACTCCTCTGCTGACTCTATGCTGCGCTCCAGTCTCAAGACTGTCTCTTTAACCTTGTCATAAGCATCTTTAGCTTCACTGGTTTCCAAAGCTTCTGTTAGGCTGTAGCTACCATCCCAACCCGCGAGCTGCCTGCATAAAATCTCCGCTTTTTGCAACGAAGTCACTTCAGGAGGCGTATCGGGATAAGCTTTATTTGCCAACTTTTCCAACACCAGACAAAATTCACTAAGCGTTTGACCGGGCCTAAAGCCTATCTTACGCAGTTCCGACAATCCCTTGACTCGTTCCCATTACCATCAACGCGCATTCTCTTTTTCATTGCCTCTATTACCCCATCTAGAGTGCCTTCGCGCACACCTCGAGGTAGTGTCTCAAAAATGTTCAGCGCGCCCTTCCTCAGAAAACTCTGGAAAAGTTGGAGCCGATTAGCGTCTTTCCACTGAACTCTTGGGTACGTGATATCGAAGGATTTCAGAAACCTTTTGAAACATTCGTCTGGCCTACCGAAGAAAGGCTGCACCTCTGGCAATGCCATAGTACGCATGTAATCATACATGGAAAATTCAGGCCAAACCTCACCTGCGGCCAACGATCGTTGAGTTTCGCGACTGTTTCTTGAGCCTTCTCTCAGCGTATTCTCGTAGAATTTCGGGCGCGATTGCATCGAGGTCGACGGTGCTGAACTCTGAATTAAACATTTACTTGGATAATCAGTGTTCATAGCATCGAGAGCATTAAACGCGCTAGGCTTACCCTTAACGGATCCACCTGGGTCTGGCTCATTGCTGCTTTTCCGCATTGTAGGCTGTATTAGCTGGCCCATGTTCTCGACCTCTTGATAGAGTTGTTCCACCTTCAAAGATTTTTGTTCAACTTCTGCACGTAACCCATCGGAAATCTGCTTCTCACGCCTAAGCGCTATCTTCATTTCGTTAATTTTTGCGAGCAGATCGTTTTCGTCACACTGCAGGTTCTGGCACAACACCAGCGTGGCAGCCTTTAACATTTCAAACCTTTGAAAATGCTCACGCGATTGCCTTACTGTTCTAATTTGCGCGCCACTCAACGCTTTGAAAATGCTTTCCATAAACTGCGGCCTGCCCAACTCGCGTAACTGAGCGAGCGTCGACTTCACGATCTCCTTAACGAGCGCTGTTTGTTCACTGACGCTAGCGAACACGCTTTCTCGCACTGGGTCATCTGAGCGCATCGACTTGGTGAGTACACTATCGCATGTCATCCCTATGGTGGCTACTTGACTCAAATTTTTGCTCGCCAACCTATCGAAATCTTTTGAATAGCATTCACTCACATTGTCGTCAGTCATTTCCTCCTCCTCGACCGGAGTACGCAACAGATCATCGTCCTCGTACTGGTGAGCCATTGAAACTTCGTGCTGTATCTGCAAATAAAGTATTCGATTTCGCTTGCACCTTTGTACAATTGTCACGATATCGCACGATATTGACGGAAAAATCACAGACTGTAAGCACAATTATTTACTCCTAAAAAGGAATTAGGCAATCAGTAGTGATTAATGACTCGAAGTTACGTCAATGATCGAATTTGAAGAAGTGTGAGCGCAATCGGTAAGTTCTGATCGCAATTCAATCACAATTCAACAGCGTTTTCCTTCTCTTTTTTTGAAAGTGGTAAATGTGAGAACAGTCACAAACAAATCACTTGACTTCAAATGACTTCGATCTATCACACTTGAATCAACAGAGCTATGAAAACAATCACACCTCGATCAGAAACGAATGATGAAGTGTGAAATAAATCAGTGCTTAGTGATTCTGACTTCAATAAACGTTGCACGAAGAAGTGTGAGATTAATCAACGGTAAGTGACTACGCAATCAATCACGCTTCAATCAAACTGCAGCCCACAGGTTAGTCGATTGTGAGTCCAAACTAAATCCTGCTCTCGGAGAAAAAATCCGATAAATCAATCGAGATGGGATTAGTGTGAGCTCAGTCCGTAGAACGATGTATCAATCACACTCCCGATCACTACTAAGTGAGCTCCGTGTTAGGAAATCAATCACCCGGAAATTTGCTACTGACTTGACCCAATGGCCACTATCGACTTTCTTGACTATCACTTTTTTTGTCAACTACGTTACCCAGTGTGAGATCAGAAACCACTGCTATCAATCACACTTTATGTAGGAATCCTAGTGCAGCACGTCAGCCTTCTAATGACGCAGTCCAAAAAGTCAACTGAATAGCGCGAGGGCAAAATCCAAATCGACAAAATCGATTTGTGCGCCTTTGTAGTGTTCCGGTGTGAGCACCTCAACCAAGGTAGCCAATCACACCCTAAGATCGATGTCTGCCGAGCTCCCAATCAGGAAATCAATCGCACAGAACAGTGTCCCTCTCAACTCAATTGACAGCCACTGTCGACTAATCAAGAGCTGATCGATTTCTCCCTAACTACTTAGGCGAGCTCCTATTAGGACTTCAATCGCCAAGATCTCTTTCTCCAAAAAGGTTCCTGGTACAACTCAGATTTTCCTACTCCAAGTTGGCTTGGCCCCCAAATCACGTAGTTCGTCTCGGGTCACTCTAACGGCTAATTGGTCGCAACTGAAATCAACGTTTTCCCTGCTCAGTTGCTTAAGCGGCAGAAGTCAACGATTTCTCGGATTCTACCTTAGGCTCGTTAGAGGGAAGAACTAACACTAGATAACTCCGGTTCTAACCCTGGAGTGTGAGGAAAGCTAAGTTAGCAAAGAACCTTTATCCTTTATCTTACAATAAGAACGCCCTAACCTACAAACTACAACAGTGCCTCACGGGGTGGCCACGGGAAGGAGAAGAGGAGCGAGGAGCAGAGAAAGGGGACGGGAGGACTCCTCAGTCTAAGTGGGAAGAAAATCGAGAGGAACCTATAATACAATGCGGGGGTGCGTTCCAAGAACGTTTCCACGACTTCGTGGGAGGAAAAACAACCTCCCTGTGAACAAATTTGCTTTCCATGGATGCGAAATATAACTGACAATTGCTCCCACGTGGCCGTGGCTACGATTCCATGGACGCGTTTTGCCATGGGAATGTTCTTGGAATGCACCCCAGGCGGGTATTTATACGTGTCCAGTTCGCGCCCAATAGAGAGAAGAGAGGCCAAGCGGGTCATACAGTCTGACCCACCTGTGGTCAATCAATCTCACCCCCTCACAACCCCCTCATGCCGCTACCCATGGTAAGTCTTATTACGTATTTATTACAATTTATACATTATAAACCTATTCATGCTACAGCCTGACTCTGGTGCTGAAGTGAATAACAGTAGCTGAATAGTAGAAGAAATAGCAGAATAAGGCGAAGAATGACGTTTCCGAGCCGAGAATCAGCTGGTGGGGGCAGATGCAGACGGCAGAGCGCGCTAAACCCGCGTTTGAAATTCGCGCCGGTTAGAGACGCGCGCCAGACAACTCGCCCGGTAGTTTTTCCTTTGTAAGTGATTTTCAGCTACTCTGACATTCGGACAGCGCGGCGCTGGGGCGCAAACGGCGCGAGGCTAGAATTCTTCAACGGCGCCGCGCTGGGCCATTTTTGCAGATCAGCGCGGGGCCAGCCACTTCCATTACGTCGATTCTATCCTCTTCGATTCATTATTTTCATCACTATCATGTCAACACATCAACAATATATTATCACTGTTATGACACAATCGCTATCAATATTTTATCGTCATCTTCAATCGTTATACAACAAAAATAACATGTTTTCATGCAATAACAATAATAAAAAAAGAAGTATATAGTTTTTTTCATATATTGTTTATTCACTAGGAATCACTACCTAAATTGAATACACGTACTTAAATACACGTAAGCACTTTGGAATACTTCTAGTTGAATACAATTACTAGAAGTAATACCTATTGAGGAATCCTAAATAGACAAAAAAAGGATCGAAAGATAAAACTTTTAGTGTTCAGAAATCTAAAGTGAACATGTAAAAAGAGAGAAACCGGGGAATAGACGTTCCTAAGTATTTCAGAATGCTTATAATTGATAACACACATATTCATATCTATTCAGAAATGAAAAAAGGCAAACAAAGGATTGAAACGTAGGAATTTAGAGTTCAGAAATCCGAATTGAACATACAAAAAGGTAGAAACCAGAGAATTTGTTCATCTAAAGAAAAACAACTTCTAGTAATTCTAGTGGGACACATTTTCTACCGATTCAAGTTCAAAGAGTTACTACGAAAAAACGTTTTCATTGAAATACGGTCACGTTGCTCCGATTCGGTCCTCGTTCCACAGGATACGTCATGCCTTCAATCAAGCGACTTCATCCGGATCGCCACTGATTTGATCTCCATCATCGTGCTCCACATTCCGTGACTGCGCGCAATGCTGAAAAAAGTGTTTAAGCATTTATACCACTGAACACAATTTATGCGAAAATAAACCAAATTGCGGCGCAAATATGTTCACAAACTTAGATTTCTCGAAATCCACCTCTGACAGCCGCCCTCCTCAACAAATTTAGCGCCTCGAACGTCTCGTCTGAAAATGAAATGATTGGAAACAAGGCGTATCATCTAGCGTTTTTCAACTTACAGTGCTTTTTGCAAAGCTTCAAACGTTTCTTTGCACCATGCGATTCGCTGATGAACCATGCTGTCGAATTCGACCGTCCTCTCTTGATGACTGCTCCCAAGCGACTGGTAGAATCTGAAATACAATTTCCGTTTCAAGTGTAATGCCCTGTGAGATGAATCTCTTACTCACGTGGATTGATGCCTGTTAATCAAGACTGCGGCTTTGAGTTCTTCATGTCCGAATCCTCTGAGATCGTTACCAAAATCCGAAAAATATACATTTCATTAACAACTTTATGAAGTGATATTGACAGGTATGCGTTACCTATACCTGTCAAAAAAAGCACGACGTACGACAAGTTTCATCGATTTGATCTACCAATCGATAATTTCTACTGATTTGATGATCAATAAGTAATCAACCCAATAGCATGTCCCCCTATTCCATTCCATCCGAAAATACAGCGGCCTACAACAAATCCAAGGGATTTGATCTACAAATATATAACTTCGGCCAAATTTATAAGCAGTAAGTATTGTTTCCAATTTCTTAATAACTTTCCTGCCCCATTTCATTAGAAAAAACAGCCTCCGTGCTGTAGCGATTTTACATACAGGTAGATAATATCGACTCACACGATAACAGGAAATCGCAAATTTGTAAACCTAATGAAGATATGCTACTGGCACACAATGATGACAAAAAATGGTTTGGCCTATATAGGAACAAATGAGAATCTCAGGTTTGCTTCCGCGCTCTAATCGAAATCAGAACGGAGCGCGAGGCTGGACCAGGAATTATTACCCCAGGGCGGCGCCGTTCAACTATTTCAGCAGGTCTCGCATGGAACACGCCGTCTCGCGAAGATTCCGCGGAGAGGCAGTCGCTGGCCTCGCGCTGAGGGGTGTTCCGCCCACCAATCGTGCCCCAGCCTCGCGCTAAATGCCGAAAATGCCCCAGCGCCGCACTGTCCGAATGTCAGAGTACATTTACAACAGAAAAAACTGCTGGGCGAGTTTACGGCGGCGGACGAGTTTCCTCGCGCCCGTCTCTAACCCGGCGCCAATTTCAAACGAGTGTTTCGCGCGCTCTGTCGTCTGAGTCTGCCCGAGCCAGCTGATTTCGAGTAACTTCGACTCTGAAACATCGTCAATCGTCCTTTTCGACTATTTTCTACTGTTATTCGGCTACTTCACATATTCTGCAGCTTATTCCAAGTATTTCTCCTATTCCTTAGCGTTTTGAGGTAGGTGAGTGGAGAGGTAGCAGTAAATTACTGGAAATATATTTCGCCTTCAACTTTCTTTTTCGTTCGGAGACGTTAGCACTCATAATTGTGAGGGATAAGCTACGCAAAATTTGAACTTTTTGCTGACGGATGCGTACGTTTGATCTGTATTGCTCATTCTACACTCAAGTTAGAGTCAAATTTTGTCGCAAAACACTTGTTCTTCTATTTTTCGGTTTGAACAGACCAGAAACACAAGGCTTTTTTCTTTTGTAAACCAGAATTCGCTTTTGAAGAGTCAATGTCATAGCTATTCATGTTAGAACTGCATTATAACCTCCCCTCTCCTCCGAAAACTCTAGGTGAACGTTCGGGTCCATACCTACAACTCTTGGCTGTTCTCACTATAAATGTGAATAGTGAGACACCCACGATTTGTTAAGTACAGACCACATCTCCCTATGTCCTGCGGTGCTTCTCCGCGCTACCGCGTTCGAGACCCTTCCCAATCCGCGAATTTTCTACATAATTCTGAATTCGATTCCTACTCGGCTGCAGTACAACGTTCCCAGCACTACAAGCAGACAAACGTGTCTTTTTCTCTGCAAAAATTTTTATGAGATCGCGCACTCTGTCCACGTTTCTCAAACAATAACAGTTTTAATAATATTAGCTTTCTGGGAACTTCCAGAGTTACAGCTATCAAGAGCATACTTTTACGGGGTGGGGGTCGTACAATATTACTTTCCTAGTCAGATACTTCGCGGATCACCACCCACCGCGCAAAATGCGACTTCCAGCCGTAACCTTTAGTAGGGAGTGCAAACTCCTTCCTTTCCTCTCGTTGCTGGACATTGATCTAGAACTAGGGGTAGAGTAGCGATTGAGGATTGTGAAGTTCAGTTCCTCTTGAGCCCACTATTTAAAAACTGGCAACGCATGTCTTTCATTTCTCTCACATCGAGATCTAAGTCCCCCTTCTAGATCAGCAGCGAAGTTGCGGCCTCTTTTCAGACCTGCTGCGGGGTCTAGGGTGTGTTCACCCTAGGCAGGTTCAAGCCGGGTGTAGCGTAATTTTTCGAAATCGGAGCGACCCGCCACAATCGAATGTTTTTCGAAAGTCTGACATTTTTGCTGTCCGACATTCCCGAGGCGCGATTTCTGGGCGGTTCATATTTGATTACCAATGTTTTCAGACTCCGAAAATTCCTTCAGTGATCGGGCTCAAGCGTCTAAAACCTGAGCAATGCTACGATCCTTTCTATTGGTGACCTAAATAGGGAGAATTTTTGGGATATCTTAACCAAATTGAGTTTTGGATCTAAATTTTTGCGATCCCCCACCTTCGTTTGCAGGCCAGAATTTTGGCGACCCCCCGCCCCCGTTGCAAAACTTCGCGACCCCGCTTGACCCTGACCCTAGACCCCCATTTGGAAAATAAGCTACGGGAAATCACTGTAGGCGATCCTGACTTCTATCGTGGACATTAAAGGCATCGTACGCGCAGAAAACCGTATATTATTTTTTCATGTTTTTGTGTAGCTTGGCCTCTCTAATGAACGAAAATGTCTAAGGGGCCCATGGAAAACCTTCATTTGTAAAGAAAAGTCACTCGGAACACATTGTAAATACGAATTTGAATTTCGCGCCAAAATCCTTTTTGAAGTTTTTCTGCTTTTGGAGGCCTCGTCACTGTCATATTCGGAGTTTTTCTGCATGTGGAGTTCGTGCCGTAACTATCTTTCATGTTGTCTTACGGTCGCACCAACATTCTAGGAAAAAGTGCTAGATGACTGGTGAGAATTGGTGGCGGATCTTCATCTTTGACGCCTTCCAACCTCATTGCCCAACGTTTTTGACGCGCTAAAGTTTACCAGTAAGGTCTACCGGGCTCAGTCATGAAACTGAGCCTGAAAAATGAAAATTGATTCTCAGCGCGAACGATGCCTTTAAGCCTATATGATCGAACATCATACGCAATTTGAGATTTTGTATCGCGATAAGCCAACCACTTCTGTTTAAAAAAAACCCTAATGTACTAACTGCGTGATGTTTTCAGACGACTCTACCGCAGCATCTTCAAAATAAACTAGCGTAGCGCTGATCGAGGAAGCTGCTGTCGGACAATCACAAAGGATTACAAAGTTTATTATGTATTGTTCATGAAGACATGAATACAAATAAATGTGTACTACGGCTAAGGAATAGGAGAAATACTTGGAATAAGCTGCAGAATATGTGAAGTAGCCGAATAACAGTAGAAAATAGTTGGAAAGGAACGATTGGCGATGTTTCAGAGTCGAAGTTACTCGAAATCAGCTGGCTCGGGCAGACTCAGACGACAGAGCGAGCAAAACACTCGTTTGAAATTGGCGCCGTGTTAGAGAGGCTTAGTCCCCGCAGACGCCTCGGTCATCGGGACTCACGCGTAAAGTAAAATGCGGGTGGTGTAGGCGCACACAACACACGCGCCTTTACGCGCAAATAAAAAAAAACAGAAAACTGATTTTTTTAAAGCATGGATAAAGCTTTAATTATGCGATGAATACGCGACAGTGCATTAACATACGCATATGACTACGACAAAACAGCTCCTTTGAATAAAAGTACTGTATTTATAGGATTGAGATTTTCACCGTAACTCTTCTCTTTACATTACGAAGCTAATTTTCCCTGTTTGCTTAGCTACCGTTCCCAATAAGAACTTAATGGCCACCCGCCGTAACAGCCAGCTCCGAATGCGGCTGCGTCGCGGCCGCGCGAACTCGCAGTGGAGCGCGCTATCCCCACCGGAGAGATTCTAACGAGTTGCGGCCACGGAAAGATTGCTGAGTTGGCCGATTGGTAGAAAAATGTGAGAAACTGGGAACAAGTATTAGACCGGATTTCAAGGACTTTCAACTAGGTACAACAGAGAAACTAAACAATTTAGTAAAACACAAAATATGACACGATAAATGCGCAAATTTGGATCACAGGATAGAAACGTGGAGTCTGGTGAGGGTTCGGCCACCACAGAATTCGCAGACCAGAATTTCCGAGCGAGCAGGAAGTTGAATTCACGCGTTACGCAGCAACCAACGGGGTGCTAGGCGCCAATCAAACGGAAGGCCACTAAGGCCGCCAAATGTAAGGCCACTAAGGCCGCAAGGAGTAAGGACGTCAGACTTGTGTTCGTGTCCACACAGGACGCGAACACCAAATCGGGAGAGGAAAAGAAGGAAGGAAAGACCAGCAGGAGACTCCACCGCCACACATCGACCCTCGTCTCCCGCCAGATCGATTGCCGGCGCACGATCACGGGGGTCACCCCGTAATTAGGCTGATCTGCGTTTCAGCGGTGGTCGAGAACTTATTTGGTTCTCCACGTTCCTCTCCGACACGCCCCCCGTACCCGAAGTCGATGGCCTCATCGACCGCTCTACATCGGGGAGATCGAACTTTTCGGCTCGACGCTGAATGACTGAATACAGCAACTTTGCGGCTGAAACGCCCGGATAGTAACTATAGAACTGTGCGGTCGCCTCAGGGCTTCCCGCCTCAAGGAAAATTATATTATCAATCATAACATTACTAGCCGTCCTAATCACTTGTGCTTCTCCTCCAAATCGCATAAACAGGTCATCCAATGTTTTCCACACTTTCAGCATAGATCTCCAATTAGCTTCATTCTTCATCGTGATGGGCGTCCAGGCAGTCACAAGGCGTCCACCCGCTTCAAGGTGGGTCTTGACCAAGCTGACGATCTCATGGATGTCCTCCTTTTTGACGCGACTTTCGATGAGAAGAACGATGACCCATGTGTCGAATGTCGTCCATTCTGCCAGCGTGTCCTTCATGGTCCTGTACGACATCACCACCTTGGTAATAAGACCTCTCCGCGGACCATCCTTTTCCAATAAACTCGCACAATAGGCGCCGAAAAACCCGTGGGACCATCTTTTGGCTTTCTTGCTGCTCGCGTTTCATCCTCGAGGTCCTTTTTCAGTTGAGCGAAGGCTGGCTTGTAGAAGTCGATAATGCAATTTCCTTCTAGCACCTCATGCTTCTTCACGGATGTTGTCGTGCACACAAATTCGGTCCATTCTGTGCATACGGAGTATGCTAACTTCAGAGTCTTCTCTAGGGCTTGGACGTCCAGCGATACAGCATTGGCCTTGTGGAACTGCAACTTCTGCGCCACCGTCAGCTCACTACGAATGAAGATGGAAGCGGTTTTCCAGGCTGACCACACATCCACGAACGGCTTCTTTGCGAATGCTCCCGGGAATGGTATGCCTTCAATATCACCGAGTGTCGTCTTTTCGAAGCACTTGTCCATGCATTCGAACGATACGTGGCCTGCATCCGCTGGTGACATCAGCACGGTTCCACTGATAATACAACAATAGATTTTGCACACTCTTGCTTTTGGTTTTCTTCCTCTACGCCCTCTCTCTTTCTCCGTGTCAACTCTCTCGTCCGAAATAGTGGAGAGGACTATTCTCAAGGAGTCAAATTCCTGAAAGTTTAGGTTCCTGGCAAAAGTAAAGATTTGGCATGGCCATAGAAATATACTCAGTTAAAAAGGGAAGATAGAGAGAAATGAAAAAAAGTTTTGAAATATTCCTGAGAACGATTTGGCGTAGAATAATTTGTTTTCCGGGAAATGAAGTGAAATAGTGGAAAGTATCATTTGGCAGTCGAGTTTGAACCCACTATTGATAAGAGTTGTGCAAAACGAGAGATCGCCTCGTCTGTGCTTATCCGTAGAAAATATCGAAGCAAAATCACGCGTGTCGATTTCACTTCACCTAATACGTGAAGACCGCCGCATTACAGCTCCCGAAAAAGTATTCATGCTTCCCATTTCACGCGTGATTTCGCTTCATATGTTCTACGGATAAGCACAGACGAGGTGATCTCTCGTTTTGCACAACTCTTATTAATAGTTGGTTCAAACTCGACTGCCAAATGATACTTTCCACTATTTCACTTCATTTCCCGGAAAACAAATTATTCTACGCCAAATCGTTCTCAGGAATATTTCAAAACTTTTTTTCATTTCTCTCTATCTTCCCTTTTTAACTGAGTATATTTCTATGGCCATGCCAAATCTTTACTTTTGCCAGGAACCTAAACTTTCAGGAATTTCATTTATTTTTCCTGAAGGTTTCCTTTCTAACATGATTTATGCCTGGTGGTGTTAGATGAAAGTAAACCCACTAATGTCCTGCCCCTCCCCCCTTCTATGACGTCCCGCGCACTCCAACTGATGGCCTGCACACTTTCTATGACGTCCTGCACACGCCCACTGATGTCCTGCACACTTTCTATGATGTCCTGCAGACTCCCACTAATGTCCTGCACCCTTCCACTGATGTCCTACACACTTTCTATGAGGTGCCGCACACTCCCACTATAGTCCTGCACACTCCCACTAATGTCCTGCGCACATTCTGTTACATCTTGCACACTCGCACTGATGTCTTGCACACTTTCTGCGGCGTTCTGTGCACACCCATTTGGGTCCGGCACTTTCTACGATGTCCAACGCACTCTCACTTGAGTCCCGCACACTTTCTACAGCGTCCGGCGCACTCCCACTTGGGTCCCGCACACTTTATACGGGGTCCGACGCACTCTCATTTGGGTCCCGCACACTTTCTACGGCGTCCGGCGCACTCCCACTTGGGTCCCGAACACTTTATACGGCGTCCGGCGCACTCCCACTTGGGTCTCGAACACTTTATACGGCGTCCGACGCACTCTCATTTGGGTCCCGCACACTTTCTACGGCGTCTGGCGCACTCTCGTTGGGGTCCCGCACACTTTCTACGGCGTCCGGCGCACTCTCACTTGAGTCCCGCACACTTTCTACGGCGTCCGGCGCACTCCCACTTGGGTCTCGAACACTTTATACGGCGTCCGACGCACTCTCATTTGGGTCCCGCACACTTTCTACGGCGTCTGGCGCACTCTCGTTTGGGTCCCGCACACTTTCTACGGCGTCCGGCGCACTCTCACTTGAGTCCCGCACACTTTCTACGGCGTCCGGCGCACTCCCACTTGGGTCCCGCACACTTTATACGGCGTCCGACGCACTCTCATTTGGGTCCCGCACACTTTCTACGGCGTCCGGCGCACTCCCACTTGGGTCCCGCACACTTTCTACGGCGTTCTGCGCACACCCATTTGGGTCCCGCACACTTTCTACGGCGTCCGGCGCACTCCTACTTTGGTCCCACACACGTTCTACGGCGTCTTTCGCACTCCTGCTGGGTCCCGCACACTATCTACGGCGTTCTGTGGCGCACTTCTGAGTCACACGGTGCGGCGTTCCAAAAAGTACTTCCGAGATCCCGCCGTATTGATTGAAGCGTTGCCCCGTCAAATCCTGAGCAAAAGCCTATCAGTAACGGTGTTTATTTCACTAGTTCATTTTTACGAATAAGTAAACGTCGGATGGTTTATAATAACATGTTTACGTGTTTTTGTCTTCCTTCTTGACCCTCAATTTTGAGGTTCCGCAAAAATTGAGCAACCAACGTCAAAATTTGACAGGAGCTAGGTGCAAACAAAACCAGCTCCCTGGCCAAAAATGAGCTCTCTACCTCAACGATAAGTGTTCCAACAAGATCGTGAACGCCAACTGAATAAAAAAAAGGAGATGAACCCTTTTTTCGACCAAATTCACGTGGTTTTGACAATTTTTCCCGAATCTCAGGTAACCATTCCGGACCATTTTTTGAACAGTTATTCAGCTTTCTAAAGTATATTAAATGCAAAAAGAACGGTCATCCTACGTTTACTCTGGACCCTGATACTGAGATCAGGGGGTTGCGCGATGGCGAATCAAAGCCAAATCTGGTGAGCGCTTCGCGCTCACCACAATTGTATTCTCACAGGTTCACTTAATCCTCCAATCCTTGATACTAGGGCAGAATTATCACTCGTTTCCAGTACTCTGAAGGGGCCTGCCCATTCACCGATCAATTTTGAGTGCGTTTTTCCAGCTTTCTCGTTAGGTGACCGTACATACACTCTATCTCCCACCTTAGGAAACACTTTCTGGTCCACCTTATTCTCCTTATCATATTGCCTCTTCATCTGTTCCCTTACGCGCTCGTTGTAGTCCTTCACCCTATCGTGGGTTTCCGCTATAGCCTGCAATAGCTCGCACTTGTACTCGTCTAGCGCCTTGTCCATGGCGTACCAGGAAACTCCGCTGTTTGGGATTATGTCAGAGGGGAAAACTGGGTCAATACCATGAAGGATGAAATAGGGACTTTCTCCCGTCGAACTGTGCGGCATCATGTTGTATGCCATCATACAAAATGGTATTCGCGTATCCCACTCTGTCGGGATCACAGTCGCCCTTCGTAACATGGATACTATTGTGCCGTTCAATCTTTCGGTTATGCCATTTTCTCTAGGGTTGTAGCCCTTAGTAGTGAAATGGGAAATGCTTGTAACTTTCGTTATTTCCTCCATAACTCGATTTACAAATTCTCCCTTATCTGACAAAATAGCGCTCGGCCATCTACACCCTTCGGCTATCCATTTCACGACAACCGTATGAGCAATGGTTTCGGCTTTATCTGGGACTGGATATGCAGCGGCATACTTCGAAAAATGATCTATTACTGTTACCGCGTATCTGTTCCCCATTTTTGTGGGACCCAATTCCAGTACGTCCACACCAATTATCTCGTATGGCCTCGACGTCGTGATAGGCTTTAACGGAGGAACCAGCTGCGAACGAGGATTACTGACGAAGCATTTCTGACATTCTTTTGACCACTTATGAATGTCTTGGGTCATTCCAGGCCAGTACACTTCTTTTCGCAGCCTATTCAACAGCTTGTGTGCGCTGAAATGGCCTGCGAAGATGCCGGCATGAGCTTCATGAAACATTTCGTACCTACGCGACTTCCGCACTACAAAAACAGCCCGTCCATCTTCCAAGTACCTTTTTAGCTCACCATTTTCCTTGCAAAAATCTGCTACTCTCACAGGTCTTCGCTCTCCCGTAAATCTCACTACCTCGTCTAAATCTCCCTCGTCCAGCATTTGCACAACTGATCCTATTTGGTCATCATTTCTGAGCTCTGCTAACCATTTCGAATCTTGATTTGTCCGCACTACATTCACAACCGCCTCATCTAGTCCCTTCAAAGATTCTGCCCCACTCAGGGCTGGAATTCCTCTACTGAGCGCGTCTGCTACTAGATTTGTTCTTCCTTTCACGTAACTAATCTCCAGGTTATATCGCTGGAGTTCCAGCGACCACCGTAGGACACGTGCCGAGACATTAGTACGTTTGAATAGTGCAGTCAGCGGCTGATGGTCAGTCATGACGACCGTTGGTAATCCATAGATGAAAAGGTGAAACCGTCTGACAGCGAAGACCACCGCAAGGGCCTCTAGGTCGGTCACATGGTATCTTCGTTCAGCCTTACTCAAGCTTTTGGAGCAAAAAAATACGGGGTGAACGTTTTTGTCTTCTCCTTCCTGAGGCAATACTGCGCCAAGACCGTAAGTTGATGCATCAGTACATATGAAAAACGGACGACTACCATCTCGCGCCGCCTCTATATCCGGCTGCTTTAGATTTGGGGCGGAAGAAATCATTTCTTTCACACTGTCAAACGCGTCCTGATGTTCTCTTTCCCAAGCCCACTTAGCTTTCGGGGATGTCAGATTGAACAAACTTCCAGCACGCCGCGAGAAGCCAAGGCAAAACTTGCGGTAGAAGGATGCCATGCCCAGGAAGGTTCGCAGTTCCTTAACGTTGCGAGGAACCGGGTATTCTTTAATGGCGGCGACCTTCCTTGGGTCCATGTGAACACCTTCACCATCTATTCTATGACCCAGAAATGTTACCTCACGTCTCAACAGATGACATTTTTGCGCTTTCAGACGCAGCCCTGCTTTTTGCATGCGCTCCAGTGCTTCTTCTAGTAATTCCATATGCCGTTGCCTCGTGTCGGTGGAGATCATTATGTCGTCTATGTAACAGAAGACATTCCCTCCTAGGAGGTCGCCCAGAACACTGTCCATGAGCCTCTGGAACACCGGAGGACTCGTGCTCAGACCAAATGGTGTGACCCGAAACTGGAATAACCCCTCCGGTGTCACAAAGGCTGATTTTTCTTTTGCTTCCTCTGCCAATGGGATCTGCCAGTATCCGCTGCACAAATCGAGCATTGAGAAGAATTTCTTCCCTGACAGACTTTGTAGGATAGACTCGATATTGGGCAGCGGATACGCGTCTAGTTTTATGCGCTTGTTGAGCTGCCTATAATCAATGCAAAGGCGAATAGTCCCACCTTTCTTCTCTACACATACAATAGGGAACGCCCAATCTGACTCACTACGTTCGATCACACCTCTATCCATCAGATCCGATAAAAGCTCCTTCAACTTAGATCTCATTCCCAATGGTACGGTTCTTGCCTTTATTTTGATAGGTGGACTATCCCCTGTATCGATGGTCATGTGGACCAAATCTGTCTGAATAAGCTCTCTATCCGCTATTGAAAAAGCGCCCGAAAACTTATCCAACAGTGCCTCGAGTTCCTCAGATAAGTGGACTGACTCCATGTTCGCGGATATGAACTCACGCAATTTCTCTTGCCTTTCTACTCCTGAGATTTCACCATCGGCCTCACTGGACATGAGAGGGTTCATTTCTTCCCATCTTCCATGCCATTTGTCGGTTCCCCAGTAACCTACATTGTCACCTTCCTTCAGAAGCATAGGCTCGTCACTATTATTGAAAACCGGCATACTCGCTTGCTGTTCTTGGATTTTATAAACACCGGCTTCCACACCCGTCATATTGGGCCAAATCACTCGCTCCGCATTCTCTTCCAACTTCCCCACACATTGAACATGCACCACAGCAGCATCTCTAGGCGGGATATAAACTCTACCCACTACTGCTACACTGTTGCAGACTCTTTCCTCCATTGAATCGTCTCTCGCAGCTACCAATTTTCGCTTTATTGCCAATTCTACTCCCAGGCTCTTGAGCACATTCGTCCCTACTATCAACTCGTCATCTTTCGCTTCGCTGATATGAAATGCGACTCTACTCGAAGATCCTCCCTCAAGCTCTGCTTCAACGTAAACCGCGCCAAGGAAGTTCATTCTTGTGCCTGATGCGTCGAAAACAGGTGTCAACTTCGCTTTATCGACTACAGTTAGGCTATCCACATCATATCCCTTATCTTTCGCTCTAGCCAAGATGCTGACTGGGATAATGCTAATCATCGAACCTGTGTCTAATAGAGCCGACAAATTTTCGTCCAGCATCCTGACCTGCGCCAAACTCCGCTTATCAATCAAGTCACTATCTTCCCCTATTCTCTCTCTTGTCACCAACCCAAACTTCTCACTTGATCGATACTATCCAAAACTGTTGCAGCTGGGCTCGTATTTGCCCTCGCCGTGCTCGTACTTGCTCTAGGCGCGATCTGGCTCACTCTAGTTGAGGGACAGGGGCAATTGCGGCTAATGTGCCCGTAACTGAAGCAATTGTAGCATTTCCTACTAGCGTTATTTGCACCTGACCCTCTTTGACGCTCAGTGTCTAGCGTTTGCCTTTCCTGATTCCCATTTCTTCGAAATCCGGGGAGGTTTCCGTCCCGTTGTGTGTTACCCCTAAAGCCTGTGCTTGAGCTTGCCTCGCCTGGTCTACTTGATTGATGGACCGATCTTTCTTGCGTGGTGCTCGCTTGCCTTGCTCCCTGGTAGAAAGTCGCTCTGTTTCTCCAGTTCGAATTACTTGCATTTTGCCGATTAACACCAAGGAAGCGTTTGGATTGTTCTATGCTGAGGGCCAATTGCTTCACCTCATCATAGGCTTGCCGCGGTTCTACCCTATGTAGCGCACCAATCAATTGGAAATGCTCGGGCCAGCTGCTCAAATTGTCCAACAAAATCTGGGCATACTTAAGTAAACGATCTTGAGTGGAACAATTAGGGTTAGCTTCTCTACCGAGCTTTTCCAACGCAACGCAGAACTCTGCCACATCTTGATTGGGTCTTATCCTCAAATTTCTCAAGTCAGTGAGGGCCCTCAATGTACCACTAGTGGAATCGCTAGCCAGCAACTTAGCGAGCTCATCCACAACACTATCGAAGTCTCGCTCTTTGACTTCCCTGGGCAATGACATAAAAATGTTTTTCGCTCTACCTCATAGGTGGTCATCCCCTAGGATATCTATGAGGGTTGCTTCACAACTCACTACCACCTCATACTTTCTTCTAAACCGCCTCATGAACTCCTTAAAATTTTCCTTCTTGTCACCTCTGAATACCCCTGGGCTCACACACGCTACTGATCTCAAATAAGTGACCAACGCACCTGTCTCCTCTAGTGCCGGAACTGTCGCTGCCGGAGACTCCATTCCTCTCGAGTGAGTCGAGGACTGCGAACCAGTCTGAGAAGTCGGTGTTATCTGAAACAATTGTCTGTCATTCCTATTACCATGGTCATCAATCACAGTAGAAGACGAATTCGTACCCGTGGCTACACGAGGCTCCTTCCCATTCCTTTGTAGACTGGCCACGTCCCTTATGACCTGCAAGACATTGCTATTAAGCATTTCGCACATTTCGGCCACTATTTCCCCGTCCTTTTCCATGGTGCTAACATAATGCATCCAATCATCAACAGTTTCGATTCCCCTCTGCTCTAACGTCGGTACCATCTCTTTCAAAAGATCTCCATTGAAATCTACTCCTATACCCGACCAGTGTTCCTCAACATGACGGATACTATTCATCATTTCTTTATCTACATCACTTCTCTTATCCTTCCCCAGTTTGGAGTCCTTCAGTAGCCCATTTATTTTAGCCCTCATGTCAGACAGGAATTGGGCCCGTGGGTTCCTAGTAACCTCCCTTGAAATCTCCATTAAATCCGAAAGGCTTACCTGAAGGTTCTCGACCTTCATATTCTCGTCCCTGTCGTTTCCGTTTGCCATATTGATCGCGTTGTACGGGGACCAACTTCTGAAAGCCAACTAGAAGTATTGTATCGACAAAACCGGCACAAAAATCACACGAGACAGTTCACGAAATTTGTCACAGAAGGATAAGGGTGCCAAAGCTATTTTTTGAAACACTTCCCAAATTGCTGTCACCTTCATCCTTCGGTGGCCAGCAATTGATGAAAAACACTCAAAGTCACTGGAGGATGAGTGATGACTTCAAAAAAAATCAATTCCCGCGTGCTCTATCAATGATTCAAACGAGGGAGGGTGGGTTGGTGTCTATCGATCAATAACCGCAAAGGCCGCACGCTACTCACTCAGACAGGCGCCGCCCTGATCTCGATGCTTTAGCCGCCCCAACTCCAACTGGGTAAGTCCGTTACCTCTAAGGAATATGCACTAAGCCTATTAATCCATAGGGGTCCTTCTATCCGTTCACTAAGTTCTCCCCTAAGTAGAACTCCTCGATCAGGCACGCAGCCAGGGATCGCCTTGGTTTGTGATCAACGTCACGCTTTCACAGACGTGGGTTGCCAGATGTAGAAGTCCCCAACCGTACCCTAGGGTGTAGCACTCTGTGACAGCCCTACGGATAAACGGCAGGACAAAATCGACCGCAGGATAAAATCGAAAAAAAAATTCCCGACGTTTTGGCAGCAAAAAAAATTGTTCGATTGTCTACCAGGGCTGAGTCCAGAAAGCGATCAAATACTTCTTCACAGGTTTTAGGTTCGGCCCTCAAGTTGGCCGATTGGTAGAAAAATGTGAGAAACTGGGAACAAGTATTAGACCGGATTTCACGGACTTTCAACGAGGTACATCAGAGGAACTAAACAATTTATTAAAACACAAAATATGACACGATAAATGCGCGAATTCGGATCACAGGATAGAAACGTGGAGTCTGGTGAGGGTTCGGCCACCACAGGATTCGCAGACCAGAATTTTCGAGCGAGCAGGAGGTTGAAGTCACGCATTACGCAGCAACTAACGGGGTGCTAGGCGCCAATCAAACGGAAGGCCACTAAGGCCGCCAAATGTAAGGCCACTAAGGCCGCAAGGAGTAAGGACGTCAGACTTGTGTTCGTGTCCACACAGGACGCGAACACCAAATCGGGAGAGGAAAAAAGGAAGGAAAGACCAGCAGGAGGCTCCACCGCCTCACATCGACCCTCGTCTCCCGCCAGATCGATTGCCGGCGCACGATCACGGGGGTCACCCCGCAATTAGGCTGATCTGCGTTTCAGCGGTGGTCGAGAACTTATTTGGTTCTCCACGTTTCTCTCCGACAGCTGTCCCTATTTTTGAAACTATCATTTGTCTGTAGTTATCCTCAGACACTCGTGGTGTCCAACGGGTGGTCGACAAGCAATCACCTCACAGCGTGCTTCCCCACGACCGCTGAAAAGGGGCGGAACTGCTCCCCTAGAGTTGTCTGTCACCCCCCTCAAGTTGTCCGTCGCTCCCCTTGAGTTGTCCGTCGACCACCCGACGACCGGTAGTTGGACACCAGTCGACCGTTAGTTGGATACCTGTCGACCGGTAGTTGGATACCTGTCGACCGGTAGTTAGATACCTGTCGACCGTTTATGGCATACCTATCGACCGGTAGATGGATACCTGTTCACCGGTAGTTGGATACCTGTCGACCGTTTATTGGACACCCATCAACCGTTTCTTAGATGCTTGTCCACCGGTAGATGGATACCTGTCGACCGGCAGTTGGACACCTGTAGACCTCGATGATGAATGCCGCTGGCTCCTCAAATCCGCCGCGTTGCGGCGAAACTCTTTCAAATGCTGGTAAAACACTTACAGTGACTAAATTTTATCCTAATCATTGATCAACATTTTAACAATTTAGAATGAGTGTAGGATAAGAACTCCTGATCTCAAATAACGACTGTCAATTCCCAAATATGAGATTACAAGACAACATTATGACGGATGATGAACGATATTACCAAATAGTTTCCAAAAAACGAAATAACAAGAGTAAGACCTAACGTGCACATTGTACCGGCAAAAATATGTTACTGCTTTATCAAAGCCTCAGTTAAGTCCATTTGTGGTGCTATAATGAAATAAGCCAAAAACTTCGAAAACTTTTTCCAGGTTATTTTTTGATCGACTGACTTACTTCATCAAAAATGCTACATGCTTATTCACATATATGCAAATATCTATTGATTGGACCTTGAGGCCACACTCTAACCCCGACATCGATTTTTCGTTTTTCTGCTCATTTTAGGGAAAATCCACGCTGATCATAATGATGTCTTCACAATCGCAGCCACCCCCGCACCACCCACACCCACACCCCCCACACCCACACCACCTACCCCCACACCACCCACACCCACACCCACACCACCCACACTCACACCACCCGCACCCACACCCACACCCACCACCCACACCCACACCCCACCACCCACACCCCACACACCCACCACCCACACCACCTACCACCCACACCACCCACCACCCACACCCACACCACCCACACCCACACCACCCACATCCATACCACCCACACCAACACCACCCACACCCACACCACCCTCATTTTAAAATTTGCTAACAAGGGAAGTGTTTAGAGTGGTAAACACATCTGCCAAAACCACTAGTATCGTTAGTATCTCTAGTGGGTCAATGGTAAAACTGCACAGTATTCCGCTTGAGCTGCCGGTTCCAAGAAGTTATAAGCCTAAAAGGTCGTTTTTGTGCTTTTTGTACCCTCAAGAAGGAATTATTCTTTCGAAAATTTGGAAACGGGCCTCATAAATGTGTTCAGCGTCCAAAGCTACCCCCTTGAGCAAAATTCAGGTGAAGGCGCATTTTCCATACTTTGTCCAGGCTTACAGCGTTTAGGACTTTCGGTTGGGCGAATATTTATACCGATTAGAGGGCTCTGGAAGCGTTTTAGAAAATGTTCCAGATTTGACTTAAAATTCTCCCAAGGATTTTTTTGGGGCGTTGATCACGAATCTATGGTTTATTAGTCGATTTTCCGAAATTTTCGGCTAATTTCGTTCAAAGCTTCCCAACCGAGAGAAATTTCGAGGGAAAAACGCCGCTTTTGAGATATATTTCGTGAGTGAAAATATACAAGCCTCAAGGAAGACGAGATCTTGAAGAGCGTTCGTATGAAGCCATCAGAGAAGCGTAGTCGTCTTCGAAACTGTATCCGGAAACGTCTTTCCTGCAAATTTTAGAAATTGTTGCAATGTCAGTCTAGACTGAATGAAATGCATTTGGCTTAAAAGGCTCACCCGATTGCTCTTTTCAGCAGCGATGTCTAGTAGACTAGCTTGTCCTGTTGTTCGCCCAGTGCCTGATTTTTGTACATACCATAGAAACCAATCATAGACGCGTAGCGACTGTTTTCTGTAAAGTACCTACCACTCTTGAAAATCATGATTTAGCTTCAATAAGCGCACCACTTCCATGGTAATGATATGAAAGACTGGGGCAAGCGGAGAATACACAATCGCCAAATGTGAAAAAATGGCCGGAGACTCATGAATTCGTTGAACATCTAAATATCCTGGAAATGGAAACTTGTGGCAGATCAAGTGTACTTGATCAGTACGGCCTAAATTCTCGAACTTCGCTTTTTAGAATATACTCAAAGAGCAAAATTTTCAAATTTTCAAAATGATTTTTCAAATTTTTGAATATTTCTTCTGATTATTTGATGTTACGAGTTGACAGTCATATACTGTGACCACTAACGAGAAAAATATGAATGAAAAGCAATCAAACAAAGAAAGGGAAAAGCAATTACACCCCTTTATTCACATACACTTCATTCACTTACTACTACAGGGTGCGCTTTAGATATAGTGACAAAATTTCTAGCTTTGCCAAGCCCACATATGCCCGTCGCTAACCCTCTTGAGTGGTCTGTTCTTTTCACCAGACCTCTCGTTTGTACTGCACGAAGTTTTGGAGCGCAGAATGGTTTTTGAAAGAAATAGTGAGCGGAAGCCTAAAGGGTCCGCGATTTTTCACAGTAGAGCTCGTCATTGAGTCGGCTTCTGTAAATGTTTCTCGTTCCCCCATGTGACCGTTAAAAACTGCGCCAGTGGGGTCGTTTTGGAGCTGAGGGAGTCTGCTTGAAAACGTGTCATAGCTGAAGTCCTTGGACCCATTATTGAAAAAAAACGCGAAGACAAATCGCCGAAATCCATTTTTTGCTCTGGTCGAAGTCCAAGATAGCTGAATTGGCGCCACTTCTTTCGTTTACCTGATAACGCAGAGGCGTAAAACTTGAAGCATAAATGCGTCTGGAGGTTTACCATCGATCTGTGCACATTTTACCAACGTTTCTCAAAAATCGATCGATTATTGATTTTCTTCAAAATTAATGAAAAGTAGAGAATTCGATTGAGAAATTTCTTCCGCACACGACCACAAAGTAAGCCGCCTGTATGTCTTCAGGCAATGCAAAAATGACGATAATGTGGGTGCGCTGAAGTTGATAGAGCCCATATATGGAACTCAGCAACTTGCCCTCACGTTCTTTTGGTAGAGGGTCTCAAGACTTGGGTAAAAGACGTTTTCAAGCCGACACCTCCTGCTTGAAAATGACCCCCTTAAAGGCAGCGTTCACGATGATCATTCTCGTTGACTTTCCACAGTGAAATGACAGGCGAAAAGGATCCTAGGCTTCCAGTGTCGAAAGAACCGTAGAAAGCCAGGAGCGGCAAAATAACGGATGCAAACAGGCGTTCTGAGGTCACCGAAACGCCTAATGTCCCCTTAGGTAACATCCTTGAAAGCGGTCGATTCCTCCACGCTCAAAACTCAACGCAAGCTACAGTGGCCCTCTTTTAGCACAAAAACACGGTTTTCACGTTCTCTTCAAGCATGCCTTGCTGTATAGGGCACCAGACCTTCCTTAAACGGTTGAGACATCAAAAGTGAAATATAATGCGAACACTGCTTCAAGGTCAGGAATTTCGTTTTCGTTTAAAATTTTCATGAAAAAGACGTCGAGAATTGCTCTTTGGAGGCCCATAGTTTTTAAGCGTTTTTTTCTGCTCCCTCTATCGATCCATACTAAAAAAAACCGCGAATGAAAACATTCTTGGGCGAGCGGCATCATGTATAGTTCCGTCCAGCGAAATTGGTTGAACCTAACCCCTGTGTAGACATCACGACTCAATGCGTGTGGTTGCGTCGCAGCCATCAACGTCCGATAGCGCCGAGAGACTGAGCTACTGGTCAGTGCTGACCTCGACGAGATCACTTGATGTTGGTCTCTGTGCAACGTTTGTTCCGTTTTGATCTGTGACTTGCCCACGACTTCTACAAATTCGGTTTTTTTCATAAAGTTAAGGACGACATTTGAGCCCAGAGTTTTGATGAAAATCTCGAAAAAAACGTGGACATGATTGTTCAGAGAACTACCGCAGTTTTGAACGAAAAGTTCACAATAAGACTTCTAGAGGGTGTTCAGCGATGCAATTTTGTCAGGATTCAACACTGCAACAAGGGTAAAATTGCTCACATTGATACGTTGATTGCGTATGCTTTTGTTTCACTAAGAAAACATGATTCTGCCATTATTCGAAGCTTTTCGATTACGTTGCCTTGTTTTTTTTCCAATCAAAGACATAAAATTACGAAAATAAGACGCTTCAAAAGACAATTTTTTTCGGTTTTTTCGGAATTTTTCGAATTCAAAACCGAAAATTTTTCGTTTTTCGGTTTTTTCGGTTTCAAAGTTTTTCGCACATGCCTGCTTCCTACGCATACATCTAAACTCCGTTTTGAGCAAAAACACTTGGGAATCCTTGTAATGCCTTCACACATATCGAAATTAAGGCGCTTTGTTATTTGTGCATGGCAATCCAGACCCAAAGCTAAGATTGATCCATGTCGATGTTAGAAATGATCTTGACATGGATATATATCGTTGTTAGGAGCTTATTCACGATGTAATCCGTTCTGACCATCTTTTGGATTTCTCCATTCGATCAGGTCTGAAGCGCCTCCGCCCATTTTCAACATGGGTAACCCGATGATTTCAAAGAGCATTTCTGACACGGGTGTGAGAAAATCTTTGATTTTTTTCAAGGGGTTGAATCCCCTGGGTGGGAGCATTTCTGATTTGAATTGAGCAATTGAATATTGGATTATGTCGCGTCTCAAACATAATCAATGTTGATAACCTTTTAGATCACTTACTATTATGCTCTTTCATTCAAACTTTTGTTTATTTTAAACATTGCCTAGAAAGGGCGGAATATTACCCACTCCAAGGTTTCACACTTTGCATGATCCTTAAATGTTTTAGGTCAGCACGAAGATACCCCAGCGTTTTTGCTCAAAAAGGAGTTAATGTGTGTGTGCCAATAGTGAGTTGTTCTGCATGATCTCCGCCGATCACTCAATCGGCCTGCTCGTTATCGATGTTGCGTCGTCGCCGCCGCGGCGTGCGCGGCACACCGTATGCGTAGGCTGCCATGATTGGCAAACGGCGAGAAGGCGGGCGCACAAGACCCGTCCCAGCAAGAGGTCTGAATTAGATCCCTTATGTTTTGAATAGTTTTCAATCAGCTTATTTTATTTGCTGTTGTTTTTCCAAATGGGTCTCACTTATAATCAAAAGCATCCAGGGAAAATGAGAATGCAACGCAAAATGAAAAATCAGAAACAAAAGCCATGTAACTGCTCATTTCTCCACGCAATAAAACAAAAACTCCAGAATTGTCAAAAAAAAATCGATTTTTTTCCTTCAGGAAATCAACCAAAAAGAAGAATCTGACGCCGAATAAAAAAAGGAAAAATTTTCTGCTTTTCTATCGAGTCAGGATGTGGTAAAGAATTAGAAAATCCCAGCAATCAGAGAGGACATGGAGGAAATCGGAAAGTTTATTTCAAGATCAGAAATCAACCAAAATGAGAATTTCGACGCCTTAAATCAAGAAGCGGAAAAAGTTCTTGTTTCGATATCGAGTCAGGATATGGAAAGAATCTGAAACTCAGAAATTCAAAAAGGATATGGAAGGTATTGGAAATTCTTCTTCATGAGCAAGAAATCAACCATACTGTTATGATTGGGAAGACGAATCAAGAAATGAAAGAACTTTCCGTTGCGATTTCGAGTCAGTATAAGGAAAGAATGGGAAACTCCGAACCTTAAATGATCATAAAAAAGAATCGGACATCTGAAAATTTTTCTAAAAAACAACAAATCAACAAAAATGAGAAATTCAACGCTGAATCAAGAAATGAAAAAAAACGTCATGTTTTAATAGCGAGTACAGAAAGCAATTGAAAATTCGAAAATTTCAAAAAGGACGCGGAAGGAATCGGAAATTTTCCTTTACTCTCAAGAAATCAACCAAAATGTGAAGATTGGAAAGACGAATCAAGAAATGAAAAAAAATTAGCGTTCCGATATTGAGTCAGGATATGGAAAGGATCGGAAACTCCAAAATTCAAAGAGGACGTGCAAAAAACGGAAATCGGAAATTTTCCATCAAAAATCAACCAAAATTAAATTTCGGTCTCGAATCAAGAAATAAACTTTCCGTTTCGAATTCGAGTCAGTATAAGGCAAGATTCGGAATTTCCAAAAGTTCAAAAGGTCATGGAAAGGATCGGAAATTTCTTCCAAACAACAAATCAACGAAAATGGAGAAATTCTTCACCGAATTAATAAATTAAAGAAAAGCTTCATGTTTTAATAACGAGTCAGGATATAGAAAGGAATTGAAAACTTAAAAATTTTAAAACGGACGTCGAAGAAATGGAAATTAATCCCTCAGAATCAGGAGGACAACCGAAACGAAAAATTCGGCGCCGAACAGTTGGCGGTGCAGCTGGTCCGGTGGTCAGAAGTTTTGCGCGTCAATACGCGCACAAAGGTGAAAACGACGAAGTGACGTCATCCCATGCTACCGGTCGATGGGTGGTCGACTGTCTGGACCTCGGTCGACAGACAGTCGATCGGACACATCACGGTCGACAGACAGTCGACCCGCCCCTTGCAGTCAAACCGCAGCGACCGGTAAGCCACAAGGGTGACGTGTCAACCACCGTTGGACGCCACGAGTGTCTGAGTCAGTGTCTGCTATACCTATTCAGACACTCGCGGCGTCCAACGGGTGGTCGACAAGCAATCACCTCACAGCGTGCTTCCCCACGACCGCTGAAAAGGGGCGGGACTGCTCCCCTAGAGTTGTCTGTCACCCCCCTCAAGTTGTCCGTCGCTACCCTTGAGTTGTCCGTCGACCACCCGACGACCGGTAGTTAGACACTAGTCGACCGTTAGTTGGATACCTGTCGACCGGTAGTTGGATACCTGCCGACCGGTAGTTAGATACCTGTCGACCGTTTATGGCATACCTGTCGACCGGTAGATGGATACCTGTTCACCGGTAGTTGGATACCTGTCGACCGTTTTTTGGACACCCATCAACCGTTTCTTAGATGCTTGTCCACTGGTAGATGGATACCTGTCGACCGGCAGTTGGACACCTGTAGACCTCGAAGATGAATGCCGCTGGCTCTTCAAATCCGCCACGTTGCGGCGAAAATCTTTCAAATGCTGGTAAAACACGTACAGTAACGAAATTTTATCCTAATCGTTGATCAACATTTTAACAATTTAGAATGCGGGTAGGATAAGAACTCCTGATCTGAAATAACGACTGTCAATACCCAAATATGAGATAACAAGACAACATTATGACGGACGATGAACGATATTACCGAATAGTTTCCAAAAAACGAAAGAACAAGAAGTAAGACCTAACATGCACATTGTACCGGCAAAAATATGTTACTGCTTTATCAAAGCCTCAGTTCAGTCCATTTGTGGTGCTATAATGAAATAAGCCAAAAACTTCGAAAACTTTTTCCAGGTTATTTTTTGATCGACTGACTTACTTCATCGGAAATGCTACATGTTTATTCACATATATGCAAATATCTATTGATTGGACCTTGAGGGCACACTCTAACCCCGACATCGATTTTTCGTTTTTCTGCTCATCTTGGGGAAAATTCCACGCTGATCATAATGATGTCTTTGCAATCCTTTCCACACCCACACCAGCCACCCACACGCCACACCCACCCACACCCACCTCACCCACCCACACCCACCTGTGCCTATACACCCACCCGCACCACACCCACACACCACACCTGCCCACCCACCACCTGCCACACTGCACCTGTCCACACGCCACACCCTTACACCCACACCCCACCTGCCCACCTTGCACACCTGCCACACCCTGCACCCACACCCACACCATCCACACCTGCCCACCCACACCGCCACCACACCTTCCTTGCCACTCCCACACGCCACCCACACCCACCTGCCACACCCACACACACCCTTTTTTTCACACCCACACCTTACCCCACACCCTTCCCACACCACCACCACACCCACACCCACACCACCACACCCACCTCACACCCACGCCCACACCCACCACCCACACCACATCCACACCTTGCACCACACACCACCCACACCCACACCACACCCACACTGCCACATCCTGCCACCCTTACCCACACCACCCACACCCACACCCACACCACTCCCTCCCACTACCACCCATGGCACCCATGTTTAAAATTTGCTAACGAGGGAAGTTTTTAGAAGTCAGGTGAAACACATCTGCCAAGAACCACTAGTATCTGGTTAATTATCTCTAGTTGGGTCAATGGGGGTAAAACTACTGATATTCCACTTGAGCTGCCGGTTCCAAGAAGTTATAAGCCTAAAGGTCAGTTTTGTGCTTTTTGTACCCTCAAAGGAATTATTCTTTCGAGAAATTTGGAAACAGGGCCTCATAAATGTGTTCAGCGTCCAAAGCTACCCCCCTTGATCAAAATTCAGGCTGAAGGCGCATTTTCCATACTTTGTCCAGGCTTACAGCGTTTTTAGGGACTTTCAGGTTGGGCGAATATTTTATCACCGATTAGAGGGCTCTGGAAGCGTTTTAGAAAATGTTCCAGATTTTGACTTGAGAAATTCTCCCAAGAGGTTTTTTTGGGGCGTTGATCACCCAGGGTCTGTGGTTTTGCATTAGTCGATTTTCCAAAATTTTCGGCTAATTTCGTTCAAAGCTTCCCAACCGGGAGAAATTTCGAGAGGAAAAACGCCTGCTTTCGAGATATCTTTCGTGAGTACAGAAAATATACAAGCCTAAGGAAGACGAGATCTTAGAAGAGGCGTTCAGTATGAAGCCATCAGAGAAGCGTAGTCGTCTTCCGAAACTGTAATCTCCGGAAACGTCTTTCACTGCGAATTTCAGAAATTATTACACAATGTCAGTCCTAGACTGAATGAGAAATGCATTTGGCTTACAAAGGCTCACCCGATTCCTCTTTTCTGGCAGCGATGTCTTAAGTAGACTAGCAGCTTGTCCTGTTGCTCGCCCAGTGCCCTCGATTTTTTGTACATACCATAGAAACCAATCATGAACGCGTAGCAACTGACCTTTCTGTAAAGTACATACCAC
Source organism: Aplectana chamaeleonis (assembly GCA_029168955.1). NCBI lineage: Eukaryota > Metazoa > Nematoda > Chromadorea > Rhabditida > Cosmocercidae > Aplectana > Aplectana chamaeleonis. The sequence continues at coordinate 61,610 of JAPDOI010001941.1, forward strand.
TCTTGAAATTCATGATTTAGCTTCAATAAGCGCACCACTTCCATGGTAATGATATGAAAGACTGGGGCAAGCGGAGAATACACAATCGCCAAATGTGAATAAATGGCCGGAGACTCATGAATTCGTTGATCATCTAAATATCCCCGAAACTTGTAGGCAGATCAAAGTGTAACTTGATCAAAACCGCCTAAATTTTCGAACTTCGCTTTTTTCAGAATATACTCAAAGAGCAAAATTTTTAAAATGATTTTTTCAAGTTTTTGGATAATTTCTTTACTGATTATTTGATCAGTTACAGAAGGTTGACTGTCATATACTGTGACCACTAACGAGAAAAATATGAATGAAAAACAATCAAACAAAAGAAAGGGAAGAAGCAAATTACACCTCTTTATTCACATACACTGCATTCACTTTACTACTACAGGGTGCCGCTTTAGATATGGTGACAAAATTTCTAGCCTTGCCAAGCCCACATATATGCCCTTCGCTAATCCTGCTTGAGGGTCTGTTCTTTTCACCAGACCTACCTCGTTCGTACTACGAAGTTTTGGAGCGCAGAGATGGTTTTGCCAGAAAGGAAAATAGTGAGCCGGAAGCCTAAAAGGGTCCGCGATTTTTTCTGAGTAGAGCTCGTCAGATTGAGGTCGGCTTCGGTACAAGGCCGGGATCATACTACCGTCGCGGCGATGGCAGGGAAAGAGCAGTATCGATCGACTAGCGGCGATTTTGCGCGCTTAGGAGGGAATCGATTTGTTTTTGGCAGACCAAGCTCAACAACCTGCTGGGTGGAATGGGATGATATCTTCATCGGAGATCAGGTTAAATGCTTCATTTTTAACCACATTTTCCGAAATATCGGGCAAAATTGCATATCCGCCGCGATCCATATCCGGAGCCGCTTTCTCCAGTTGGGCAGCTGTTGAGATGAAATCGCGGCGATATTCATGTTTTGCTAAAAATTTCAGCTAATGTGGGTAGAAACGAAGGTGTCTACCATTTCTCCGATCCCAATATCTCTTTCTAATCGACTCGACGAACTGCCTCTGTGCAAATGAAAACAATCAATTCCCTCCAAAGCGCAAAATCGCCGCGATTGATCGATACTGCTCTTTCCCACGCATCGCCGCGACGGTAGTATGATCCGGGCCTAAATGTTTCTCGTTCCCCCATGTGACCGTTAAGAACTACGCCAATGGGGTCATTTTGAAGCAGAGGGTGTCTGCTTAAAAACATGTCATAGCTGAAGTCCTTGGACCCATTATCGAAAAAAAACGCGAAGACAAACTGCCGAAATCCATTTTTTGCTCTGGTCGAAGTCCAAGATAGCTGAATTGGCGCCACTTTTTTCGTTTACATGATAACGCACAGGCGTAAAGCTTAAAGCATAAATGCGTCTGGAGGTTTACCATCGATCTGTGCACATTTTACCAACGTTTCTCAAAAATCGATCGATTATTGATTTTCTTCAAAATTAATGAAAAGTAGAGAATTCAATTAAGAAATTTCTTCCGCACACGACTACAAAGTAAGCCGCACTGGATGTCTTCAGGCACATGCAAAAATGACGATAGTGTGGGTGCGCTGAAAGTTGATAGAGCCCATCATATGGAACTCAGCAACTTGCCCTCACGTTCTTTTGGTAGAGGGTCTCAAGACTTGGGTAAAAGACGTTTTCCAAGCCGACACCTCCTGCTTGAAAATGACCCCATAAAGGCAGTGTTCACGGTAATCTTCGAGTTTGAGATTATTCGCAAAATCAGATTAATTTGACTTGGGTAGAACTGAAATGATGGAGAAACTGAGAAAAACCGAGCCAGAAGGGAACCAAATCACTTCACTCTCCACCTCGTCACTTTACTCTCACAGGAACTGTTGGTGGTGACGATGAAATATTACTTGTGGACCCGTCCTTCGTCATTTTATGCTTTCTGTTGCTCATCGTCCCTTCCTTCCTGACCCTTTACTAATACTGTTTTGCATATAACTATTTTTGAATTTTCGAGCTGACCCATTTTTCACCTGTCCCAACCATCAGGAACATGATCCATCCAATCGGACCAACTATTGTGCTTATCTACGGGTTCAAATTCCGGTCCGCAATTGCGATCTCGGCACGCTTTGCGCGACGCGCGCCATTCGGATCGAAAGAGTTTCCAGCGCCGCAGCCTAGCCGATTTGTTGACACTAGGTGGGTTTTAGAAGCTACGGAAACTAGAGAAAATCCAAAGAAAACTGTATGAAAAAGCTACTATCAGGTCGGCTTTGGCGCAGGAAACTCGAATGACTCGAAGCGCGTGCAGCCGCAAAGCGTGTCCGAGACGCAATTACGGACCAGGAGATTTAGAGCCCAGATGAGCACAGTGAGTCCAGGGCCAGAAAATAATTTCACTGAAATACGACGTTTTAATGCGTTTCTTGCCGTTTCCTTCGTAATTTTGGTATTACTTGGAGGCCAACGCTTTTGTTTTATGTGGAAAACTCGGGAAATGAAAATCATCGTGAACGCTTTGCGCTTTAAAGGCAGTGGTTCGCGATCCAAATATGCTTATCGTCTTTTTCTCTCCAAATCCTTTGCTGGGTCTCGAGTAGTAGGACCTATAAGAAAAAATCATGAAAAAACCACTGCATTTATGGAGCCGAATTTGGAACCTGAACTTTCTTGTCTTTTGATGGTGTGAGGCCGAGCCCTCTCCACATCATCGGCATCGATGAGCTACATATATCAAGAACATCAGCTAAGCTTGAAATTGAATGTCAATCAATGAACCTTCGAATTTATGTACACATCTGGTCAAAAACATTGACTGAAGTGATGCTTTCATTATTCAACTGTTTTTTTTTCGTTAAATTTGCATTTATTTCGTCCTCTGAATGTCGATGATTTTGACTGCTCGGCTTTGTGAGACTGCGATCTGTTTTTCGTCTGTCCCTGCTCTGTGCACGTGTGCACGAACTAGCTTCTTTGGGCCCTAGAAACTCTATTTGTAGACCGTTTTTCACCGCGCTACCTTCATAGTTTTTCAGCTGTTTTTGATCTAAGCTGATTTTTGTAGTTTTTTCGATGACGTTTTTCATCGTGACCACTGCCTTTAAAGGCAGCATTCACGATGATCATCCTCGTTGACTTTCCACAGTGAAATGATAGGCGAGAAGGATCCTAGGCTCCCAGTGTCGAAAGAACCGTAGAAAGCCAGGAGCGGCAAAATAACGGATGCAAACAGGCATTCTGAGGTCACCGAAACGCCTCATGTCCCCTTAGGTAATATCCTTGAAAGCGGTCGATTCCTCCACGCTCAAAAGTCAACGCAAGCTAAAGTGGCCCTCTTTTAACTTCCAAAGAAACACAGTTTTCACGTTCTCTTCATGCATGCCTTGCTGTATAGGGCACCAGACCTTCCTTAAACGGTTGAGACATCAAGAAGTGAAGCTATATAAATGCGAAGAACACTGCTTCAAAGGTCAGGAATTTCGTTTTTCGTTTAAAATTTTCATGCAAAGAGGCGTCGAGAATTGCTCTTTGAAGGCCCACAGTTTTTGAGCGTTTTTCTGCTCCCTCTATCAGATCCATACCAAAAAAAAACCGCGAATGAAAACATTCTTGGGCAGAGCGGCATCATGTATAGTACCGTCAGCAAAATTGGTTGAACCTAACCCCTGTGTAACGAACATCACGACTCAATGCGTGTGATTGCGTCGCGGCCATTAACGTCCAATAGCGCCGAGAGACTGAGCTACTGGTCAGTGCTGACCTCGACGCAGAATCACTTGAGTGTTCGTCTCTGGTACAACGTTTGTTTTCCGTTTTGATATGTGACTTGCCCATGATTTTCGCTTCTACCCAATTCCGGTTTTTCATAAAGTTAAGGACGACATTTGTGACCCAGAGAGTTTGATGAAAAACTCGAAAAAACGCAATAGACATGATTGTACAGAGAACTACCGCAGTTTTGATCAAAAAGTTACAATACAGACTTTTAGAGGGTGTTCAGCGCTGCAATTTTGTCAGGATTCAACTACTGCAACAAGGGTAAAATTGCTCCCACATTGATAAGTTGATTGCGTATGCTTTTGTTTCACTAGAAAACATGATTCTGCCATTATTCAGAAGCTTTTTTCGATTACGTTGCCTTGTTTTTCAATCAAAGACATAAAATTACAAAATTACCGAGAACAAGACGCTTCCAAAGACAATTTTTTTCGGTTTTTCGGTTTCAAAGTTTTCGTTCGCACATGCCTGCTTCCACGACACATACAGGCCGCTCGACAGCCAAATATCATCGTCGACTGCGTACCGCGCTGCGCGACCGCGACGCGCGTCGGAAACCGGAACAGGGTTTGGCCGCCTGCGCGACAACTTCGGCCGCCGCGCGAGGCTAAACTCGTCGCGCCGGCAGCCATAACTCGTCCACTTCCGACGCACGTGCGCTCAGCGCAGCGCGGTACGCACGATCGACGGTGAGGCGATGGTGACCGTTTTATGGCCTGTACATCTAAACTCCGTTTTGACCCAAAAACACTAAAGGGGAATCCTTACTTAAATGCGCTTCATACATATCGAAATAAAGGCGCTTTGTTATTTGTATTGCAGGGCAATCCAGACCCCAAAGCTAAGCAGCTTGATCCCATGCCGATGTGTTTAAAGAAATGAGTCTTGACACTTGGATATTTATCGTTATTAGGAGACTTATTCACGATGTAATCCGTTCCAACCATCCTTTTGAATCTCTCCATTCGATCAGGTCTAGGAAGCGCCTCCGCGCCATTTTCAACAAAGGATAATCCTGACGATTTTAAAGGGCATTTCTGACAGGGGTGTGAGAAAATCTTTGATTTTTTCAAAAGGTTGAATCCCTGGGTTGGGAGCGTCTTCGAAATTTTCACCTGAAATTAAAGTGTCCGGGGCCCATTGCAGCAACAGTGTCGAAAACCGGCTCAAAACGAGCAATCGATTGCTACTATACGGCCCCAAGAAACTTTAATGTGGTTTGCTCTTTGCCCCACCCACTTCCTCGGTAGCCACTGGGAAAGTGGGTGGGTCGAGCTTACCACGATTCATAATTTTATGGGGCCGTATAGAGTGATTTATTGTTTGTTTTTAGCCGACATTATTGTTGTATTGGGCCTCGTGCCGGTTGTTAGCCGAATACACAGCATGAGGAAACGCACCAAGAGCAGTCCCGGCTGGCTAAGCGCACTGTGCGCGGCAACTCTAGCGACGGCGATGGGCGCACAGAACTTTCCGTCGCGCGCGTCGCATGTACCAGTCGAATTGTCACTGTGTTCCTCTCATTCTGTGTATTCGATCGAAATGCCACTCAGCTCTTGATTCCCGGTGAAAATTCCAAGGCTGCTTTTGTCGTGTGCACTGCATTCATTCAGGGGAGTCTCACTCCACTCCTGTAGCTTCAAAAGGGAAACACTTTGAGCGTAAAAATACCAATACCTTCCATATTCTTTTTGAATTTCTGAGTTTCAGATTCTTTCCATATCCTGACTCGATATCGAAACAAGAACTTTTTTCGCTTCTTGATTTGGCGTCGAAATTCTAATTTTGGTTGATTTCTGGATCTTGAAATAAACATTCCGATTTCTTCCATGTCCTCTCTGATTGCTGGGATTTTCTATTCCTTTCCCACATCTGACTCTGACACGAAAGCAGAAAATTTTCCTTTTTAATCGGCGTCAGATTCTTCTTTTTGGTTGATTTCCTAAAGGAAAAAATCGATTTTTGCAACCTTTTTACAATTCTGGAGTTTTTGTTTATGTGCATGTGGAGAAATGAGCAGTTACATGGCTTTTGTTTCAGATTTTCATTTGCGTTGCATTCTCATTTTCCTGGATGCTTTTTCATTACAAGTGAGACCCATTTGGAAAGACAACAGCAAATAAAATAAACTGATTGAAAACTATTCAAAACATAAGGGATCTAATTCAGACCTCTTGCTGGGACGGGTTTTGTGCGCCCGCCTTCTCGCCGTTTGCCAATATAGAAGGAATTAATCATTTAAGCGATGACAACGTGGAGATGTTTTGCCCGATCCCCGCGCCCATTATGAGTCATAGGGCTGGGGCGGGGACCTGTAGGGCGCCAGGCGCGGAGGGGGGCCCCGCCTCGCTGAGTGGTGGGTACGGGGGCGCGGCCCTCCGACGTTCTGAGAAGTTCTTATCCGTTCCCATCACTTCTTTCCTGGGGTGCGTTCCAAGAACATTTCCATGGTAAAAGGGTAAAAGGTTTCCGTGGAAACGTAGCCACGACCGCGTGGAAGCAATTTACAGTTATAATTCATGGCCATGGGCAACAGGTTTGACCATGGAAAGGCTAATTGCCCTCCCACGGCATCATGGAAACATTTTCTTTGAGTTTTCGGGCATAATGCGCCAGTTTTTTGAGTTTTCAGTTCTTCGTATTGGGCCTTTTTCATTGATAACAGACGTCGCATACCATTCCACTCTTCACAGCTGTTCTACTTCTGGAACGTTAATCGTAAAGGCGGCCAAAGAATTGAAACATCGACCTATAATTCTTTTTTTCAATCACGATCACCCAGAGTTTTTCTTTCAGATTTTCGTATAAGATGTGGACTCAATATAGAATCTACCGGGCGGTGTGTATATGTAATTCATAACAAGAACAATAATTTTCAGTATTCCCTCGAGTTTACCCTGGATTAACATAGCAGCGGTCGGCGATGTGGCAATGCAATTAGTATCACCACTTTATACAACCTCGGCAATGTGTACCCTCGGTGCTTGGAGATTACAAGAGTGCGGTAGGTCACCACGCAAAAATAACTCTGTTACTCTAAAGCACCCAGACAGGGATTCTCAGGAGAAGTTCCTAAACAAGCTCTTTTGGTCTTTTCCAGTTTTCCTCAGAACCTCGATCCGCGTTGCCATCCGTGAAATCCTTTTTTTTGCAACCGTTTTGCTTATCTAATGTAGCCGCGTTTGGCATCCTATGTATTCAACACTTAATTGTCCAGTCTCCATTGTTCATGGCAGAGGAGCAGGATGCCATCGTCTGAATCTGTGCCTCTGTTTTGGTTATTCACCGAGTGCGGCAATTATGCCGTTTGCCGATTGCCAGCCACTTATGGATTTATATGCCGAAAATTTCGTTTGAAAACAACGCTCGGTAAAAATTCGATTTTATTTTACTAGGTAATCAGAGGAATTCGGTCAAGATTCAAAGCTGTTTGGGAGTCGTCATAGTGCTGTTCTTCCAAATCATCAGATTTACTTCAACCTTAGAAACTGAAGAAGCAGAAATTGCAACAACCCTACTCATGCCTGAAACATGTCCAATTACATGCAAAGCTCCACGGTTACAAAGCCAGGGATTATCAAAAGTCTAGACGATAAGCATCCTTCTTCCAGACACCTCAAACAATTTAGAATTCAGTGTAACGTTTTTCTGTCAGTTCCGCACTACTGCTGGACGTTTCCAAACATTTGAGTCTTTAAGAAAAAATTCTGGAATCTGACCTCATAATCGTGTCCCAGCGCCCAGAACAGCCGCCTGATCAAAGTTTCCAAGGTGAGCATCGATGTATTTTCCAGAACTTTGCACAGAGTGAAAGCGTTTTCCACTTGCACAAGGCGTTTTTTCTGATTTTATTACATATTCTATACTCCAAAAGCGCATTGCTGCGAAAATCTGGAAAAGGATCTTTATAATAGTGTTTAGCGCCCGAAACACGCACCTAAAAGCAAAGTTTGGGTGAAAGCACATTTGCCAGACATGCAATTTGATAGCGTTTTGGACCTGTACAGATTTTCAGTTCCAGCGTTCAATATAATAATAAAGATTACAAAAAGCGTCGAAGAAACATGTTCCACTTTTTATCAACCAATGGGTTCAGCATGAGTCGTCAAGTCAATGATGCGTCTTCAATGTTGTCTGCCCTGAATGTCAGGAAACGTTCCATCATTACTCTGACCTCGCCAGGCACTGCGCGGGGGAAGCGTCGACACAGACGAGGAAGGAGGTAAATGATTCAGCATATGTTCTAAAGGGGCACAGTCCAACCTGCGCGCAGAGGTAATTTTTGATATTTTGGTCGGGTCGCCGTGTCATAGCATGCCGCCCTGAAGCGTGAAATCTCAATTACTCTGACCAAATAAGCGAGAAAAAGCACTGCGGGGAAAAAATCGACCACGCCCTTGAGAAGGAAGTAAATGGATAACGCACTGGCAGGTCTTCCGACCTCAACAGGGAAGAGACGCGCGTATGATTTTATTCAAAATCTATATCTTCCTTTTATTTTCGAACTGGCTATATCACATGACTTCCTCAGAATGATGGCTGCAAATAACGAGAAAATACGTTGGCTCGAGACAACTATCCGCGAAAATGACTTCTACCAGTATCAATATATCACAAGTGAATATTTGAGGATTCCGTAACTCTAGTTCGTAGTGAGTTCTGAGTGTATTCTGGAGACAACTGTGATCAGCATGAAACTTTCTCCAAGATAGGCAGACAATTGAAAAATCGATTCTGATCTGGGATGCGCTTTAACATTCCCTCTAACGCGAATGACAGTACATCGGCCACGTGATCACAAATTCCTTATCACAGTGTTAAATCGTCCATCCATGGATCAAGCAAAGTTGTCCATAGCTTTGTGCCTCTAAAGGTCTATATATCCCACGTTCTGGAACGCACCCAATACTAAAAATTCGGACTCTATACGAACGTATAAAGAATACATCACAAGTGAATACATGATAAGTGGATTCTGTTCCACATGAAAAAATAAACTATTCCAGTTGTATTACTTGAGTGTATTTACAAAAAACTGTTTTCGTATTTAAAACGATCTTCTGTAAGCTGGCCGCAAAGCTCTTTCTGATCTGAATTCGACTCGAACGAACGTAAATCCGAGAAACGATGAGTCAGTGAACTTTAGCGAATGTCGCAAAGATGGCATTGCTGGGTGCTTCTATTCCTCTCCTACATTTTATTACAGCTCCGGTAGTTGTCCTGGAACCATTGCGTTGAACCATTGATCGAACCGCGCGGTTCTCATTGCCGACTCAGTCAGAAGGGTGATGTAGCACTGGTCGCCGCGCGCGACAAAGGAATCGAGAAGTCGCGGTTAGGTCAGCCGTCGCACGCGGCGTTTGCGTGGCAGCTGCTACGCGCGACGGCATCGCGCTCACATCGCGTCTAAACCATAGTTTTTTGCGCGATGCCTGCTGTTTAGCGCGCGTTCGCGATTCCATCACATCGCAGCGCCCAGCACTGCGATGTGGGGACATCGCGGGAGCTTTTTTTTGACATTTCGTGGTTTCCTCCTCTTGTTTCGATCTTTCCCTCTTCTTTCTTTTATTCCCTCTTCATTCTGTGTCTCCTTGAGCGCGGTTAAACCATTCACGACCGCACGCGTCGCCTACCACTTCGAACCGCACGCTTTTAAAAAATCGAAATCTCTGCCAGAAGGACGAATTTCGAAGCTTTCTCGTGTTCAATGTATTACCCTATCCTAAACTCGACTGCGGAAGTCGTGGTCCGTCGGCAGCTCCGCTATAGCACTATGCTCAAATTTTTGTGAAAATAGCTGAGGCTCAATCGGAAAAAATTGTTGCGAAAACATTTTTTCGAGCACATTATTAGTTATTTTTCCTTTCACTGCCGTTTCTCAGCCCTCTCAGGAGGAAACTTCAATTCAAATCACGTTCTGTTTATCTGGAAACGTGCCACGACCATGACTAAACCTACCATGACCCTGAAACATCGTGTTCCTTCAAATTAAAGGTTTTTATTTACATATTATTCAACAGGGTGTGGGTGTGGGTGTGGGTGTGGGTGTGGGTGTGGAGTGTGGGTGTGGGTGTGGGTGTGGGTGTGGGTGTGGAATTGTGGGTGTGGGTGTGGGTGGGTGTGGGTGTGGGTGTGGAGTGTGGGTGTGGGTGTGGGTGTGGGTGTGGGTGTGGGTGTGGGTGTGGAGTGTGGGTGTGGGTGTGTGGGTGGTGGAGTGTGGGTGCGATTGTGAAGACATCATTGTGATCAGCGTGGAATTTTCCCCAAGATGAGCAGAAAAACGAAAAATCGATGTCGGGGTTAGAGTGTGCCCCTCTAGGTCCAATCAATAGGTATTTGCATATATGTGAATAAACATGTAGCATTTCTGATGAAGTAAGACAGTCGATCAAAAAATAACCTGGAAAAAAGTTTCAGTTTTTTGGCTCATTTCATTATAGCACCACAGCAAAATGGACTGAACTGAGGCTTCCATAAAGCAGTAACATGTTTTTGCCGGTACAATGTGCACGTTAGGTCTTTATTTCTTGTTGTTTCGTTTTTGGAAACTGTTCGGTAATATCGTTCATCGTCCGTCATAATGTTGTCTTGTTATCTCTCATATTTGGGTATTGACAGTCGTTATTTGAGATCAGGAGTTCTTATCATACCCTCAATCTAAATTGTTAAAATGTTGATCAATGATTAGGATAAAATTTCGTTACTGTAGTGTTTTACCAGCATTTGAAAGATTTTAGCCGCAACGCGGCAATTTGAAAGAGCCAGCTCTGGCAATTGAGGGCGTCGACGCGACGACCAATTGCGGTGTCATCCGAATCTGCTCCAAGGCGTCGTCCCCATTAAAGTCCCGCGGGACATCCGAAACGCGATGGTAGCGCGGGAGACCCGATATTTGCAGAGCATCCCAGCGGCCATCGCGGGTGACCCCACGATTCTGAATCCGCCGCCATTTCAAATTGCTGCATTTCGTGAATATTGCAATATTGCAGTTCATGGTGTCTACACGGGTGCAGTCACCATGAACTGCAATATTGCTCTTCATTCACTTTAATTCTCGAGCCCAATTTGCTGCTATAAATTTAAAAAACATAATTAATTCTTTATTGTCCACTTGAAAACGCTTTCAAATGTTCACTACAATTCGCTCATCAGCATTATTATTATATACGAAATGAGTACATAAGCGCAAAGGTGAATATACAAGATGGTTATTATTGTGGCGGTCATTTGTTATTCCCATAATGAGACAGGAGTAAGGCTCTCAACACATGAAATAGTAAGAATCACTGGTATAGAGTAGACAAATCAAATGTATGCAGATGGAAGAAATGTACAGCTATTCACAATAATTATAAAGAAACATTTGCTACTTATTCGCTATAATGTGTATGTATACCTATTCATACTATGGTCTTGGTCATCTTTAAAGGGCTCTCGATGTCGCTCATCACCAGCTGCGAACGATCGCTCCTTCATCAAAGCATATTTACCACCAGTTATAGTTCACCGAGGCCCACCGCTCCGCTGATGATGACAGTCGAAATCGAGGGCTCACCAGAAATCACTTATATACCTACTTAGGTCTCAATATCGTTACATTCATCAGAATTAATAAATAGGGAATGGATGTCACAATGAGTTTCTATGGGAATATTAGCAAGCAGCATTTTAATTAACAGAATTACGGTTCACAGTAAAAAAATAGGAATCGCGTGTCATGGAAACGGAGGAAGGAATGGCGACAAATGGAAAAAATACAAAAACAATCACACCATTACCTGAGCGATTGAACACGTATTTGACAAGAATAAAAATGGAAACGCCGATGTCGTGAGTATTTGCCTCACTTACAATCCATCAGAAGCTGGGCAGGGCATGGCCATCTTTGTGTTTTTGGTACAATCGCTCCCGGTACTGTAAGTAAATTGAAAGTTAACCAACGTGAAAGTGAACACTATAGACAAGACATCACAAAGCAAAATCAGCACTTACATAAGGAGTAGCCCATCAAAGAAAGTTTTTTGACTTCCTGCGTGTACGAGCTCACATATTGCCTAAAAATGTTTTTTTTATACGGGTATGTATTTGAAGAACAGAAGAATTTCGACATTGGTAATGTGTTGCTCAAAAAAAAGTTCATAAAATTATTACGTATGTGCTATAAAGTTATCGAGCGTTCCCGTTTCGCTGTAGGGAAATGACCACATCTTACTCTTAGATGCATAGCTTTGAAAATTACAGGCACACCACCTACTGAAAGTAGTAAAGTTGAGTCAAAACACACAACTGGTATTGTTACTTGAGTTAAGCGTGCTTTACAGTTTTTCTCCTTCCTATAAGGTGCTAAAGTTTGAAATTACAAAAACTATGCTTATTCATCATGAAAACCGCACTGATTTATGTCACCGAACAATTTTGTGGCATGTTCAGACCAGTTCTGGTTTAAATTAGGCGAGAAAAGGATATGACGGTGGATATGGTGGATGAACCAATTCTTGTTGAGGTAGTTTTAGCTCTATGTGCGGAGGCATCGTTCCCATTGGCAAAGGGTCACGGGATTACCCACTGGTAATACAGCGACACATCGCATCAAGGTATTTAGGGTCAGTGAAGGATCCTTGAACATATTGAGTACACTTTTTTGTCTTTCTGTTTTTCATATGTTTTTCAAAATAAAACTCCAAACTTAACCTCCGAATAGAATAAGAACTGTTCTGTAGACAGAGCCATGAATCCGAATGCATCTGTGAGGAGCACGCCGAATACCTTAAATCAAGCAATACTGTATAGGATAGAAACCGCGGGAAATCACAGACGATAGTATGAGGGGAAAACAGAAGATAAATGAATACAATATCCAATGCGACGGTGTAGAGATCGTGTAGAACAGCAACTGTTCAGAAGGCTTTTTTGCTGTCTTGTTAAAAACATTGTGTGCAGGAACAAACTTCACAACCAACGCGACGCCACTATTTTTGCCCCCGCGCGTCGCCCGATTCGAGTTTTGGCCAGAAAATCGGAGCGGGATAGACGCGCGCTATCATCAATGCACACAATGCACACAACTTTCTGGCGCGTCGACGCCCTCAAATGCCAGAGAAACTCGCCCAGCAGTTTTTCCGTTGTAAATATATTAGCTGCCAATTCATTTTTTTTTTCAACTATTCCTTGTTTTGTTTCCTGACTTCTCGCATGTTTGCTCCTAGGGTCCAAACCCCAACGTTATGAGATATGTATCGAGGTTACGAAAAGTTGCAAGCGGTTCCAGCCGATTCCTGTCCTTCGAACGAAAGGTTTGTGATCACTTCTTTACCTGTTTATTTACGAGTCTCAACATCAGAGTCGACGAAAATTGAACGGATTCCAGCACCAGGGAACTTAAGCTTTTCAACATGGACTTACTGTAGATCGCGTTTGCGCTTTTATACATACCGTGATTAGGGAATCTAGAAGTTTGCATTAGAATCGTGACCAGCGCTTCATCATCTATGCGTAGCTTTCAAAACATAATCTAGAATAATGACCTGCCGTAGGATAGTAATCACCACTTCTTAAAATTTAACTTCATATTTGTGTTTTTCACCCAAATTTTCTTAAAATTTAACTTCATATTTGTGTTTTTCACCCAAATTTCTCAATGGTTCATGTTCCTTTGAATTGTTTTCAGAACTTACGATAGAGGCTCGTCGTGCCAACCGAAGCTCTTGTACCAAACATATTCAATTGAAATTCCAGTTTCTGAATGCTCTGAGAGTATCATAATTTATTGGTTGCCACTTGAGTGGGGGAGGGGGGCTACATATCTTGGTCGCCGCATATTCAGACAACTGGGGGGTCCGGTTCGGTCAGGATAAAAAAGCAAAGCTCTCGGGGTGTATCAATCCTCTGGGGATGCGCCACACATTCGACTTCCATTCAGAATCGAAGACGCTTTTTTGAATGTATATAGGACCTATACAATGACTTGCGGGCCCCAGTCGATGTTCAGGTCAGTGTTTTTATCCTCCCAGAGCCTGGTACTAATTTAGCGACCCCCAAGAGATAGAAGGCTCGGTTGATCTTGGGCGAGGATCGGTCACTCGACCAAGTGTGTGGCAGCGGCCCCTCTTGTCATTGCCCCGTAGTCGCTTCACGATAGGCTTTTTAATCGGATACCTCGTCATCGAAATGAGAGGCTCTTGAGCAGCAGCACGTGCTGCCCCGAGGAGCACGTGATCTACTCAAAGGGACCACGTGGCACAGGTAGGCAAACCTTTCGCCGCACCCGCTTTTCTCACCCCGTAGCACGTGGGTTCGCAGGCCCTCTTCTTCCATAGAGGCAGGGCCACACACCTTCGATAGAGCTGGGTCTTTCCCTTGGTCAAGCGGGGTTGCGAAATTTCGCAACGGGGGTCGCAAAAAAATTGGCTCGAAAAGAAAGGTCGGGGGGGGGGGTCGCTAAAATTTCGGACCAAAAATGAAAAATTGGTGAAGATATCCCGAAAATTCTCGATATTTCTGGTCATCAAAGGGAAGGATCGTAGCATTAGACGCTCGAGCCCAACTATTGAACGGATTTTCGGCGTCTGTCATTTCGGTAATCAAATATAAACTGCCCAGAAATCGTGCCTCTGTGGGGGGACGCAAAAATGTGGGTTTCGAAAAAAAGGATGTGGGGGTCGCTCTGAATTCAAAAAGTTACGCAACGCCTCGCTTGACCCTGGTCCTTCCAACAAGGGTGCTATCCATGTCACCGCCTGCAGCAAGGGGTCACTCCCACCGCAGTACGCGACAAGGACATTGTCCTCGCCACGGTCGAGAGCGAGGGCGCTTCCTTCGCTGAGGATCGTGAGGGAGCCCCCTTAGCTGTCAAAAATCGTCCAGAAAGTGAGTCGTAGTCACCTTCCAGGAGCGTCCTTGAAAGGCCGACTGTGCGCTCTGTGGGAAGGGTCCCTTTATATAAGCGCTGTGCGGCTGAGAGGCGGCTGATCAATTGTGGAGCGAACGATCAACATGTCCAAGCGAGAGCATCGTGGCTCATTCGTCGACTAAACTGCATTGTAGTCGAACCAAAAGCCTATCGTGACTGTCATTCCTGGGGGCCGATAAATATCATATCATAGCCTGTAAGTGTTCGATTTCTGGTGTATTATACAATGTCTTAAGGAACAGGAGAATCTCACCAAAACTCGTCCACGAGAAATACGAAATATTGGGGTTGTTGCTCATATTGATGCTGGGAAAACAACATTGACAGAGCGAATGCTGTATTTGGCTGGAGTCATTCGACATATGGGTGATGTCGATTCCGGAAATACTGTGACCGATTTTTTGGATTTGGAACGGGAGCGAGGTTTGCATAGTTTCGAATTTTTTTGTTTTCATTTTCACAGTGTTACACGTTTTCCATTCCATGCAGGTATCACCATTCAGCTCGCTGCCATCACTTTTGGCTGGAAGAAGTACAG
The DNA here is from genome assembly GCA_029168955.1 of Aplectana chamaeleonis. Lineage (NCBI taxonomy): Eukaryota > Metazoa > Nematoda > Chromadorea > Rhabditida > Cosmocercidae > Aplectana > Aplectana chamaeleonis. Next base: position 76,826 of record JAPDOI010001941.1, read on the forward strand.
AATCAACCTCATTGATACGCCCGGTCATGTGGATTTTACAGGTATCTCAGTGATTTGAATTTCGGATGATTTTTCCGCCCACCATCGACATTAGCAATCATCAACACTGTTTCCCTCCTCTTCTGCAGCCACGAAGTGGTTTTTGTCATAGGTTAAGGAGCCGGCAACTATTGCAGGATTCTTTGAGTTGATAGGAGTCGTGTTTTCTTAGAAAACACTTTATTCTGATCCTTATATTTACCCATCAGCTATAGATTCTAGAGGAACGGTATACAGCTTTGGTGATTCAAACGGCTTATTCTTGCTTGAACACGATGACAAGTTTTAACAGTGTGATAAGCCTTACACGATTTTTGGAAGGTTTTTGCCGTAACTGCAGTTTAACGTCGCAGTGCACGTTATGGTATGTTTAAACATACCATAACGTGCACTGCGACGTTAAACTGCAGTTACGGCAAAAACCTTCCAAAAATCGTGTAAGACTTAACTAGGGCATCATCTTGACAGGTCTACGACTGTTAGATAGTCTTTGACGGTATACCTGTTTCATCCCGTTATGCGGGTGAAAGGATGATTGCTTCGGTGAAGATTTACTGAGCAGTTGAGTGAGAGCGGCGCTGGGGCTTCGGTGGTGCAGTGCGATAAGGCGCTCCCCCGGAAAGGGAATATGCTGGTTTAATCTCGCCCGGAGCCAAGCGTTTTGCGATCAACTCAGCACTGTGATAAGCATCACAGCGTAGCTTGATATGGTGGTTATCAACACGTGTTCACGTTGTGTCAAGATTATCGCGGGCAAAGCCGGTATAAGGCCCCGGTCAGACTTCGTCGAAAAACCTGCTGAGTCCGAATGAGTCCGGGGTGGAAAAACCTGCTGAGTCCCACTGAGTCCGGTTGCCCCCAGCTCCAACCAACTCCTCTGCGAAACACGCAATTGATAGTGACGATTATCACTTCAGCTGTGAATCGGAACGTGTTTGGTGGCTGATTTTTCTTGTTTTCAACACGTCTGTATCTGATTTCCGTATCAGCAGTACGTGGGACAGAGCGCAGACGGCGAGAGTCGAGATGCGGCGGGACTCGGCAGGTCGCAGTCGGCAGAAAAAAATGCACCTAAATCACGTGAAAAACACCTATATCGACCGGGTGGGGTGAGGATGGTTCCGGTGGGACTCAGTGGGACTCAGTCGGTGCATTGGCCCCGCCCTTGTACGCATGAGAAATATCAGTATCGACCGAGGGGATTGCGGTGGGCATCAGACGGTCGCAGTCGGACTCAGTGGGTTGATTTTTTTGCACCCGTCTTCCACGAATTCTATGCGTATCGACCCGGTGGGACTCAGTAGATCCACCGACTATGACGGGGGCCTAAAAGGCGCCTCATCTAACTCGAGTCCTCATACGGTATTCTGATGCCGGCCCTGGGAGGTGACTTCGAGTCACTCTCCGGAGGCTAGCATATTTTTGACCGCTGGGGGACAGGGGTGTCCTCTCGGCTGGGGGCGGTTTTCGCCGCAATCCGTGGGGAGGGTGGTTCCTCACCGCAGACCGCGGCGAAGATTACGTCCTTGTCGTGGACCCAGGCGGGGTCCTTCTCCGCCGTGGTACCGCGACAACCCGGGGCGACATGCTTGTGGTGAGTATTAAAATGAATAACCTGTGAAGTCAATGACGTCATCGTTGGGCTGCTCGTTGGGGTCTCCCGCTAGGCATTTATAGTCTGCAGCAATGGAAGTAGGACCTGGTGAGGTTGCGGACTCGTCCTAACATACGGTAGTTTGTTAGTGGTCTCACTCATTTTTCCGGAACAGCTGTGATGGATCGGTGAGTCTGTGTTAACACCGATAGAATACATCTGTGGAAGCAATGAAAACAGGTGAAAATGTGAGAGTGGAAACAAAAACTCACAGACCAATCTCAGTCTTTCTGAGAAAATGAGTGATAACACAATCAGACTACAGTATGCTAGGAAGAATCCGCAACCACACCAGGTCCTACTTCCATTGCTGTAGACTTTACCCTCTATAAAACGTCGTAATTCACATCACTTTACCCTCTATAAAACGTCGTAATTCACATCATTCGAGGCGCGTGTGACGCCTGGGTTTCCGGCTGCCCTACGTTCTCTCACTGTCTCCAACCTCCGCTCCGCTCCAGCACGTTTAGGAACCAAGTGAATTTCGCCGTTTTGTAGCCTGTAGGTAGTGCCCCGACAGTGATTGTGACGTCATCACGAGCGTCGCGATGCTGTACTCCCGCTGCCCTTAATCGAATGACTCCGCGTAGGTCTGTGTTTCTTCTCCTATCGGGAGTCTTACGCGGAGTCAGGGTCAAATGGAGCGTTGCGTAATTTTCCGAAATCAGAGCGGCCCCCCGTCACATTTTTTTTCAAAATCCAAAATTTTTGCGATCCCCCCTTCCCGAGGCCAGGCAGTTTATAGTTAATTACTAAAAGTGTCAGACGCGTAAAATTCGTTCTGTAGCCGAGCCCAAGCGTCTAAAACCGAATGCCACGATCCTTCCCTTGGGGACCAAAAGTAATCGAGAATTTATGGGATATCCACGAAATTCTCATTTTCGGACCGAAATTTTTGCGATCCCCATAACATTCATTTTCGGACCCAAATTTTTGCGACCCCCGTTGCGAAATTTCGCAACCCCACTTGACCCTGCGCGGAGTGCCCCCCGATTTCCCTTCTTCTTCTTCTTCTTCTTCTTCTTCTGCAGCCACAGAGAGGGCCCTGTCATAGATTGAGGAACTGAGCCACAAGCGTCGGATTCTTCCACAGATCTACTGGTGTTAACGATGTCGGTCTCATCGGGCAGTTGAAAAGGTGCGCAGTAGTTTGCCCTTTATTACCACAATCCGGGCACTCGTCAGGTCTGCTGCTATCGATCTTATGTAAATAAGACATAAGCATGGGGGAGTGCCCGCAGCTCAACGAGGCAAGGGTGCACCTGGCACGCCTACCGAGTTCCATCTCGGTTTCGCTGCCCTCAGGCTGCACGACTCCGAGAATGGAGTTTACGGCGGTCTTGCATAAGTGATCCTTGACGAATTGGGTATGCTCAGCACGTAAGAGACGGAGGCGTTCTTGTTGTGCGTTGGTCCATCTCTGTATATTGATTTTCGTGGGAGCATCAGCAAACGGCTTTCTTATACTTCTCTCTCTCTCTCTGACGGGGTCTAATACTCTTCGCGACGGATGATTTGGCTGCTTCAGGATGTTTATGTACAGCTGTTGTGCGTGGAGTTGGCAATGGTCCTTAACTGGCAGGATGCGAGCTTCGGCGTGTAGGTGCTCTACTGGAGAGCCTTTAGAACAGCCTGTTGCGATTCGCAATGCTCCATTTTGAATGCGCTGCAGCTTGGACCAGGATGTGTCCGTTACGATATGCTGCCAGACTGGTGCAGCATACTCCAGGGCGGGCTGTACGATGGCCTTGTACGTGGTCAGGATCGTTTCTTTACTGCACCCCCAGGACGTTCCGCCGAGAGCACGTAGGACGTTGAGTCTTGTATTCACTGCAGCTTGCTTCTGCTCAGTGTTCTTATGAAACCTCAACGAAGGATCCAACACGAGTGCGAGCAGCTTAGGCAATCGGGCGGCCGGCAGGCGAGTTTTGTCCCATTTCACCATGGGATGAGCTCTGTGCTCCGCAGGATCAGTGGAAAAGACGGTGACGAATGATTTAGCGGCAGAGACCGTAAGCATCTTGCTATCGAGAAAACATTTGCCGCCGAGATGTCGTACGTTCGTGCCGTGGCAGTGTGGAGGAAAGAAGACCACCTCCGTGCAAACCGACGTCAATCCCTCCGCGGAAAGGGTTTTTGTCATGGGAGAGGTGCTGGCTGGCCGCAGCTCTCCTGAAGATCCCGATTTCTCTGAGAAGCGCTACTCACTTCCCAAGACTGAGCACGCTCCAAACAAAGCGCTTCTTCTTCTTCTTCTTCTTTGCAGCCACAGAGAGGGTTCTGTGATTCTTCTTCTTCTTTACAGCCACGTCGAGGGTACTGTCATAGGTTGAGGAACTGGGCGACCAATAATGGATTCGTCCATAGGTCCATTGTGGTCAGCGTGGTTGGTCTATCCGGACAATCAAACAAATGTGCCGTATCGTGGCCGTGGCATCCACAGTCTGGGCAAACGTCCGATTTGCTGCTGGCAATCTTGCTAACATATGCCATAAGCATAGTAGGGTGACCACAGCGCAGCGATGCCAGGGTGCATCTGGCCCTCCTTCCGAGTTGAGACTCGGATGTGCAGACCCGGGGCTGCACCACTCCCAGGATGGGATTTACCGCCGCCTTTTCCAGATGACACCGTACGAACTGTGTGTGCTCCTCGCGCAACAGACGGAGTCGTTTTTGCTGTGAATCGTGCCATCTTTGCAGATTGACTTTGCTTGGAGCATCGGCGAATGGATTTCTGATGCGTCTCTCCCTGACGGGGTTCAGCACTCTTCATGAGGGGTGGTTGGGTTGCTTTATGATATTGATGAAAAATTGGTAGTCCTGGAGCTGACAGTGCTCTTTTACCGGTAATAATCGTGTCTCCGCATGCAAGTGCTCGACTGGGGAATTTCTTGCACATCCGGTAGCTATACGAAGTGCGGCATTCTGTACACGCTGCATCTTGATCCAGGAGGTTTCTGATACCAAGTGCTGCCAGACCGGTGCAGCGTACTCCAGAGTGGGCTGAAGTATGGCCTTGTATGTCCCGATAATAGTTTCCTTGCTACTGCTCCATGATGTACCGCCCAGGGCTCTGAGCACATTAAGCTTCGCTTTGACGACGGCCTGCTTCTGCTCGGTGTTCTTATGAAATTTGAGCGATGGATCGAGCACCAGACCGAGCAGTTTGGGAAAGCGAGTAGCAGGTAATCGATCTCCGTCCCACTCGACATCCGGGTGAGCGCTGTGCTCCGATGGATCCGTTGTGAGTACGGATAACGACGATTTGGATGCAGAGATCTTTAGTATTTTGCGATCAAAAAAGCTTTTCAGTGTGACCAGGTACTCATTGATCTTGGAGGTGGCCACATGTATATCCCGATCCCGACACATTATTGTCATATCATCGACATAGGCGACCACCTTGATATCCTGGGGAGGAGCGGGCATGTCTTCGAGGTACAGACTGAAGAGGGTAGGCGATAAAACGCCGCCCTGCGTAACTCCAGCTGCAATAGGAATACTATTGGAGACATGGTTCTTCAACATAACTCTGGCTCGTCTGCCCTTGATGAATGCCGATATCCAGCGTTTATGCCACGGCGTTATTCATGATTCAAGTAAGCTGCTTGACAGAACTCCATGGTTTACTGTGTCGAATGCCTTGGTGAGATCTAAGGCAACAGCCACAGTTCTCTGTAGCTTCTGGGCATTGAACCCATCGATGGCAAAGCTTGTAATTTCCAGCAGAGCTGTCGTGGTGGAATGCAGCTTTCTGAATTCATGCTGAACCAGTTGCTTCTCATTGTGCTCCGCCAAGTCCTTTACGATCAGTTTTTCGGCTACCTTCGCGAACGTGGACAGCAAGCTAATAGGTCTGTATCCCTTGACTGAAGCCTGAGGTTTCCCCGGCTTGGGCAGTGGCACAACGTTAGCTGTCTTCCAGTTCTGTGGGATGGTGCACGATCTGAACGAGGTATTGATCAAATCAGTGAGAAGCGGAAGGATTTCATTCGGTATGTTCTTCAAGACAGCAGGACATATCCCGTCTGGACCAGCCGCTTTTGAATTCCGCATATCGTTTATAACATTCTCAACTTGCGTCGTAGTGAACGCTTCGGCCGTGCTCATAAGCGGGAGGCGGCACAGCTCTCGTACAGTCACTCTATTCTGCGGACCACGCTTTGCACTGGTGATGAAAAAACTTCTCCCGAGCGCATAGGCGGCTTCTTTTCCTGATTTGAATACACCGTTGTCTAATTCGATTGTGGAGACGGTAGCAGGCAAGCTCTTACCCGAGAGCTTCCGTAATACCTTCCAAGTAGCTGCACTGTCCGTCTTGAAATCCAACTGCCAGGTGAACTTTTCCCACTCTTCTTTCTTGTGCCTGTCTATGCTGCCGAGATGTCGTACGTTCGTGCCGTGGCAGTGTGGAGGAAAGAAGATCGCCTCCGTGCAAACCGACGTCATCCCCTCCACAAAGAGGGTTTTTGTCATGGGAGAGGTGCTGGCCGGCCGCAGCTCTCCTTCGGATTCTTCTGCAAAGGGCCGGCGTGGAGAGGAATCCTGGACCCGCTCAGAAGTATCTATGCGCCACGTGCGGCAATGATGTTAAGTGGGGACATACCAGCGTCCAGTGCTTCGGATGCCAAAGGTGGGTGCACTTCTCTTGTTCGGGTCTCAGTTCTGTGAAGCATCATAACTCATCTTTTCGTTGTGTATTATGCTCCTCACCTTCCAACTCAGATTCCTCTATCTCAAGTCGCCCCCTTTCAATTGTGCATATCAATCTAAACGGCCTTCGTGCCAAGCTTTCTGAACTCTCTCACTTCGCACGTACCTACCATCCAGACTTGATCATGGTTCAAGAAACCAAGCTCTCTCCATCCCCTACCTATCCTCATCCCAATATCCCAGGCTATACTTCTTACCATGCTCCAAGGTCATCTCTCGGCGGTGGAGTTTCTACTTTTGTTCTAGCCTCACTTCCCTCACACCTCATTCCCAGCACCCCCACGGATGGTACTCTCGAGTACCTCCCAATCCATCTCCCCCTAAAAACACCCCTTTCTCTTTTCAACATATACATTCCACCTACAACTTCATGCCCTTCATCTTACAGTCCTATCCCACTTCTCAAGCAGCTGAGCGACTGCTCCCTCTCATCCTCGGTCGTTTTCGCGGGTGATTTCAACGCTCACACCTTTTGCTCGTCTCTCGGTCCTGATGTTAGAGTAAATGACGTCGAAGAATGGGCAGATGAGTGCGACCTGGTTATTTTAAACGATGATCAGCCCACTCGTCTCCCTGCCAACGGCCGATCTTCTAGCCCAGACATATCTCTTGTCTCGTCCAACCTTTCTAGCTGCTGCTCATGGTCTACCTCGACGACTTTGCCAAGTGACCATGTTCCTGTCTTTGTCCACATCGATCTATCCAATTCTCTCGCTCCCTTTTCTGGTGTTCGCCAACGTTCTTATCTTAATTTAGGCCGAGCAGACTGGCGCCTGTTCAGTGAAGTTGCGCTTCGCCTATCGGCAGATTACCCGTGGAATGGCGACGTGCACCAGAAAGAGTGCCATTTATCTGACGCAATCCGCAAGGCCATGAATGCGGCTATTCCTATCGGTCGCGTCAAGACGTTCTATCCAAATGTCAACGGAGACATCCTCGACAAAATTAGAACGAGAGATGCGAGGAGAGCGGTTAATCATCTGGACCCCGTGGTTGCTGAGCTTGACAGTGAGATCAAAAAGGATTTGGACAGACTTAAGAAAGAAGAGTGGGAGAAGTCCACCGGGCAGTTGGATTTTAAGACGGACAGTGCAGCTACTTGGAAGGTTTTACGGAAGCTTTCGGGTAAAAGCTAACCCGCCACCGTCTCCACAATCGAATTCGACAACGGTGTATTCAAATCAGGAAAGGAAGCCGCTTATGCGCTCGGGAAAAGTTTTTTCATCACCAGTGCTAAACGAGGTCCGCAGAATAGAGTGACTGTAAGAGAGCTGTGCCGCCTCCCGCTTATGAGCACGGCCGAAGCGTTTACTACGGCGCAAGTTGAGAAGATTATAAAGGAAATACGGAACTCTAGAGCTATTGGTCCTGATGGGATATGTCCTGCTGTCTTGAAGAAGATACCCACTGACTTACTACCGCTTCTCACTGATGTGATGTGTTCAGGTCGTGTACTATCCCGCAGAATTGGAAGACGGCAAACGTCGTTCCGCTGCCCAAGCCTGGCAAGCCCCAAGCTTCAGTCAAGGGATATCGGCCCATTAGCTTGTTGTCTTCTTTTGCTAAAGTAGCTGAAAAGCTGATCGTCAAGGACCTGGCTGAGCATAACGAGAGACAGGTGTTTCAGCATGGATTCAGAAAAATGCATTCCCCCACGACAGCTTTGTTAGAAATTACGAGCTATGCAATTGATGGTTTCAACGCCTATAAGCCGGAAAGAACTGTAGCAGTTGCCTTGGATCTCACTAAGGCTTTCGACACAGTGAATCTTGGTATCTTATCAAACAACTTACTGGAGTCATCAATCCCGCCATGGCAAAAGCGCTGGATAGCTGCATTCACTAAGGGAAGACGGGCCAGAGTGATGTTCCAGAATCATGTCTCAAACAGCATTCCGATTGCAGCTGGAGTCCCACAGGGGGGCGTATTGTCGCCTGCTCTCTTCAGTCTGTACCTCGAAGATATGCCCGCCCCTCCCCAGGATATCAAGGTGGTCGCTTACGCTGACGATATGACTGTCTTGTGTCGTGATCGGGACATAAATGTGGCCGCCGCTAAGATTAACGGGTACTTGATCACACTGAAAAGCTTTTTCGACCGCAAAATGCTGAAGATTTCTGCGTCAAAGTCATCGGTATCCGTACTCACAACGGACCCATCTGAACACAGCGCACATCCGTATGTCGTATGGAATGGAGATCGTTTGCCTGCGGCCCGCTTCCCAAAACTTCTCGGACTCGTGCTCGATCCATCGCTCAAGTTCCATAAGAACACGGAACAGAAGCAGGCTATCGTGAAAGCGAAGCTTAACGTGCTTAGAGCCCTGGGCGGTACTTCATGGGGTAGTAGCAAAGAAACCATTATTACAACGTATAAGGCGATTCTCCAGCCTGCACTAGAATACGCCGCACCAGTCTGGCAGCATCTAGTTTCGGAATCTTCTTGGGCTAAGATGCAACGCATACAGAATGCAGCTCTTCGAATCGCCACCGGATGTGCAAGAAGTTCCCCAGTCGAACACTTGCATTCTGAGACCCGCTTATTACCAGTAAGGGAGCACTGTCAGCTCCAGGCCCAACAATTTTTCATCAACATTGTCAAACAACCAAATCATCCGTCTTGGAGAGTGCTAAACCCCGTCAGAGAGAGAGAGGCGTCAGAAAGCCATTCGCCGATGCTCCCAGCAAAATCAATCTACAAAGATGGCACGACTCACAGTAAGAACGACTCCGTCTGTTGCGTGAGGAGCATACTCAGTTCGTACGGTGCCATCTGGAAAAGGCGGCCATTAATCCCATATTGGGGGTAGTGCCGCCCCAAGTCTGCACATCCGAGGCTGAACTCGGAAGAAGGGCCAGGTGCACCCTGGCATCGCTGCGCTGTGATCATTCTACCATGCTTATGTCCTACGTCAGCAAAATAGACAGCAGCAAATCAGATGTTTGCCCGGACTGTGGCTGCCTCGGCCATGATACTGCACACCTTTTCAAATGTCCGGAGAGACCCACCACGCTGACCGTAATGGACTTATGGACGAATCCGTTACTGGTCGCCCAGTTTCTCAACCTATGACAAAACCCTCAATGTGGCTGCAAAGAAGAAGAAGAAGTGCCTGTCTAAATCCTTTCTGATTTCATCGTCAAGTTCAGCAACGATGGTGTCCAGATGGTTGACCGCTCTCCTGGCATCTCTTATCCTGATCTTATCGAGGATCTCCCTTGTGACATTTGGATTGAAAGTCTTGACGCGGCTGACAGGAATAGCCGCTTCCATGGCTCTGCGGATCGCGTCAGATAAATGGCACATTTTCTGGTGCACGTCGCCATTCCACGGGTAATTTGCCGACAGGCGAAGCGCAACTTCACTGAACAGGCTCCAGTCTGCGCGGCCTAAATTAAGATAAGAACGTTGACGACCACCAGAATAGGGAGCGAGAGAGTTGGAGAGATCGATATGGATAAAGACGGGGACATGGTCACTTGACAAAGTGGTTGAGATGGACCATGAGCAAGAGTTGAAGAGGTTTGACGAGACAAGAGAAATGTCTGGGCTGGAAGATCGGCCGTTAGTAGGGAGGCGAGTGGGCTGATCATCGTTTAGGACTACGAAGTCACACTCCTCTGCCCATTCTTCGACGTCCTTTCCTCTAGCGTCAGAATCAAGTGACGAGCAAAAGGTGTGAGCATTAAAATCGCCCGCGAAGACAACTGAGGATGAGAGGGAGCAGTCGTTTAGCTGCTCAAGTAGAGGAACAGGATCGTAAGATGGGGGGCATGAGGTAGTGGGTGGAATATATATGTTGAAAAGAGAAAGGGGTGTTCTAAGAGGGAGATGGATTGGAAGGTACTCGAGAGTACCATCCGTGGGGGTGTTGGGTATGAGGTGGGAGGGAAGAGAAGATAAAACAAAGGTTGAAACTCCTCCGCCAAGAGCTGATCTTGGGGCATGGAAGGCAGTATAGCCCGGGATATCAGGATGAGGATGGGTAGGGGATGGAGAGAGCTTGGTTTCTTGAACCATGATCACGTCTGGATGGTAAGTACGTGCGAAGAGAGAGAGCTCAGAAAGTTTGGCACGAAGGCCGTTGAGATTGATATGTACAATGGAAAGGGGGCGATATGAGGAAGAGGAATCAGAGTTAGTAGATGAAGAGCATAGAACACAGCGAAAAACAGAGTTATGATGCTTCACAGAACTGAGACCCGAACAAGAGAAGTGCACCCACCTTTGGCATCCAAAGCATTGGACGCTGGTCCCATTCCAAGTGACATTTCTGTCGCATGTGGCACATAGGTACTTCTTCTTCTTCTGAGCTGGTCCAGGATTCCTTTCCACGCCGGCCCTTAGCAGGAGAATCCGAAGGAGAGACGCGGCCGGCCAGCACCTCTCCCATGACAAAAACCCTCTTCGTGGAGGGGGTTACGTCGGTTTGCATAGAGGTGATCTTCTTTCCTCCACACTGCCACGGCGTGAACGTACGACATCTCGGCAGCTTCCGCAAATGCCTCAGAGCGCTGCTCAACAGGACCCTGTCAACAGGGCTGATACCAGCGTCATGGAAGGAAGCCAGAAACTTCCCTCTGTTGAAGCCCGGAAAACCCGCCGAAGATCCGAGTAGCTACAGGCCCATTTCGATTATCTCATCCCTGGCCCGTACTCTAGAGAGATCCATTCTGCCTACATTGTAGACTCATCTGCGGGTTCCCAGTTGACAGAATGCTTTCCGAAGAGGTTTCTCCACCACCTCCGCCCTGGTCGAACTCACTAAAATTATCACAGATGGTGTGAATGAGAAGAGACCACCAAGCCGCTCACTTTTGGTGGCGTTGGATTGGAAGAAGGCATACGATACTGTCGTCACATCCATCCTCTGCCAGAAATTAGCAGAATCGCCGCTACCAAGAGGCCTAACCCGCTGGATTGCAAGCTATCTAAAGGGCAGAACAATTCACACAGAGTTCAAGGGGCAAACGTCTAATGTGAGACTACTGTGCTCCGGGGTGCCTCAAGTAGCAGTAATTTCGCCGCTCCTATTCCCGTTCTACATCGCCGACCTCCCGAGACCCCACCAGAAGCAAATTTCATTGGATACGCAGACGACCTCACACTTATGGCGTCGGACCCTGACGTTACAACTTGTGAGAAACATCTCAACGACTACCTACCAATATTAACAAAGTCCTTGGAAGACCTTCATTTACAACTGTCATTTCAAAATACCACTGTTTCCCTGCTAACGACCCACACTGCTCAAGCGAAGTACATGCCGAAAATTTCCATAAACGGGATGCAAATTTCACACGAGAGAAACTCTACGATTCTTGGTTATCAGTTCGATACGATTGTGACGGGACGTTTACACGCTGAGGCAGTTCGCAAGAAGACAGCAAAGCGAGCAATCCTCCTGAAAGCTTTGGCAGGAAGGAACTGGGGACAAAACAAGCTGCTAACTACTACCTATCGTGCCATCGGACAATCAGTGATATCTTACGCAGCCCATGCATGGAGTCCGCTACTGACCTAGTCACACTGGGATCGGCTACAAGCTTGCCAAAATGCAGCTCTGAGAACTGCGACGGGAAGCCTGGCGATGGCGAGCACAACCCACCTCAGTAATGAATCTGGAATCATGCCAGAGCAGGCCCATAATGAAATGCTGTCACTCCAATATCGAACAGTTGCGGTACTCGACCCTGAACACCCCTCCCACGACATGACGAGGAAGCCGGCGCCGCCACGACAGATTAGGAGGCACGTCAGAACTGTCACCCCAATGACGGTAAGGCCAGGGAATGCTGAGAACATCCGCAACGAAGTCCACAAGGAGATTGTGAAGGATTTCTTGGGTACCATGAACCCTCCCTTACTAAATGGACCACCGCCACAAATCGCGAAAGAAGAAGAGACTTTCTTCTTCTTCTTCTTTGCAGCCACAGAGAGGGGTTCTGTCATAGGTTCAGAAACTCGGCCACTAGCACTGGTTCGTCCACAGATCCTTTGTCGTTAGTGTAGTCGGTCTCTTCGGGCAATTGAACAGGTGCGCAGTAGTATGCCCTTGACTACCGTAATCAGGACATTCGTCAGGTTTGCTGTTGTCAATCGTATGCAAATATGACATAAGCATGGGGGAGTGTCCACAGCGTAACGATGCAAGGGTGCACCTGGCACGCCAGACAAGTTCCATCTCTGTCTCGCTGACCTTCGGAGGTGCGACTCCCAGGATGGAGTTTATGGCAACTCTGCTCAAGTGTTCTTTCACGAATCGGGTATGCTCCGCGCGCAAGAGACGGAGGCGTTCTTGTTGTGCTTCGGTCCATCTCTGCACATCTACTTTCGACGGAGCATCAGCGAAAGGCCTTCTGATACATCTCTCTCTCCCTGGTTTAGTACTCTTCGCGATGGATGATTCGGCTGCTTCACGATGTTAATGTACATTTGTTGCGCCTGCAGTTGCCAGTGGCCTCTAACTGGCAATATGCGAGCTTCGGCGTGTAAGTGCTCAATTGGAGAGCTTTTAGAACAGCCTGTTGCAATTCGCAGAGCACAATTTTGGACGCGCTGCAGCTTGGACCAAGAGGTGTTCGACACGATGTGCTGCCAGACTGGCGGAGCATATTCCAAGGCGGGTTGCACAATAGACTTGAACGTGGTCAGGATCGTTTCTTTATTGCATCCCCAGGACGTTCCACCGAGAGCACGCAGGACGTTGAGTCTTGTTTTCACCGTGGCTTGCTTCTGCTCAGTGTTCTTATGAAACTTCAACGAAGGATCCAACACGAGTCCAAGTAGCAATTCTCTCGCTCCCTATTCTGGTGTTCGTCAACATTCTTATCTTAATTTAGGCCGAGCAGACTGGCGCCTGTTCAGTGAGGTTGCACTTCACTTAGTGGTCGATTACCCGTGGAATGGCGACGTGCACCAAAAAGAGTGCCATTTATCTGACGCAATCCGCAGAGCCATGAAAGCGGCTAATCCTGTCGGCCGCGTCAAGACGTTTTATCCAAATGTCACTGGGGAAATCCTAGATAAGATCAGGACAAGAGATGCCAGGAGACCGGTCAATCATCTGGACCCCGTCGTTGCTGAACTGGACGATGAGATCAAAAAGGACCTGGACAGGCCCAAGAAAGAAGAGTGGGAAAAGTTCACGGGGCAGTTGGGTTTCAAGACTGACAGTGCAGATACTTGGAAGAGGAGCTCTTACCCGAGAAACTCTCGGGTAAGAGCTTACCCGCTACCATCTCCACAATTGAATTCGACAACGGTGTATTCAAGTCAGGCAAGGAAGCCGCTTATGCGCTCGGTAAAGTTTTTCATCACCAGTGCAAAGCGTGGTCCGCAGAACAGAGTTACAGTAAGAGAGCTGTGCCGCCTCCCGCTTATGAGCTCGGCCGAAGCATTCACTACGACGCAAGTTGGGAAGGTTATAAAGGATATGCGGAACTCTAAAGCTGTTGGTCCCGACGGAATATGCCCTGCTGTCCTGAAGAAATTACCGACTGAAATCCTTCCGCTTCTCACTGACTTGATAAACACCTCTTTCAGTTCATGCACTATTCCGCAAAATTGGAAAACAGCTAAAGTCCTACCGCTACCGAAGCCTGGCAAGCCCCAAGCTTCAGTCAAGGGATATCGCCCCATTAGTTTGCTGTCATTTGCGAAAGTAGCCGAAAAGTTGATTGTGAAGGACCTTGCAGAGCACAATGATAAACAAGTGTTTCAGCACGGATTCAGAAAGCTGCATTCCACCACGACAGCTCTGCTGGAAATTACTAGCTCTGCCATTGATGGGTTCAATGCCGAGAAGCCACAGAGAACTGTGGCTGTAGCCTTAGATCTCACCAAGGCATTCGACACAGTGGACCATGGAGTCCTGTCAAGCAACTTACTCAAATCATCAATACCGCCATGGCAGAAACGCTGGATATCAGCATTCATCAAGGGAAGACGAGCTCGAGTTATGTTTCAGAATCACGTCTCGAACAGCATTCCTATCGCAGCTGGAGTCCCACAGGGCGGTGTCCTATCGCCAGCCTTGTTCTGTCTGTACCTCGAGGATATGCCTGAACCGTCACAGGATATCAAGGTTGTCGCGTATGCCGATGGCATAACAATCATGTGTCGAGATCGGGATATACATGTGGCCACCTCCAAGATCAATGAGTACCTGGTCACACTGAAAAGCTTTTTTGATCGCAAAATGCTAAAGATCTCTGCATCCAAATCGTCGTTATCAGTACTCACAACGGATCCATCGGAGCACAGCGCTCACCCGGATGTCGAGTGGGACGGAGATCGATTACCTGCTGCTCGCTTTCCCAAACTGCTCGGTCTGGTGCTCGATCCATCGCTCAAATTTCATAAGAACACCGAGCAGAAGCAGGCCGTCGTCAAAGCGAAGCTTAATGTGCTCAGAGCCCTGGGCGGTACATCATGGGGCAGTAGCAAGGAAACTTTACTAAGAACGTATAAGGCGATTCTTCAGCCCACCCTGGAATACGCCGCTTCGGTATGGCAACATCTCGTCTCAGAATCCTCGTGGACGAAGATGCAACGAGTACAAAGTGCCGCTCTTCGTATCGCCACCGGTTGTGCCAGGAGCATTGCATACCGAAACACGTTTACTACCAGTGAAGGAGCACTGTCAGCTGCAAGCCCAACAATTCCGTATCAATATTATAAAACAACCAAACCATCCGTCATGGAGAGTGCTGGATCCGAGATGCCCAACCTACGCGTGGTGGATCTGTGGAGTCGACTACCAAGATCAAGGAGACTCATCAAACGGGCATCAACAACTCCACGTTTTTTTCTGTATGGGAGTGCGAATGGCTGGCTGCCGCACTCCTTCGCATTCTACTGTTGCGAGCCAGCATTGAGAGGAACCCAGGGACACGCAGCAAGACTCCACAATATCCCTGTTGTCATTGTGGATTTTCGGCTCAACATGCAAGCGTCCAGTGCGGTGGTTGCCTCGGCTGGGTACACCTCAAATGTTCGGGGTTAACCAGCTATAATGACTACACTGACGCTTATTGTTGTACTTCTTGCTCTAACTCTCCCCCTAATGTTCCTCTTCATAGTCTAGACATTTTTCAAGTCAATATCAATGGCCTGCGTGCCAAACTTGCTGAGCTCACATTGTACATTGAACGCTTTCGTCCAGATGTCATTCTCCTTTAGGAGATTAAACTTATCCCAACATCCTCCCTACCCCGCCTCCTCGGTTATACGTCTTACCATCTCCCTCGCACATCTCATGGTGGAGGCGTCTCTACGTTTGTAAAAACCTCTGTACCTTCTCATCTTATAGCTCTCCCTAATGATGATGTTGTAGAATGTATTGGTGTTCATGTTGTATTGCAAAGTTGCCCTATAGATATTGTTAATATTTATATTCCCCCAATCTCCTCATGTCCCAATTCGTTTGACCCCACTCCATTTTTGCAATCTGTGCACACTGCCCTCCCATCGTCTTCTGTTGTCGTGGCTGGCGATTTTAATGCTCACTCCACATCCTGGTTCTCCTCTCTAGATCCCGATGACAAAGGGGAACTACTTGAGCTTTTTGCTGAGGATTGTGATCTTGTTGCCGATAACGAGGACACCCCCACTCGCCTTCCTTCCACGGGCAGGCCGTCCTCTCCAGATGTCACTTTTGTATCATCTTCTCTTGCTGTTTCCTGTAACTGGTCCACTGCTATAGCTGTGGCCAGCGATCATGTACCCATATGTGTTTCATTGGATTTGTCTCTCAACAGTCACCTGGCACCTTTCATAGGCTCTCGTAGCAAATTGTACATCAACTACCGTAAGGCCAACTGGGTCATGTTTAAAGAGGTGTTACTCAGTCGGGTAGCCTGCTATCCGCTAACCGGCTCTGTTCATGAGAAGGACAAGTTCATTGTTGATGCCATATGCAACGCCTCCAGAACTGCAATTCCTACAGGGCGCGTTAGAACGTTTCACCCTAACGTTCCCAAAGACGTCCTGGAGCTGATCGAATTACGGGACGAGAAACGCCGAGCTGATCCTGGAGATCCCAGCATTCAACGACTGTCTGATGAGATCACCAAAATGCTGAATGATTACAAGCGGATGCGTTGGATGGAGTTCATAGAATCCTTGAATTTCTCCACTGATGCAAAGAAGACCTGGAGCATTCTTAAGCGGTTATCTGGGAAGAAAATGGCAGCGGATCGCAACATGCTTGAGTTCCCTTCAGGGAAATTCGAGTCCGGATTTAAGGCTGCATGTCGACTTGGAAAACACTTTGCTTCAGCGACGTCCCGCCGTGATCGTTCCAACAGGCTCACTCTCCGGTCTATAAGGAAGCTCAGCCGAAAAGATGTACCTGCCATAACTGCCTCTGAGATGTCTTCCCTCATCAAGTCCATGAAGAACTCGCGAGCCGAGGGACCCGACGGTGTGTCAGCCGTCCATCTCAAGCACTTGCCGGAAGAGTTCCTTGAATTACTTTGTGACCTAGTCTACTCGTCATTCAGCAATGGTGTCATCCCAGCTAGATGGAAGCAAGCAATTGTTCTTCCGATCCTCAAGCCTGGCAAACCAGAAGATCAAGCAACTTCGCATCGACCCATCTCCCTTTTGTCCCCTATTGCTAAGTTAGCGGAGAAAGTCATCAACCCGCACCTCCAAGAAGCATTACGACATAACATGCATCAACATGGCTTCAAGAAGGCCCACTCTACCATTACGGCACTCACGTCCATCACAGAACACATAATTGCTGGCTTCAACATGAAACCTCCAGCTGGTAGAAGTATTGTCGTGGCGGTTGACTTAACCGCTGCCTTCGATAACGTCAGTATTCCGCTGCTGTCCAAATCGATTCTGGACTCTATTATTCCTGACTGGTGCAAAAGATGGACAGATAACTTTGTCAAAAATCGTTCCATTCGTGTGAAATTTGATGGACACCAATCGAAGTCTGTGCCCCTGAAGGCAGGCGTTCCACAAGGAGGAGTTTTATCTCCCAGCCTGTTTTCTTTGTATCTGTCTGATGTGCCGAAGCCGTCGTCAAACATCCACTTATGTCTATATGCGGATGACATCACTATTATTTGTACTGACCCTGTCATCGATCGAGCCACTGCTGAGATGAATAAATACCTCGTCAGTCTGGCCAAGTTCCTTGAATCGAAGCAGCTAAAGGTCTCTCCTACCAAGTCCAGCGTCACTTTGTGCACTACAGCAACTGCCGAACACAAGCTGCATCCCAAGATTCTTTGGGAAGGAAATATGCTGCCCTTATCAAAACACCCTCGTCTACTTGGTGTATTCCTGGACCCGTCACTGCGTTTTCACGAAAACACTCGTATTCGAGCTGCTGCTGCCAACACACGTAACAACATTCTACGTTCGCTGGCAGGCACTACATGGGGCAGCTCTAAGGAAATTTTGCGAACCACCTACAGGGCTATGGTGCAGCCGGTGCTGGAGTATGGAGCCCCAATATGGTCAAGACACCTGTCGGAAGCCTCTTGGAGCAAACTTCAGCGTGCACAGAACACTGCTCTACGCGTGATCACTGGATGCCCTAGATCCACACCGGTATCTCATCTACATCAAAAGTGTTCGCTGCTTCCTGTAAAGCAGCATTGTCAACTCCAGTCGCAACAGTTCCATGTTGGCATTGTAAGGAATTCCACACACCCTAATTTACCATTACTGTCATCTGGTCCCCATTCCGACATATTCGCTCGCCACTTCATGCTGCAGTCTCTGTCCTGGATCGTCAACGTTGGACGACTTCGGAGCTCAATCGCGTCAGACTACTGCAAATGGAGCACACCCGATTCGTCAGAGAATACCTCTCCAGTGCTCCCCTAAATCCAATTCTTGGTGGCGTGCCACCCCCGATCGATGACAGCGAAACGGACCTACCCAGACGTACACGCGTCATCCTGGCAAGTCTACGATGTGGACACTCCTCACACCTCAAGGCCCTCGTCCATAAGATCGACTCGTCGATCCCCGACGAATGTCTTTATTGCCACAACCCAGGGCACGATTCATTTCATTTATTTTCATGGCCTGCAAGGCCGACTTCTCTAACAGTTATGGATATGTGGACGAACCCGTGCGATGTGGCTGCCTTCTTACAACTATAAGGAGAAGCTCTATGTGGCCGATAAGAAGAAGAAGAAGAGAGTGCCCAATTCCGTTAGAGAGAGAGCTAAAAGAGCCATTTGCCGATGCTCCAAGCAAAGTCAACTTGCAGAGATGGCACGACTCACAGCAAGAACGACTCCGTCTTCTGCACGAGGAGCACACCAAGTTCGTACGGTGTCATCTTGAAAAGGCGGCGGTGAATCCTATACTAGGATAAGTACCACCTCCAGCCTGCAAATCCGAGACTCAACTCGGAAGAAGGGCGAGATGCACACTCGCATCGCTGCGCTGCGGTCACTCTAGAATGCTCATGTCCTACGTCAGCAAGATTTACAGCAGCAAATCTGATGTTTGTCCGGACTGTGGTACTATCGGCCACGATATAGCACATTTGTTTAACTGTCCGGTGAGACCTACCGCGCTGACCACAATGGATCTATGGACGAATCCACTACTGGTCGCCCAGTTTCTCCGCCTCTGACAAAACCCTCGATGTGGCCGCAAAGAAGAAGCATTTGCGGAAAATCGATTCAGTATGTTTGAGCATAATAGGTTGAGCAGTAATTGCATTTCTTCAAAGAGGCGTCGATGAGGGCGGCCGTGATGATGGGAACGTCCATAGATCCATTGTGGTCAGCGCGGTAGGTCTCACCGGACGGATGGCTCGTCTTATATGTGTGTGTGTTTGATTCGGACAAACATCAGATTTGCTGCTGTAAATCTTGCTGACGTAGGACATGAGCATTCTAGAGTGACCGCAGCGCAGCGATGCAGGTGATGCATCTCGCCCTTCTTCCGGTTGAGTCTCGGATTTGCAGGCTGGAGGTGGTACTTGTATCCTGGTATAGGATTCACCGCCGCCACTCAAGATGACACCCGTACAGGCAATTGTGCTCCTCGTGCAGAAGACGGAGTCGTTCTTGCTGTAGTCGTGCCATCTCTGCAAGTTGACTTTGCGGAGCATCGGCCAAATGGCTCACAGCTCTCTCTCTAACGGAATTGGGCACTCTCTTCTTCTTCTTCTTATCGTACATAAGAGCTTCTCCTTATAGTTGTAGAAGGCAGCCACATCGCACGGGTTCGTCCACATATCCATAACTGTTAGAGAAGTCGGCCTTGCAGGCCATGAAAATAAATGAAATGAATCGTGCCCTGGAGTTGCTTGGCAATCAAGACATTCGTCGGGGATCGACGAGTCGATCTTATGGACAGGGGCCTTGAGGTGTGAGTGTCCACATCGTAGACTTGCCAGGATGACGCGTGTACGTCTGGGTAAGGTCCGTTTCGCTGTCATCGATCGGTGGCACGCCACCAAGAATTGGATTTAGGGAGCACTGGAAGGTATTCTCCTGACGAATCAGGTGTGCTCCATTTGCAGTAGTCTGACGCGATTGAGCTCCGAAGTCGTCCAACGTTGACGATCCAGGACAGAGACTGCAGCATGAAGTGGCGAGCAGATATGTCGGAAATGGGGACCAGATGACAGTAATGGTAAATTAAATTATTAGTGGAATTCCATACAATGCCAGCTATGGAACTGTTGCGACTGGAGTTGACAATGCTGCTTTGGGAAGCAGCGAACACTCTTGATGTAGATGAGATACCGGTGTGGATCTAGGGCATCCAGTGATCACGCGTAGAGCAGTGTTCTGTGCACGCTGAAGTTTGCTCCAAGAGGCTTCCGACAGGTGTCTTTGACCATATTGGGGCTCCATACTCCAGCACCGGCTGCACCATAGCCCTGTAGGTGGTTCGCAAAATTTCCTTAGAGCTGCCCCATGTAGTGCCTTGCCAGCGAACGTAGAATGTTGTTACGGTATTGATGGCAGCAGCAGCTCGAATACGAGTGTTTCGTGAAAACGCAGTGACGGGTCCAGGAATACACCAAGTAGACGAGGGTGTTTTGATAAAGGCAGCATATTTCCTTCCCAAAGAATCTTGGGATGCAGCTTGTGTTCGGCAGTTGCTGTAGTGCACAAAGTGACGCTGGACTTGGTTAGAGAGACCTTTAGCTGCTTCGATTCAAAGGAACTTGGCCAGACTGACGAGGTATTTATTCGCTCAGCAGTGGCTCGATCGATGACAGGGTCAGTACAAATAATAGTGATGTCATCCGCATATAGACATAAGTGGATGTTTGACGACCTTCGGCACATCAGACAGATACAAAGAAAACAGGCTGGGAGATAAAACTCCTCCTTGTGCAGCGCCTGCCTTCAGGGGCACAGACTTCGATTGGTGTCCATCAAATTTCACACAGATAGGTGATTTTTGACAAAGTTATCTGTCCATCTTTTGCACCAGTCAGGAATAATAGAGTCCAGAATCGGTTGGACAGCAGCGGAATACTGACGTTATCGAAGGCAGCGGTTAAGTCAACCACCACGACAATACTTCTACCAGCTGGAGGTTTTCATGTTGAAGCCAGCAATTATGTGTTCTGTGATGGACGTGAGTGCCGTAATGGTAGAGTGGGCCTTCTTGAAGCCATGTTGATGCATGTTATGTCGTAATGCTTCTTGGAGGTGCTGGGTTGATGACTTTCTCCGCTAACTTAGCAATAGGGGACAAAAGGGAGATGGGTCGATGCGAAGTTGCTTGATCTTCTGGTTTATCAGACTTGAGGATCAGAAGAACAATTGCTTGCCACCAGCTAGCGGGATGGCACCTCCATTGCTGATGGTGCGTGGATTTCGATCATAAGCTGAATTCAAGGAATACTGACTGCAAGTGTTACAGGATGGACGGCTGACAGTACCGTCAGATTTATCGGATCAAACCAGTTTCTTCATGGACTTGATGAGAGAAGACATCTCAGAGGCAGTTATGGCAGGTACACCTTTTTCGGCTGAGCTCCTTATAGACCGGAGAGTGAGCCTGTTGGAACGATCACAGCAGGACGTCCGCTGAAGCAAAGTGTTTTCCAAGTCGACATGCAGCCTTAAATCCGGACTCGAATTTCCCTGAAGGAACTCAAGCATGTTGCGATCCGCTGCCATTTTCTTCCCAGATAACCGCTTAAGAATGCTCCAGGTCTTCTTTGCATCCAGTGGGAAATTCAGGATTCTATGAACTCCATCCAACGCATCCGCTTGTAATCATTCAGCATTTTGGTGATCTCATCAGACAGTCGTTGAATGCTGGGATCTGCAGGATCAGCCTCGGCGTTTCTCGTCCCGTAATTCGATCAGCTCCAGGACGTCTTTGGGAACGGTAGGGTGAAACGTTCCTAACGCGCCCTGTAGGAATTGCAGTTCTAGAGGCGTTGCATATGGCATCAACAATGAACTTGTCCTTCTCATGAACAGAGCCGGTTAGCGGATAGCAGGCTACCCGACTGAGTAACACCTCTTTAAGCATGACCCAGTTGGCCTTACGGTAGTTGATGTACATTTAACTACGAGCCTATAGAAGGTGCCAGAGTGACTGTTGAGAGACAAATCCAATGAAACACATATGGGTACATGATCGCTGGCCACAGCTATGGCAGTGGACCAGTTACGAGAGCTACAGCAAGAGAAGATGATACAAAAAGTGACATCTGGAGAGGACGGCCTGCCCGTGGAAGGAAGGCGAGTAGAGTGTCCTCGTCGGCAACAAGATCACAATCCTCAGCAAAAAGCTCAAGTAGTTCCCTTTGTCATCGGGATCTAGGGAGGAGAACCAGGATGTGGAGTGAGCATTAAAATCGCTAGCCATGACAACAGAGAGTGATGGGAGGGCAGTGTGCTGGATTGCAAAAATGGAGTGGTCAGACAGATTGGGACATGAGGAGATTGGGGGAATATAAATATTAACAATATCTATAGGGCAACGCTTTGCAATACAACATGAACGCCAATACATTTCTACAACATCATCATTAGGGAGAGCTATAAGATGAGAAGGTACAGAGGTTTTTACAAACGTAGAGACGCCTCCACCATGAGATGTGCAGGGAGATGGTAAGACGTATAACCGAGGAGGCAGGAGTAGGGAGGATGTTGGGATAAGTTTAATCTCCTAAAGGAGAATGACATCTGGACGAAAGCGTTCAATGTACAGTATGAGCTCAACAAGTTTGGCACGCAGGCCATTGATATTGACTTGAAAAATGTCTAGACTATGAAGAGGAACATTAGGGGGAGAGTTAGAGGCAAAGTACAACAATAAGCGTCAGTGTAGTCATTATAGCTGGTTAACCCCGAACATTTGAGGTGTACCCAGCCGAGGCAACTTTCCACCGCACTGGACGCTTGCATGTTGAGCCGAAAATCCACAATGACAACAGGGATATTGTGAGTCTTGCCTGCGTGTCCCTGGGTTCCTCTCAATGCTAACTCGCATCAGTAGAATGCGGAAGAGTGCGGCAACCAGCCATTGCACTCCCATACAGAAAAAACTCCTCGTGGAGCTGTTGATGCCCGTTTGATGAGTCTCCTTGATCTTGGTAGTCGACTCCACAGATCCACCACGCGTAGGTTGGGCATCTCGGATCCAGCACTCTCCGCGACCCAGTTTGAGTTTGTTTTTATAATATTGATACAGGTGTTGGGCTTACGCTGTGCTCCTTCACTGGTAGTAAACGTGTTTGTTATGCAATGCTCCTGGCACAACCGAGCGATACGAAGAGCGGCACTTTGTACTCGTTGCATCTTCGTCACGAAGTTCTGAGACGAGATATTGCCATACCAAGCAGCATAAGTAGGCTGGCGAAATCCTTGCTGTATTCTTAATAAGTTTCCCTTGCTGCTGCTTATGTCTTACCGCCCAGGGCTCTGAGCATCCAAGCTTCAGCGACGGCGATACTTCTGCTCGTGTTCTTATAGCTGAGCGATAGATCGAGCTTCGAAGCGGACTGAAGCGAGCAGCAGGTAATGTTCTCCGTCCCACTTCGTGAGCCTCTGCTCCGATAGTCCGTTGTATATGATGACCAACGACGACAGATGCAGAAGATCTTGGCGACTGCGTCGAAGAAAGCTTCCGTAATGTTCAGATGCTGAATTGATTTGCATCAATATATCCCGTCTCGACGCATGATGTTGTAAATCGTACGCGGCTGCTGTAATCTGTGACGAGTGAGCATATCTCTGGAACAGAACAAGGCTGGCGATAGAGATTTTTAGCCTGTGGGATTTTCCAGCTGCAGGAGTAGCTGTTCAGACGTGATTCTGAGCATAGCTCGATACCACTTGTGAATGCTACATCCAGCGTTTCTGCCATGGCGTATTGTGATTTGAGTAGGGTTGGCGGGACTCCAGTGTCGCTGTCAGTGCGCTTGGTGGACAAGGCTGGCCACTGGATTTGCTCTGTGGCTTCTCGGCATTGGGCCCATCGATGGCAGAGCTGTAATTCAGCGGGAACTAGTGTGGAGATACCTGGCGAACCGTGGCTGGCTACTTGTTTATCATTTGTGCTCTGCAGGTCATCACTGATCGGCTTTTCATTTACTTTATGGAAGTGATAATGGGCACGATGACTGGGGAAGCTGAGACTGCCCTGCAGCTTGATAGGACTGGCTCTTCCAGTACGCGAGATAGTGCATGAACTGAAGAGGAGTGTTTACAATCTTCAGGCGGCAGGTCGGGACTTTAGGTTCATGTGCTATGACGCCACGGCGTCGTAATGCCGGCCCGGCTGGGCGCGCAGCTTCCTGCTTCCACTAGCTGGCTTCCTGTTCTTGCAGACCATAGTGATAGAGCTTGCCGGCATAAGCTAGCTGACTGAGTACGCCGTTGTCAGTATTGAGATGGCAGGCTGAAAGCTGCGGAGTTTTAAGCCGGGTAGACCTTCTTCGAAGTGTGCTGCGCTGTCGTCTCTGAGTAACACCGTGAGCACACCGCCTTCAACCCGGGCTGTCAGTCGCTTTTTGATAGCAAATGCGTCAGTTCAGCGGCGACGAGACCAGATGACGGCCCGTGCCCTGGCATGCGATTGTTCTTGGGATTTCCCCGGTATTTGGATAAAGACATCTTGACGCGGCCGACAGAAGACAGCCTCTTTCACTTCTGTCTTTGGTGCGTCGCCATTCCATCATTTGCTGGTGCAACCTCACTGAACAGGCGCCGATCTGCTCGGCTTCGTAAGTAAGTGTTGACCCGAAACACCAGAGGCGAGAGAATTTACTTGAAGACCGTGATCCTTTCGTTGAGTTCGCCAAAACGCATTGAGCAGACTCAGCGTCTGCGCCGGTAGGTAGTCTGAGTCAAGGCGTCTGACCCCGCGTTCAGGTATTGCAGCCCACTTGCTGGAGATAGCAATCGCCGGTCTGGCACATCGTGACGGAGTCAAGCTGCGCGTCGTGACAACTGCACGAGCGGCAGGCTGACAAAGCTCAGTAGTAGCGCCGAAGCCGGTGGAGGCCGCTGGCGGAAATCGACAGAGTATTTGCGTGTATCGTGTAGTCATCCATCGCCTTTAGGCTTCGAGGAGCGAGATGTATCAGAAGACCTTTTTCGCTGATGCTCCGTCGAAATGGGATGGTTCCAGTAGCTAGAACACCTCCGTCTCTTTGCGCATCGAGTTGATTCGTATTTGCCCAGTGAGCCATAAATGGAGTCACGCACTCAGAAGTCAGCAGCGTTTGGGTAGACGTCTGGCGTGCCAGGTGCTACCATCGCCGTATTGGTTACCATTTGCGCCGCGTTGACTGGCAGCAAACCAGAGATATTCGATTACGTACCAGTCAAAATTACTACACGCGCCTCGTTCCAGTAGCGGCGACCGACTACATAACGACAAGTGAACCAACTACGTGACCAGGATTTCTGGTATGACAGAGACCTCTCTGTGACTTGCAGAAGAGAGTCATAACAGCTGCTGGCGTGACTGGGGAGGTCAGCAGAAAGTAAACTGCGGTATATACTTTGGCACAAGACCATTGTTGTTTGATTTGACAGTAGCATCTGAATCAATAGTGGCACTCCGTATTCTGAAATGCTGGATCCAGGGTCGTACTTTGGCTATTCGTATTGGAGTGACAGCGGCTCGTTATGGGCTTGCGGCATGACCTTTAGTAGCAAGCCGTGTAGCGGAACTCAGGCTGCATTTTTGGCCTTGGCCGTATGCATTGTGACAGATCGGCAGACCCTGCGTAGCCCATATAGCCTCTTATGCTGATTGTCGTGCGTATTGTTTTGTCCTGGTCAGGACAGCTGCTTTGCTATGCGAACACCTCGGCATGTAGCTGTCCCGTCGGTATCATTTGTTGACCAGATCTATTGAGTTTCGTGTGAGTAAATCATTGGTTATGGAGAACCGACCTGCTAAAGCGAGGCGGTGTGGGTCGCAGGGAAACTGTGTATTTTGAGCTGACGGTAGCGAGATGAACCGGAGACTTTGTTAATGTAGTAGGTAGTCGTTGAGATGTTTCTCCTGAGATTTGCTGGCGTGTCAGCGCCATAAGTAGTAAAGTAATCAATGAGAGAGCTAGCTGTGGTGTCGGCGATGGCGAAGACAAGAGGCGGCAGTGCACATGGGCGAGCACGGCTGTCTCGTCACCAGGCTCTGTGTAGTGTTGCGCGCTAAGATGGCAGCGTCTGCTGGCGACAGTATTGCGCTGTTTCCAGTCAGCGCCGCAGAAAGTGGCGGCTTGACCAACTGCCATTCGCAGAAATGACGGCTTGTGAGTTCGACAGGGCGATATAGTTCTTCGGAAAACGTCGGCTGGAACGCAGATGAAGTGTGTAGGCGGGGAAATGGATGCTGCTCTGGAAGTACGGGCCAGAGATGAATTAATCGAAATGAATAAAATGGCGGGTTATCAGGCTTCAACGAGTTCTGGCTTCCTTCCGCTGACGCTGTATCAGCCCTGTTGTGAAGTCTCTGAACGTTTGGATATGCGATTCACGCTGTATTCATGAAGAAGATGCCGCCGACATGGCCCACGAAGGACATCGTAAGGTAGCTGGCCCGGCGCGTGTCTCCTTCGGAACTCTCCACTGCTAGAGACTGACGTCAAATCTGGCCCAGCTCGAGAAGAAAACCTTTATGTGCGACAGAAATGCGGAATAGGACCAGTCAATAGCTTGGATTCAGTCTGGATTCTGTGAAGCATCGCAGCATATTGCAAGCTGTTGATTCTGCTATGGCACCGCCAATAAACCTTCCGTGCGCCAATGATATGGCCTTCGTCTGGCTTTCTGTACTATATGCGCACCGTCCGGGCATTGTCGTAGTTTCAGAGGCCCGAGCATGCTCCGTACCCGTCGCCAAACCACTGACTATCTGCACCTTTAGTCAGCTGCGGCCGGAGATTTCAGCCTTTGTTTTGTCTTCTCTTCCCTCCCACCTCATACCTTCACCCCCCACGGATGGTACTCTCCGAGAGTACCTTCCAATCCGCTCCCTCTTAGAACTTGCCCCTTTCTCTTTTCAACATATATATTCACCCACTACCTCCCCATCTTACGATCCTGTTTCTCCTTGAGCAGCTAAACGACTGCTCCTCTCATCCTCAGTTGTCTTCGCGGGCGATTTTGTCTCCACCTTTTGCTCGTCCGCCCGGTTCACGACGCTAGAAGGACATTATCAGCTGGGCAGAAGAATGACGTTCATGATTCACGATGATCACTGCCTCTACTAACAGCCCGATCTCCAGCAGACATCGCTGTCGTCAAACCTCTTCAACTTCTTGCTCATGAATCCACCGATGATGTTATTTGTTTGAGCCGCGCATTTGCCTGTTGAAGTTGCGCTCGCCCCGACAGGTGGCGACGTCTGCAAGCTGTGCCATTTATCTGACGCGATCCGCGAAACCATGGAAGCGGCTATTCCTGTTCCGGCCTCATCCAGACTCCGTCAAATAATGCAAGGAAAATCTCGATATAGATCAGGGTAAGCCGAAACTTGATCAGCCTCATCTGGATTTTACCATCGTTGCTGAGCGCAAACGATAGCGGGGTAGACACAGGCACTTCTTCTTCTTCTTTGCAGCCACATTGGGGTTTTTGTCATCGAGTTGAGAAACTGGGCGACCAGTAACGAGTTCGTCCATAAGTCCATTGCAGTCAACGTAATTAAGATGCTCTCCGGACAGTTGAATAAATGTGCAATATCATGGCCGATGGCAGCCCACAGTCCAGGCAAACATCTGATTTGCTGCTGTCGCACGCTGACATAAGACATTAGTATGGTAGAGATGATCACAGCACTACGCGATGCCAGGAGTACACCTGGCCCTTCTTCGGATTCTAATCAATTATTGCAGACTTAGGCACTACCCCCAATATGGGATTATTGGCCGCCTTTTTCCAGATGGCACCGTACGAACTGAGTATGCTCCTCACGCAACAGACGGAGTCGTTCTTACTGTGAGTCGTGCCATCTTTGTAGATTGATTTTGCTGGGAGCATCGGCGAATGGCTTTCTGACGCCTCTCTCTCTCTGACGGGGTTTAGCACTCTCCAAGACGGATGATTTGGTTGTTTGGCAATGTTGATGAAGAAAATTGTTGGGCCTGGAGCTTACAGTGCTCCCTTTACTGGTAATAAGCCCGGGTCTCAGAATGCAAGTGTTCGACTGGGGAACTGCTTGCATCGGTGGCGATTCGAAGAGCTGCATTCTGTATGCGTTGCATCTTATCCCAGAAGATTCCGAAACTAGATGCTGCCAGACTGGTGCATACGGCGTATTCTAATTGCAGGCTGGAGAATCGCCTTATACGTTGTAATAATGGTTTCTTTGCTACTACCCCATGCCAGTACCGCCCAGGGCTCTAAGCACGTTCAAGCTTCGCTTTAACGATAGCCTGCTTCTGTTCCGTGTTCTTATGGAACTTGAGCGATGGATCGAGCACGAGTCCGAGAAGTTTTGGGAAGCGGGCCGCAGGCGACGATCTCCATTCCATACGACGCGGATGTGCGCTGTGTTCAGATGGGTCCGTTGTGAGTACGGATACCGATGACTTTGACGCAGAAATCTTCAGCATTTTGCGGTCGAAAAAGCTTTTCAGTGTGATCAAGTACCCGTTAATCTTAGCGGCAGCCACATTTATGTCCCGATCACGACACAAGACAGTCATATCGTCAGCGTAAGCGACCACCTTGATATCCTGGGGGGGGGGGAGCGGGCATATCTTCGAGGTACAGACTGAAGAGAGCAGGCGACAATACGCCGCCCTGTGGGACTCCAGCTGCAATCGGAATGCTGTTTGAGACATGGTTCTGGAACATAACTCTGGCTCGTCTGCCCTTAGTAGATGCAGCTATCCAGCGCTTTTGCCATGGCGGGATTGATGACTCCAGTAAGTTGTTTGATAAGATACCAAGATTCACTGTGTCGAAAGCCTTGAAGTGAGATCCAAGGCAGCTGCTACAGTTCTTTCCGGCTTATAGGCGTTGAAACCATCAAGTGCATAGCTCGTAATTTCTAACAAAGCTGTCGTGGGGGAATGCATTTTCTGAATCCATGCTGAAACATCTGTCTCTCGTTATATAATGGGTGTGACGATCAGCTTTTCAGCTACTTTAGCAAAGAAGACAACAAGCTAATGGGCCCGATATCCCTTGACTGAAGCTTGGGGCTTGCCAGGCTTGGACAGCGGAACGACGTTTGCCGTCTTCCAATTCTGCGGGATAGTACACGACCTGAACGAGGACATCACATCAGTGAGAAGCGGTAGTAAGTCAGTGGGTATCTTCTTCAAGACAGCAGGACATATCCCATCCCAGGACCAATAGCTCTAGAGTTCCGTATTTCCTTTATAATCTTCTCAACTTGCGCCGTAGTAAACGCTCCGGCCGTGCTCATAAGCGGGAGGCGGCACAGCTCTCTTACAGTCACTCCATTCTGCGGACCTCGTTTTGCACTGGTGATGAAAAAACTTTTCCCGAGCGCATAAGCGGCTTCCTTTCCTGATTTGAATACCACCGTTGTCGAATTCGATTGTAAGAGACAGTGGCGGGTTAGCTTTTGCAGAAAGCTTCCGTAAAACCTTCCAAGTAGCTGCACTGTCCGTCTTAAAATCCAACTGCCCGGTGGACTTCTCCCACTCTTCTTTCTTAAGTCTGTCCAAATCCTTTTTGATCCTCACTGTCAAGCTCAGCAACCACGGGGTCCAGATGATTAACCGCTCTCCTCGCATCTCTCGTTCTGAATTTCCTCAAGAATCTCTCAATGCTGACATTCGGCTAGAACGTCTTGCCACAACCAGCTCCGGCTCTCCAATCCCATAACCTTGCAGATTACATCAAAAATATGGCACTCCTTCTGAAGTACACGCTTCCATTCCACGGGTAATCTGCCGATAGGCGAAGCGCAACTTCACTGAACAGGCGCCAGTCTGCTCGGCCTAAATTAAGATAAGAACGTTGGCGAACGCAGAAAAGGAGAGCGAGAGGGTGGATAGATCGATGTGGACAAAGACAGGAACATGGTCACTTGGCAAAGTCGTCGAGGTAGACCATGAGCAGCAGCTAGAAAGGTTGGATGAGACAAGAGATATGTCTGGGCTAGAAGATCGGCCGTTGGCAGGGAGACAGGTGGGCTGATCATCGTTTAAAATAACCAGGTCGCACTCATCTGCCCATTCTTCGACGTCATTTACTCTAACATCAGGACCGAGAGACGAGCAAAGGTGCTTGAGCGTTGAAATCACCCGCGAAAACGATTTGAGGATGAGGAGCAGTCGCTCAGCTGCTTGAGAAGTGGGATAGGACTGTAAGATGAAGGGCATGAAGTTGTAGGTGGAATGTATATGTTGAAAGAGAAAGGGGGTGTTTTTAGGGAAGCTTAAGGATTGGAGGTACTCGAGAGTACCATCCGTGGGGGTGCTGGGAATGAGGTGTGAGGAAGTAGGGGCTAGAACAAAAGTTAGAAACTCCACCTGCCGAGAGATGATCAGGAGCATGGTAAGAAGTATAGCCTGGGATATTGGGATGAGGATAGGTAGGGGATGTGAGAGCTTGGTTTCTTAAGAACCATGATCAAGTCTGGATGTCAGTAGGTACGTGCGAAGTAGAGAGAGTTCAGAGCAGGGCCACGAAAGGCGTTTTAGATTGATATGCACAATTGAAAGGGGGCGACTTGAGATAGAGGAATCCTGAGTTGGAAGGTGAGGAGCATAATACACAACGAAAAAGATGAGTTATGATGCTTCACAAGAACTGAGACCCGAACAAGAGTCAAAGTGCAGCCCACCTTTTGCAGCATCCGTAAGCGCATGGACGCTGGTATGTCTCCCCGCCCAACATCATTGCCGCACGTGGCGCATAGATACTTCTGAGCGGGTCAGGATTCCAATCTCCACGCATTTCCGGCCCTTTGCAGAAGAATCCGAGAAGAGAGCTGCGGCCGGCCAGTTCAATAACTTTCTCTCCACCGAAATGTTACATCTGAAAACCCTCTTTGTGGAGGGATGACGTCGGTTTGCACTGGAGCGATCTTCTATATCCTCCACACTGCCACGGCGCGAACGTATTCGAACATCTCGGCAGCATAGACAGGCACAAGAAGAAAGAGTGGGAAAAGTTCACCTGGCGGTTGAGAACTTTTTCAAGACGGACAGTGCAGCTACTTGGAAGGTGATTCAAAATGCAGAAACGCTCTCGGGTAGAGCTTGCCTGCTACCGTCTCCACAATCCCGAATTGACCAACAACGGTGTATTCAAATCAGGAAAAGAAGCCGCCTATGCGCTCGGGAAGTTTTTTCATCACCAGTGCAAAGCGTGGTCCTTGAACCCTCTAGAATAGAGTGACTAGATGAGAGCTGTGCCGCCTCCCGCTTATGAGCACGTAGCCGAAGCGTTCACTACGACGCAAGTTGAGAATGTTATAAGATCCAACGATTTATGCGGAATTCAAAAGCGGCTGGTCAGACGGGATATGTCCTGCTAGTCTTGAAGAACATACCGAATGAAATCCTTCCGCTTCTCACTGGATTTGATCAATACCTCGTTCCAGATCGTGCACCATCCCACAAGAACTGGAAGACAGCTCAAACGTTGTGCACTGCCCCAAGCCGGGGAAACCTCAGGCTTCAGTCAAGGGGATACAGACCTATTAGCTTGCTGTCCACGTTCGCGAAGGTAGCCGAAAAACTGATCTCGTAAAGGATTTGGCGGGCACAATGAGAAGCAACTGGTTCAGCATGAATTGCAGGAAACGCATTCCACCACGACAGCTCTGCTGGAAATTACAAGCTTTGCCATCGATGGGTTCAATGCCCAGAAGTCGGCGCTACACAGAGAACTGTGGCTGTTGCCTTAGATCTCACCAAGGCATTCGACACAGTAAACCATGGAGTTCTGTCAGAAGCAGCTTACTTGAATCATGAAGGTCCTAACAGCACGTGGCATAAACGCTGGATATCGGCATTCATCAGAGACGAACCGAGCCAGAGTTATGTTGACAAAGAACCATGTCTCCAATAGTATTCCACTATTGCAGCTGGAGTTACGCAGGGCGGCGTTAACGAGTTTATCGCCTACCCTCTTCAGTCTGTACCTCGAACATGCCCGCTCCCCTCACCCAGGATATCCAAGGTGGTCGCCTATGTCTGATATGACAATAATGTGTCCGGGATCAGGATATACGTTTAAAGGCCACCTCCAAGATCAATAATTACCTGGTCACACTGAAAAGCTTTTTTGATCGCAAAATATTGCTAGATGGCTTCAAGATCTCTGCATCCAAATCGTCGTTATCCGTACTCACAACGGATCCATCGGAGTTACAGCGCTCACCCGGATGTCGAGTGGGACGGAGATCAGATTTTACCTGCTACTCGCTTTGACCCAAACTGCTCGGTCACGGTGCTCGATCCATCGCTCAAATTTCATAAGAACACCGAGCAAGAAGCAGGCGGCCGTCGTCAAAGCGAAGCTTAATGTGCATCAGAGCCCTGGGCGGTATCATGGAGCAGTAGCAACAACTATTATCGGGACATACAAGGCCATGCGACCACTAAGCCCACGCTCTGGGTACGCTGCACCGGTCTGGCAGCGCGGTGTCAGAAACCTCCTGGATCAAGATGCAGCGTGTACAGAATGCCGCACTTCGTATAGCTACCGGATGTGCAAGAAATTCCCCAGTCGAAGCACTTGCATGCGGAGACACGATTATTACGTGGGCGGTAATAAGTCAATGCACTGTCAGCTCCAGGACTACCAATTTTTCATCAATATCATAAAGCGAACCCAACCACCCCTCATGAAGAGTGCTGAACCCCCGTCACTTGCGTGAAGAGACGCATCATCTGAAATCCATTCGCCGATGCTTTCAAGCAAAGTCAATCTGCAAAGATGGCACGATTCACAGCAAAAACGACTCCGTCTGTTGCGCGAGGAAGCACACACAGTTCGTACCTGGTGTCATCTGGAAAAGTGCGGCGGTAAATCCCATCCTGGAACGGCCCCGGGATCTGCACATCCGGAGTCTCGAACTCGGAAGGAGGGCCAGATGCACCTGGCAGTCGCTGCGCTTTAATAGTCACCCTATGCTTATGGCATATGTTAGCAAGATTGCCAGCAGCGTCGGACGTTTGCCCAGACTGTGGATGCCACGGTTCCACGATACGGCACATTTGTCTTCGATTAGTGCCGAAGGATGCAGATCCCAACCACGCTGACCACAATGGACCTATGGACGAATCCATTATTGGTCGTCCAGTTCCTCAACCTATGACAGTACCCTCGACGTGGCTGCAAAGCTCTCCAAGAAGAAGTCACAGAAGACTCTCTGCTGGCTGCAAAGAGAAGAAGAGAAGAAGAAGAAGCGCTTTGTTTGGAGCGTGCTCAGTCTTAGGAAGTGACGGTAGCGCTATCTCCATGAAATCAGGATCTTCAGGAGAGGCTGCGGCCAGCCAGCACCTCTCCCATGACAATGAAAACCCTTTCCGCGGAGGATTGACGTCGGTTTGCACGGAAGCTCTCAGTGGTCTTCTTTCCTCACACTGCCACGGCACGAACGTATTGCACGACATCTCGGCGGCAAATGTTTTCTCGATAGCAAGATGTCTTGAAGACGGTCTCTGCCGCTAAATCACGTCGTCACCGTCTTTTGGAATCATTACACTGATCCTTGCGGAGCCTGATCTGAGAGCTCATCCCATGGTGAAATGGGACCAAACTCGCCTGCCGGCCGCCCGATTGCCCTAAGCTGCTCGCACTCGTGTTGGATCCTTCGTTTGAGGAAATTTTCATAAGAACACTGAGCAGAAGCAAGCTGCAGTGAATACAAGACTCAACGTCATCTCACGTGCTCTCGGCGTGGAACGTCATCTGGGGGAATTACGTAAACGATCCTGACCACGTACAAGGCCATCGTACAGCCCCGCCCTGGGTATGCCTTGCACCAGTCTGGCAGCATATCGTAACGGATTACATGCCCTGGTCAAGCTGCAGCGCATTCAAATGGAGCATTGCGAATCGCAACAGGACATAGTTTCTAAAGGCTCTCCAGTAGAGCACCTACACGCCATGGAAGCTCGCATCCTGCCAGTTAAGGACCATTGCCAGCTCCACGCACAACAGCTGTACATAAACATCCTGAAGCAGCCGATCATCCGTCGCGAAGAGTATTAGACCGTCAGAGAGAGAGAAGGTATAAGAAAGCCGTTTGCTGATGCTCCCACGAAAATCAATATACAGAGATGGACCAACGCACATTAAGAACGCCTCCGTCTATTACGTGCTGAGCATACCCAATTCGTCAAGGATCACTTATGCAAGACCGCCGTAAACTCCATTCTCGGAGTCGTGCAGCCTGAGGGCAGCGAAACCGAGATGGAACCTCGGTAGGCGTGCCAGAGTGCACCCTTGCCTCGTTGAGCTGCGGGCACTCCCCCGTACTTATGTCTTATTTACATAAGATCGATAACGCCAGACCTGACGTGTGCCCGGATTATGGTAATAAAGGGCAATCTACTGCGCACCTTTTCAACTGCCCGATGAGACCGACATCGTTAACACCAGTAGATCTGTGGACAAATCCGACGCTTGTGGCTCAGTTCCTCAATCGATGATAGGGCCCTCTCTGTGGCTGCAGAAGAAGAAGAAGCGGCTGAAGAAGATCGATAGAAGGAAATCGGGCCGTCCTCGCACAGTGTTTCCGCGCGGGGTCAAGTGGGGTTGCGAAATGCTTCGCAACAGGCCGGGTCACGTTAGCCCAAATTTGGGTCCGAACGAAATGAATGTTATGGGGATCGCATTTCGAACGAAAAAATTTCGATTTTTGTCCGAAAATTGAGAATTTCGTGGATATGCCCATACAAAAAATTCTCGGTGCTTTGACTGGTTCCCCAAATGGGGAAGGATCGGTGGCATTCGTGAGTTTTGGATTATTCGCATTCCGAAGCTATTCGAACAATTTGCTACAGAACGAATTTTACGCATCCTGACACTTTTAGTAATTGTAACTATAATTGGCGTACTGCCTGGCCTCGGGAAGGGGGATCGCATAAAAATTTTAGTATTTTGAATAAAAATGTGACGGGGGCCGCTCTGATTTCGGAGTAAAGTACGCAACGCTCCATTTGACCCTGACTCCGCGTAAGACTCCCGATAGGAGAAGAAACACAGACCTACGCGGAGTCATTCGATTAAGGGCAGCTGGGTAAGGTTTAACAGCATCGCGACGCTCGTGATGACGTCACAATCACTGTCGGGGGCACTACCTACATTGGCTACAAAACAGCGAAAATTCACTTGGTTCCTAGTATTTATTTACGTGCTGGAGCGGAGCGGAAAGGTTGGAGACAGTGAGAGAACGTAGGGCAGCCAGAGTAGGCGTCACACGCGCCTCCGAATGATGTAATTACGCACAGTTTGTTATAGAAGAGAGTAAAGTGATGTGAATTACGACGTTTTTATATTCGGAGGAAGTAAAGTCTACAGCAATGGAAGTAGGACCTCCGGTCGTGGTTGCGGATTCTTCCTAGCATAAACACTGTAGTCTGATTGTGTTATCACTCATTTTCTCAGAATGACTGAGATTGGTCTGTGAGTTTTTGTTTCCTACTTCTCACATTTTCACACTGTTTTCATTGCTTCCACAGATGTATTCTATCGAGGAATTGTTAACACAGACTCACCACGATCCATCACAGCTGTTAACCGGAAAAATGAGTGTAAGACCACTAACAAACTACCGTATGTTAGAAGACAAATGGTGGGGTGAGTCCGCAACCTCACCAGGTCTTACTTCCATTGCTGCAGACTATAAATGCCTGGCAGGAGACCCACAACGAGCAGCCCAACGATGACGTCATTGACTTCACAGGTTGATTCGATTTTAATACTCACCACAAGCATGTCGTTACGGGTTGTCGCGGTACCACGACGGAGAAAGGACCCGCCTGGAGTCCAACCGACAAGGACGTAATCTTCGCCGCGGTCTGCGGTGAGGAACCACCGGGTGTTTTTGCACCCCACGGATTGCCGGCGAAAACCGCGGCTCAACCAGCCGAGAGGGCCTCAGACACCCTGCTCCCCCCAGCGGTCAAACAATATGCTAGCCTCCGGAGGTGACTCAGAGTCACCTCCCAGGGCCAGCATCAGAATACCTTGTCGTATGAGGACTCGAGTTAAGATAGAGGCGCCTTTTAGGCCCCCGTCATAGTCGGTGGATCTGAACTGAGTCCCACCGAGGTCGATACGCATAGAATCTCGTGGAAGACGCGGGTGCAATCATCCTAAATCAACCCGCACGTGAAAATGTCCGACTGCGACCGTCAGTGCCCAGTGCCGCAATCCCCTCCAAAGGTCGATACAATGTAAATTTTTATCTCGAAGTCTTGGGTAGTGATAGTAGCACAATCCAGACCACAGTAATAGTGAACCAAGGCTGAGTCCCTCCCACCGGAACCATCCTATCACCCCACCCGGTCGATATAGGTGTTTTTCACGTCAGAATTAGCAGTGCATTTTTTCTGCCATTGCGACCTGCCCGAGTGTCCCGAATAAAAACCGCATCTCGACTTATCGCCGTCTGCGCTCTGTCCATATATATAACCCGCCCGGTACTGCTGATACTGGTTGGGAAATCCAGAATACAGACGGATGTTGAAAACAAGAAAATCTCAGCCACCAAACACGTTCCGATTCACAGCTGAAGTGATAATCGTCACTATCAATTGCGTGTTTCGCAGAGGTTGGTTGGAGCTGGGGGCAGCCGGACTCCAGTGGGACTCAGCGGGTTTTCCACCGGACTCATTCCGGACTCAGCAGGTTTTCGACGAAGTCTGACCAGGGCCTTATACCCGGGCCCGCGATAATCTTGAGCACAACGTGAACACATGGTGATAACCACCATATCAAACGCTTTACGTGATGCTTATCCGCAGTGCTGGGAGTTGATCACCAAAACGCTTGGCTCCGGGCGAGATTAAACCAGCATATTCCCCCTTTCGGGGAGCGCCTTATCGCAC
The DNA here is from genome assembly GCA_029168955.1 of Aplectana chamaeleonis. Taxonomy (NCBI): domain Eukaryota; kingdom Metazoa; phylum Nematoda; class Chromadorea; order Rhabditida; family Cosmocercidae; genus Aplectana; species Aplectana chamaeleonis. The sequence goes on from JAPDOI010001941.1 coordinate 113,710, forward strand.
TCTGCACCACCGAAGCTAGCGCCGCTCTCAGCTCAACCAAACTGACGGGGCTCAGTAAATCTTCACCGAAGCAATCATCCTTTCACCCGCATAACGGGATGAAACAGGTATACCGTCAAAGACTATCTAACAGTCGTAGACCTGTCAAAGATGATGCCCTAGTTAAGTCTTACACGATTTTGGAAGAGTTTTGCCGTAACGCTGCAGTTTAACGTAATTCGCAGTGCACGTTATGGTATGTTTAACGTTTTATGTTTAAACATACCATAACACTCTGCATGGATCTTCAGATACAACAAAAGCCTTTCAAATCGTGTAAAACTATCACACTATTAAAACTTGTCATCGTGTTCAAGCAATGAATAAGCCGTTTGAATGCACCAAAAGTGAGCTGTATACCGTTCCTCTAGAATCTATAGCTGATAGGTAAATATATAAAGGATCAGAGAATAAAGTGTTTTCTAAGAAAACACGACTCTATGCTGCAATAATCCTGCAATAGTTGCCCGGCTCGCTTAACCTATGACAAAAACCACTTCGTAGCTGCAGAAGAGAGAGGAAACAGTGCTGATGATTGCTAATGTCGATGGTGGGCGGAAAAATCATTCCGAAATTCCAAATCACTGAGATACCTGTAAAATCCACATGACCGGAGCTGTATCAATGAGGTTGAGGTGCAGAACTAGTTCAGGTCACCCAGGTGAATGGATGTTACCGCTCTCAGGGGCAATTCTGGAAACAGCGACATGATGAGGCGCTGGCGGCTGAGTCGACATCCTCTGTAAAGGAAGTCACGCATCAATGCTGCTTGGTTGAAGTGGCGTACACGAGTGTAGTGCTCTGATAAGGTTTGCGACAGGCTCAATTCAATGTTTATCGGTTCGGTTGCGAGCTGTGCACTGTATGGCACAGCGTGTGATTCTGTACTTCTTCCAGCCAAAGAAAGTGATGGCAGCGAGCTGAATGGTGATACCTGCATGGAATGGAAAACGTGTAACACTGTGAAAATGAAAACAAAAAAATTCGAAACTATGCAAACCTCGCTCCCGTTCCAAATCAAAAAATCGGTCACAATATTTCCGGAATCGACATCACCCATATGTCCGAATGACTCCAGCCAAATACAGCATTCTCTCTGTGGTTGTGGTTTTCCCAGCATCAATATGAGCAACAACCCCAATATTTCCGTATTTCTCGTGGACGAGTTTTGGTGAGATCTCTCCTGTTCCTTAAGACATTGTATAATACACCAGAAATCGAACACTTACAGGCTATGATATGATATTTATCGGCCCCCAGGAATGACAGTCACGATAGGCTTTTGGTTCGACTACAATGCAGTTTTAGTCGACGAATGAGCCACGATGCTCTCGCTTGGACATGTTGATCGTTCGCTCCACAATTGATCAGCCGCCTCTCAGCCGCACAGCGCTTATATAAAGGGACCCTTCCCACAGAGCGCACTGATCGGCCTTTCAAGGACGCTCCTGGAAGGTGACTACGACTCACTTTCTGGACGATTTTTGACGGCTAAAGGGGGCTCCCTCACGATCCTCAGCGAAGGGAGAGCGCCCTCGCTCTCGACCGTGGCGAGGACAATGTCCTTGTCGCGTACTGCGGTAGGAGTGACCCCTTGCTGCGGAGCGGTGACATGGATAGCACCCACTTGTTGGAAGGACCAGGGTCAAGCGAGGCGTTGCGTAACTTTTTGAATTCAGAGCGACCCCACATCCTTTTTCCGAAACCCACATTTTGCGTCCCCCACAGAGGCACGATTTCTGGAGCAGTTTATATTTGATTACCGAAATGACAGACGCCGAAAATCCGTTCAATAGTTGGGCTCGAGCGTCTAATGCTACGATCCGCTTCCCTTTGATGACCAAGAAATATCGAGAATTTTCCGGGATATCTTCACCAATTTTTTCATTTTTGGTCCGAAATTTTAGCGACCCCGACCTTTCTTTTCGAGCCAATTTTTTTGCGACCCCCGTTGCGAAATTTCGCAACCGCTTGACCAAGGGAAAGACCCAGCTCTATCGAAGGTGTGTGGCCCTGCCTCTATGGAAGAAGAGGGCCTGCGAACCCACGTGCTACGGGGTGAAAAGCGGAGTGCGGCGAAAGGTTTGCCTACCTGTGCCACGTGGTCCCTTTGGGTAGATCACGTGCTCCTCAGGGCAGTACGTGCTGCTGCTCAAAAACCTCTCATTTCGATGACGAGGTATCCGATTAAAAAGCCTATCGTGGAAGCGACTACGGGGGCAATGACAAGAGGGCCGCTGCCACACGCACCCGGTCGAGTGACCGATCCTCGCCCAAGATCCAACCGAGCCTTCTATCTCTTGGGGGTCGCTAAACTGAGTACCCGATCTGGGAGGATAAAAACACTGACCTGAACATCGACTGGGGCCCGCAAAGTCATTGTATAGGTCCTATATACATTCAAAAAAAGCGTCTTCGATTCTGAATGGAAGTCAGATGTGTGGCGCATCCCCAGAGGATTGATACACCCCGAGGCTTTGCTTTTTTATCCTGACCGAACCAGGACCCCCAGTTGTCTGAATATGCGGCGACCAAGATATGTAGCCCCCTCCCCACTCAAGTGGCAACCAATAAATTATGATACTCTCAGAGCATTCAGAAACTGGAATTTCAATTGAATATGTTTGGTACAAGAGCTTCAGTTGGCACGACGAGCCTCTATCGTAAGTTCTGAAAAGCAATTCAAAGGAACATGAACCATTGAAATTTGGGTGAAAAACACAAATATGAAGTTAAATTTTAAGAAAGATTTGGGTGAAAAACACAAATATGAAGTTAAATTTTAGAAGTAGAGTGATTACTATCCTACGGCAGGTCATTATTCTAGATTATGTTTTGAAAGCTACGCATAGATGATGAAAGCGCTGGTCACGATTCTAATGCAAACTTCTAGATTCCTAATCACGGTATGTATAAAGCGCAAACGCGATCTACAGTAAGTCCATGTTGAAAAGCTTAAGTTCCCTGGTGCTGGAATCCGTTCAATTTTCGTCGACTCTGATGTTGAGACTCGTAAATAAACAGGTAAAGTGATCACAAACCTTTCGTTCGAAGGACAGGAATCGGCTGGAACCGCTTGCAACTTTTCGTAACCTCGATACATATCTCATAACGTTGGGGTTTGGACCCTAGGAGCAAACATGCGAGAAGTCAGGAAACAAAACAAGGAATAGTTGAAAAAAAAAATGAATTGGCAGCTAATATATTTACAACGGAAAGGCACTTTGGGCGAAGTTTCTCCTGGCATTTGAGGGCGTCGACGCGCCAGAAAGTTGTGTGCATTGTGTGCATTGATGATAGCGCGCGTCTATCCGCTCCGATTTTCTGGCCAAAACTCGAATCCGGGCGACGCGCGGGAGCAAAAATAGTGGCGTCGCGTTGGTTGTGAGATTTGTTCCTGCACACAATGTTTTTAACAAGACAATAAAAAAGCCTTCTGAAAAGTTGCTGTTCTACACGATCTCTACACCGTCGCATTGGATATTGTATTCATTTATCTTCTGTTTTCCCCTCATACTACTATCGTCTGTGATTTCCCGCGGTTTCTATCCTATACCCAGTATTGCTTGATTTAAGGTATTCGGCGTGCTCCTCACAGATGCATTCAGATTCATGGCTCTGTCTACAGAACAGTTCTTATTCTATTCGGAGGTTAAGTTTGGAGTTTTATTTTGAAAAACATATGAAAAACAGAAAGACAAAAAAGTGTACTCAATATGTTCAAGGATCCTTCACTGACCCTAAATACCTTGATGCGATGTGTCGCTGTATTACCAGTGGGTAATCCTGTGACCCTTTGCCAATGGGAACGATGCCTCCGCACATAGAGCTAAAACTACCTCAACAGAGAATTGGTTCATCCACCATATCCACCGTCACTTATCCTTTTCTCACCTAATTTAAGCCAGAACTGGTCTGAACATGCCACAAAAGTGTTTCAGTGACATAAATCCAGTGCAGTTTTCACTGATGAATAAGCATAGTTTTGTAATTTCAAACTTTAGCACCTTATAGGAAGGAGAAAAACTGTAAAGCACGCTTAACTCAAGTAACAATACCAGTTGTGTGTTTTTTGACTCAACTTTACTACTTTCAGTAGGTGGTGTGCCTGTAATTTTCAAAGCTATGCATCTAAAAAACAAGATGTGGTCATTTCCCTACAGCGAAACAGGAACGCTCGATAACTTTATAGCACATACGTAATAATTTTATGAACTTTTTTAGGCAACACATTACCAATGTCGAAATTCTTCTGTTCTTCAAATACATACCCGTATCAAAAAAAAAAACATTTTTAGGCAATATATGAGCTCGTACATAGGAAGTCAAAAAACTTTCTTTGATGGGCTACTCCTTATGTAAGTACTGATTTTGCTTTGTGATGTCTTGTCTATAGTGTTCACTTTCACGTTGGTTAACTGTTTACTTACAGTACCGGGAGCGATTGTACCAAAAACACAAAGATGGCCATGCCCACCTGCCCAGCTTCTGATGGATTGTAAAGTGAGGCAAATACTCACTACATCGGCGTTTCCATTTTTATTCTTGTCAAATACGTGTTCAATCGCTCAGATAATGGGTGTGATTGTTTTGTATTTTTCCATTTGTCGCCATTCCTTCATCCGTTTCCATGACACGCGATTCCTGTTTTTACTGTGAACCGTAATTCTGTTAATTAAAATGCTGCATTATAATATTCCCATAGAAACTCATTGTGACATCCATTCCCTATTTATTAATTCTGATGAATGTAACGATATTGAGACCTAAAGTAGGTATATAAGTGATTTCTGGTGAGCCCTCAATTTCGACTGTCATCATCAGCGGAGCGAAGTGATGGGCCTCGGTGAACTATAACTGTTAGTAAATATGCTTTGATGAAGGAGCGATCGTTCGCAGCTGGTGATGAGCGACATCGAGAGCCCTTTAAAGATGATGAAGACCATGGTATGAATACGCGATACACATACATTATAGCCAATAAGTAGCAAATGTTTCTTTATAATTATTGTGAATAGCTGTACATTTCTTCCATCT
>JAPDOI010001942.1:0-118477 GCA_029168955.1 Aplectana chamaeleonis
ACACTCCTACTGATTTTCTGCAACACATTCTACGACGTCCTGCACACCCCTACTGGGGTCCTGCACAAGTCCCATAATGTCCTGCACACTCCCTACTGAGGTCGTGCACAGGTCCCATGATGTCCTGCACACTCCCTACTAAGGTCTTGCACGTTCCATGATGTCCTGCACACTCCTACTGAGGTCCTGAACACATTCTACGACGTGCTGCACACCCTACTGAGGGTTCTGCACAGGTCCCATAATGTCCTGCACACTCCTACTGGGGTCCTGCACAGGCTCCATGAGGTCATGCACACATTCTACGACGTCCTGCACATCCCTAATGGGGTCCTCCACAGGGTTCATGATGTCCTGCACACTCCTACTGATTTTCTGCAACACATTCTACGACGTCCTGCACACCCCTAATGGGTTTTGGTTAAGTCCCATAATGTCCTGCACACTCCTACTGAGGTCGTGCACAGGCCCCATAATGTCCTGCACACTCCCACTGAGGTCCTGCACACATTCTACGACGTGCTGCACACCCTACTGGGGTCCTGCACAGGTCCCATAATGTCCTGCACCCTCCTACTAGGGTCCTGAACAGGCCCCATAATCTCCTGCACACTCCAACTGAGGTCCTGCACACATTCTACGACGTGCTGCACACCCTACTGGGGTCCTGCACAGGCCCCATGATGTCCTGCAAGCTCCCACTGAGGTCCTGCACACGTTCTACGACGTGCTGCACACCCTACTGAGGTCCCTGCACAGGTCCCCATAATGTCCTGCACACTCCTACTGGGGTCCTTCACAGGCTTCATGAGGTCATGCACAGATTCTACGACGTCCTGCACATCCTAATGGGGTCCTCCACAGGGGTTCATGATGTCCTGCACACTCCTACTGATTTTCTGCAACACATTCTACGACGTCCTGCACACCCCTACTGGGGTCCTGCACAAGTCCCATAATGTCCTGCACACTCCTACTGAGGTCGTGCACAGGTTCCATGATGTCCTGCCCACTCCTACTAAGGTCCTGCACACGTTCCTTGATGTCCTGCACACTCCTACTGAGGTCTTGCACATTCTACGACGTCCTGCACACCCCTACTGGGGTCCTGCACAGGCGCCATAATGTCCTGCACACTCCCACTGAGGTCCTGAACACATTCTACGACGTGCTGCACACCCTACTGGGGTCCTGCACAGGTCCCATAATGTCCTGCACACTCCTACTGAGGTCGTGCACAGGTTCCATGATGTCCTGCCCACTCCTACTAAGGTCCTGCACACGTTCCGTGATGTCCTGCACACTCCTACTGAGGTCCTGCACACATTCTACGACGTCCTGCACACCCCTACTGGGGTCCTGCACAGGCCCCATAATGTCCTGCACACTCCCACTGAGGTCCTGCACAGGCTCCATGAGGTCATGCACACATTCTACGACGTCCTGCACATCCCTAGTGGGGTCCTCCACAGGGTTTATGATGTCCTGGACACTCCTACTGATTTTCTGCAACACATTCTACGACGTCCTGCACACCCCTACTGGGGTCCTGCACAAGTCCCATAATGTCCTGCACACTCCTACTGAGGTCGTGCACAGGTCCCATGATGTCCTGCACACTCCTACTAAGGTCTTGCACACGTTCCTTGATGTCCTGCACACTCCTACTGAGGTCCTGCACACATTCTACGACGTCCTGCACACCCCTACTGGGGTCCTGCACAGGCGCCATAATGTCCTGCACACTCCCACTGAGGTCCTGAACACATTCTACGACGTGCTGCACACCCTACTGGGGTCCTGCACAGGTCCCATAATGTCCTGCACACTCCTACTGAGGTCGTGCACAGGTTCCATGATGTCCTGCCCACTCCTACTAAGGTCCTGCACACGTTCCGTGATGTCCTGCACACTCCTACTGAGGTCCTGCACACATTCTACGACGTCCTGCACACCCCTACTGGGGTCCTGCACAGGCCCCATAATGTCCTGCACACTCCCACTGAGGTCCTGCACAGGCTCCATGAGGTCATGCACACATTCTACGACGTCCTGCACATCCCTAGTGGGGGTCCTCCCACAGGGTTTATGATGTCCTGGACACTCCTACTGATTTTCTGCAACACATTCTACGACGTCCTGCACACTCCTACTGGGGTCCTGCACAGAGTCCCATAATGTCCTGCCCACTCCTACTGAGGTCCTGCACAGGTCCCATGATGTCCTGCACACTCCTACTAAGGTCTTGCACACGTTCCATGATGTCCTGCACACTCCTACTGAGGTCCTGAACACATTCTACGACGTGCTGCACACCCTACTGGGGTTCTGCACAGGTCCCATAATGTCCTGCACACTCCTACTGGGGTCCTGCACAGGCTCCATGAGGTCATGCACACATTCTACGACGTCCTGCACATCCCTAATGGGGTCCTCCACAGGGTTCATGATGTCCTGCACACTCCTACTGATTTTCTGCAACACATTCTACGACGTCCTGCACACCCCTAATGGGTTTTGCACAAGTCCCATAATGTCCTGCACACTCCTACTGAGGTCGTGCACAGGCCCCATAATGTCCTGCACACTCCCACTGAGGTCCTGCACACATTCTACGACGTGCTGCACACCCTACTGGGGTCCTGCACAGGTCCCATAATGTCCTGCACACTCCTACTGGGGTCCTTCACAGGCTCCATGAGGTCATGCACACATTCTACGACGTCCTGCACATCCCTAATGGGGTCCTCCACAGGGTTCATGATGTCCTGCACACTCCTACTGATTTTCTGCAACACATTCTACGACGTCCTGCACACCCCTACTGGGGTCCTGCACAAGTCCCATAATGTCCTGCACACTCCTACTGAGGTCGTGCACAGGTTCCATGATGTCCTGCCCACTCCTACTAAGGTCCTGCACACGTTCCGTGATGTCCTGCACACTCCTACTGAGGTCCTGCACACATTCTACGACGTCCTGCACACCCCTACTGGGGTCCTGCACAGGCCCCATAATGTCCTGCACACTCCCACTGAGGTCCTGAACACATTCTACGACGTGCTGCACACCCTACTGGGGTCCTGCACAGGTCCCATAATGTCCTGCACACTCCTACTAGGGTCTTGCACAGGCCCCATAATGTCCTGCACACTCCCACTGAGGTCCTGCACACATTCTACGACGTGCTGCACACCATACTGGGGTCCTGCACAGGCCCCACGATGTCCTGCAAACTCCCACTGAGGTCCTGCACACATTCTACGACGTGCTGCACACCCTACTGGGGTCCTGCACAGGTCCCATAATGTCCTGCACACTCCTACTGGGGTCCTGCACAGGCTCCATGAGGTCATGCACACATTCTACGACGTCCTGCACATCCCTAATGGGGTCCTCCACAGGGTTCATGATGTCCTGCACACTCCTACTGATTTTCTGCAACACATTCTATGACGTCCTGCACACCCCTACTGGGGTCCTGCACAAGTCCCATAATGTCCTGCACACTCCTGCTGAGGTCGTGCGCAGGTCCCATGATGTCCTGCACACTCCTAATAAGGTCCTGCTCACGTCCCATGATGTCCTGCACACTCCTACTGAGGTCCTGAACACAATCTGCGAAGTCCTGCACACCCCTACTGGGGTTCTGCACAGGTCCAATAATGTACTGCACACTCCTACTGGGGTATTGCACAAGCTCCATGACGTCCTGCACACATTCTACGACGTGCTGCACATCCCTAATGGGGTCCTCCACAGGGTTCATGATGTCCTGCACACTCCTACTGATTTTCTGCAACACATTCTATGACGTCCTGCACACCCCTACTGGGGTCCTGCACAAGTCCCATAATGTCCTGCACACCCCTAATGGGTTTTGCACAAGTCCCATAATGTCCTGCACACTCCTACTGAGGTCGTGCACAGGCCCCATAATGTCCTGCACACTCCCACTGAGGTCCTGCACACATTCTACGACGTGCTGCACACCCTACTGGGGTCCTGCACAGGTCCCATAATGTCCTGCACACTCCTACTAGGGTCCTGAACAGGCCCCATAATGTCCTGCACACTCCAACTGAGGTCCTGCACACATTCTACGACGTCCTGCACACTCCCACTGAGGTCCTGCACAGGCCCCATAATGTCCTGCACACTCCCACTGAGGTCCTGCACACATTCTACGACGTGCTGCACACCCTACTGGGGTCCTGCACAGGTCCCATAATGTCCTGCACACTCCTACTGGGGTCCTTCACAGGCTCCATGAGGTCATGCACACATTCTACGACGTCCTGCACATCCCTAATGGGGTCCTCCACAGGGTTCATGATGTCCTGCACACTCCTACTGAGGTCCTGCACACATACTACCACGTCCTGCACATCCCTACTGGGGTCCTGCACAAGTCCCATAATGTCCTGCACACTCCTACTGGGGTCGTGCACAGGTTCCATGATGTCCTGCACACTCTTACTAAGGTCCTGCACACGTTCCGTGATGTCCTGCACACTCCTACTGAGGTCCTGCACACATTCTACGACGTCCTGCACACCCCTACTGGGGTCCTGCACAGGCCCCATAATGTCCTGCACACTCCCACTGAGGTCCTGAACACATTCTACGACGTGCTGCACACCCTACTGGGGTCCTGCACAGGTCCCATAATGTCCTGCACACTCCTACTAGGGTCTTGCACAGGCCCCATAATGTCCTGCTCACTCCCACTGAGGTCCTGCACACATTCTACGACGTGCTGCACACCCTACTGGGGTCCTGCACAGGCGCCATAATGTCCTGCACACTCCCACTGAGGTCCTGAACACATTCTACGACGTGCTGCACACCCTACTGGGGTCCTGCACAGGTCCCATAATGTCCTGCACACTCCTACTGAGGTCGTGCACAGGTTCCATGATGTCCTGCCCACTCCTACTAAGGTCCTGCACACGTTCCGTGATGTCCTGCACACTCCTACTGAGGCCCCGGAACACATTCTACGACGTCCTGCACACCCCTACTGGGGTCCTGCACAGGCCCCATAATGTCCTGCACACTCCCACTGAGGTCCTGCACAGACTCCATGAGGTCATGCACACATTCTACGACGTCCTGCACATCCCTAGTGGGGTCCTCCACAGGGTTTATGATGTCCTGGACACTCCTACTGATTTTCTGCAACACATTCTACGACGTCCTGCACACCCCTACTGGGGTCCTGCACAAGTCCCATAATGTCCTGCACACTCCTACTGAGGTCGTGCACAGGTCCCATGATGTCCTGCACACTCCTACTAAGGTCTTGCACACGTTCCATGATGTCCTGCACACTCCTACTGAGGTCCTGAACACATTCTACGACGTGCTGCACACCCTACTGGGGTTCTGCACAGGTCCCATAATGTCCTGCACACTCCTACTGGGGTCCTGCACAGGCTCCATGAGGTCATGCACACATTCTACGACGTCCTGCACATCCCTAATGGGGTCCTCCACAGGGTTCATGATGTCCTGCACACTCCTACTGATTTTCTGCAACACATTCTACGACGTCCTGCACACCCCTAATGGGTTTTGCACAAGTCCCATAATGTCCTGCACACTCCTACTGAGGTCGTGCACAGGCCCCATAATGTCCTGCACACTCCCACTGAGGTCCTGCACACATTCTACGACGTGCTGCACACCCTACTGGGGTCCTGCACAGGTCCCATAATATCCTGCACACTCCTACTAGGGTCCTGAACAGGCCCCATAATGTCCTGCACACTCCAACTGAGGTCCTGCACACATTCTACGACGTGCTGCACACCCTAGTGGGGTCCTGCACAGGTCCCATAATGTCCTGCACACTCCTACTGGGGTCCTTCACAGGCTCCATGAGGTCATGCACAGATTCTACGACGTCCTGCACATCCCTAATGGGGTCCTCCACAGGGTTCATGATGTCCTGCACACTCCTACTGATTTTCTGCAACACATTCTACGACGTCCTGCACACCCCTACTGGGGTCCTGCACAAGTCCCATAATGTCCTGCACACTCCTACTGAGGTCGTGCACAGGTTCCATGATGTCCTGCCCACTCCTACTAAGGTCCTGCACACGTTCCGTGATGTCCTGCACACTCCTACTGAGGTCCTGCACACATTCTACGACGTCCTGCACACCCCTACTGGGGTCCTGCACAGGCCCCATAATGTCCTGCACACTCCCACTGAGGTCCTGAACACATTCTACGACGTGCTGCACACCCTACTGGGGTCCTGCACAGGTCCCATAATGTCCTGCACATTCCTACTAGGGTCTTGCACAGGCCCCATAATGTCCTGCACACTCCCACTGAGGTCCTGCACACATTCTACGACGTGCTGCACACCATACTGGGGTCCTGCACAGGCCCCACGATGTCCTGCAAACTCCCACTGAGGTCCTGCACACATTCTACGACGTGCTGCACACCCTACTGGGGTCCTGCACAGGTCCCATAATGTCCTGCACACTCCTACTGGGGTCCTGCACAGGCTCCATGAGGTCATGCACACATTCTACGACGTCCTGCACATCCCTAATGGGGTCCTCCACAGGGTTCATGATGTCCTGCACACTCCTACTGATTTTCTGCAACACATTCTATGACGTCCTGCACACCCCTACTGGGGTCCTGCACAAGTCCCATAATGTCCTGCACACTCCTGCTGAGGTCGTGCACAGGTCCCATGATGTCCTGCACACTCCTAATAAGGTCCTGCACACGTTCCATGATGTCCTGCACACTCCTACTAAGGTCCTGAACACATTCTGCGACGTGCTGCACACCCTACTGGGGTTCTGCACAGGTCCCATAATGTCCTGCACACTCTTACTGGGGTCCTGCACAGGCTCCATGAGGTCATGCACACATTCTACGACGTCCTGCACATCCCTAATGGGGTCCTCCACAGGGTTCATGATGTCCTGCACACTCCTACTGATTTTCTGCAACACATTCTATGACGTCCTGCACACCCCTACCGGGGTCCTGCACAAGGCCCATAATGTCCTGCACACTCCCTAATGGGTCCTGCACAGGCTCCATGAGACCTCACACATTCTAATGTCCTGCACACTCCTACTGAGGTCGTGCAAAGGCCCCATAATGTCCTGCACACTCCCACTGAGGTCCTGCACACATTCTACGACGTGCTGCACACCCTACTGGGGTCCTGCACAGGTCCCATAATGTCCTGCACACTCCTACTAGGGTCCTGAACAGGCCCCATAATGTCCTGCACACTCCAACTGAGGTCCTGCACACATTCTACGACGTGCTGCACACCCTACTGGGGTCCTGCGCAGGCCCCATGATGTCCTGCAAGTTCCCACTGAGGTCCTGCACACATTCTACGACGTGCTGCACACCCTACTGGGGTCCTGCACAGGTCCCATAATGTCCTGCACACTCCTACTGGGGTCCTTCACAGGCTCCATGAGGTCATGCACACATTCTACGACGTCCTGCACATCCCTAATGGGGTCCTCCACAGGGTTCATGATGTCCTGCACACTCCTACTGATTTTCTGCAACACATTCTACGACGTCCTGCACACCCCTACTGGGGTCCTGCACAAGTCCCATAATGTCCTGCATACTCCTACTGAGGTCGTGCACAGGTTCCATGATGTCCTGCCCACTCCTACTAAGGTCCTGCACACGTTCCGTGATGTCCTGCACACTCCTACTGAGGTCCTGCACACATTCTACGACGTCCTGCACACCCCTACTGGGGTCCTGCACAGGCCCCATAATGTCCTGCACACTCCCACTGAGGTCCTGAACACATTCTACGACGTGCTGCACACCCTACTGGGGTCCTGCACAGGTCCCATAATGTCCTGCACACTCCTACTAGGGTCTTGCACAGGCCCCATAATGTCCTGCTCACTCCCACTGAGGTCCTGCACACATTCTACGACGTGCTGCACACCCTACTGGGGTCCTGCACAGGCCCCATGATGTCCTGCAAACTCCCACTGAGGTCCTGCACACATTCTACGACGTCCTGCACACCCTACTGGGGTCCTGCACAAGTCCCATAATGTCCTGCACACTCCTACTGAGGTCGTGCACAGGCCCCATAATGTCCTGCACACTCCCACTGAGGCCCTGCACAGGTCCCATAATGTCCTGCACACTCCTACTGGGGTCCTGCACAGGCTCCATGAGGTCATGCACACATTCTGCGACGTCCTGCACATCCCTAATGGGGTCCTCCACAGGGTTCATGATGTCCTGCACACTCCTACTGGGGTCCTGCACAGGCTCCATGAGGTCATGCACACATTCTATGACGTCCTGCACACCCCTACTGGGGTCCTGCACAAGTCCCATAATGTCCTGCACACCCCTAATGGGTTTTGCACAAGTCCCATAATGTCCTGCACACTCCTACTGAGGTCGTGCACAGGCCCCATAATGTCCTGCACACTCCCACTGAGGTCCTGCACACATTCTACGACGTGCTGCACACCCTACTGGGGTCCTGCACAGGTCCCATAATGTCCTGCACACTCCTACTGGGGTCCTGCACAGGCTCCATGAGGTCATGCACACATTCTATGACGTCCTGCACACCCCTACTGGGGTCCTGCACAAGTCCCATAATGTCCTGCACACCCCTAATGAGGTCCTGCACAAGTCCCATAATGTCCTGCACACTCCTACTGAGGTCGTGCACAGGCCCCATAATGTCCTGCACACTCCCACTGAGGTCCTGCACACATTCTACGACGTGCTGCACACCCTACTGGGGTCCTGCACAGGTCCCATAATGTCCTGCACACTCCTACTGGGGTCCTGCACAGGCTCCATGAGGTCCTGCACACATTCTACGACGTCCTGCACATCCCTAATGGGGTCCTCCACAGGGTTCATGATGTCCTGCACACTCCTACTGATTTTCTGCAACACATTCTACGACGTCCTGCACACTCCTACTGGGGTCCTGCACACGTCCCATGACGTCCTGCACACCCCTACTGGGGTCCTGCACAGGTTCCATGATGTCCTGCGCACTCCTACCAAGGTCCTGCACACGTTCCATGATGTCGTGCACACTCATACTGAGGTCCTGCAAACAATCCACGACGTCCTGCACACCCGTACTGGGGTCCTGCACAGGTCCTATAATGTCCTGCACACTCCAACTGAGGTCCTGCATACATTCTACGACGTCCTGCACACCCTTACTGGGTTCCTGCACAAGTTCCTTGATGTCCTGTACACTCCTACTGAGGTCCTGCACATGTTCCGTGATGTCCTGCACACTCCCACTGAGGTCCTGCACACATTCTACGACGTCGTGCACACCCTTACTGGGGTCATGCACAGGATCCGTGATGTCCTGCACACTCCTACTGAGGTCCTGAACACATTCTACGAAGTCCTTCACACTCTACTCTACTGGGGTCCTTCACAGGTCCCATGATGTCCTGCACACTCCTACTGAGGTCCTGCACAGGTCCCATGATGTCCTGCACACTCCTACTAAGGTCCTGCACACGTTCCATGATGTCCTGCACAATCCTACTGAGGTCCTGCACACATTCTACGACGTCCTGCACACCCCTACTGGGATCCTGCACACTACGGTCCCACACATGTCCTGCACACTCCTACTGAGGTCCTGCACAGGCTCCATGAGGTCATGCACACATTCTACGACGTCCTGCACATCCCTACTGGGGTCCTCCACAGGGTTTATGATGTCCTGCACACTCCTACTGAGATACTGCACACATTCTACGACGTCCTGCACACCCCTACTGGGGTCCTGCACAGGTCCCATAATGTCCTGCACACTCCTACTGAGGTCCTGCACAGGTCTTATGATGTCCTGCACACTCCTACTAAGGTCTTGCACACGTTCCATGATGTCCTGCACACTCCTACTGAGGTCCTGCACACATTCTACGACGTCCTGCACACCCCTACTGGGATCCTGCACAGGTTCCATAATGTCCTGCACACTCCTACTGAGGTCCTGCACAGGTTCCATGAGGTCATGCACACATTCTACGACGTCCTGCACATCCCCAGGTCCTGCACAGGGTTCCATGATGTCCTGCACACTCCTACTGAGGTCCTGCACACATTCTACGACGTCCTGCACACCCCTACTGAGGTTTGCACAAGTCCCATGATGTCCTGCACACTCCTACTGAGGTCTTGCACACGTTCCATAATGTCCTGCACACTCCCACTGAGGTCCTGCACACATTCTACGACATGCTGCACACCCCTACTGGGGTCCTGCACAGGTCCCATGATGTCCTGCACACTCCTACTAGGGTCCTGCACACGTTCCGTGATGTCCTGCACACCCTACTGAGGTCCTGCACATGATGTCGTGCACACTCCTGATGGTCCTGCACACCCTACTGAGGTCCTGCACACGTCCCATGATGTCCTGCACACTCCTACTGAGGTCCTGCACAGGCTCCATGATGCCCTGCACACTCCTACTGAGGTCCTGCACAGGTCCCATGATGTCCTGCACACTCCTACTAAGGTCTTGCACACGTTCCATGATGTCCTGCACACTCCTACTGAGGTCCTGCACACATTCTACGACGTCCTGCACACGTCCCATGATGTCCTGGCCACTCCTACTACGGTCCTGCACACGTTCCATGATGCCCTGCACACTCCTACTGAGGTCCTGCACAGGTCCCATGATGTCCTGCACACTCCTACTAAGGTCTTGCACACGTTCCATGATGTCCTGCACACTCCTACTGAGGTCCTGCACACATTCTACGACGTCCTGCACACCCCTACTAAGGTCTTGCACACGTTCCATGATGTCCTGCACACTCTTACTGAGGTCCTGCACACATTCTACGACGTCCTGCACAGGTCCCATAATGTCCAGCACACTCCTACTGGGGTCCTGCACAGGCTCCATGAGGACCTGCACACTCCTACTGAGGTCCTGCACACATTCTACGACGTCCTGCACACCCCTACTGGGGTCCTGCACAGGTCCCATAATGTCCAGCACACTCCTACTGGGGTCCTGCACAGGCTCCATGAAGACCTGCACACATTCTACGACGTCCTGCACACCCATACT
Organism: Aplectana chamaeleonis; assembly: GCA_029168955.1. Classification (NCBI taxonomy): domain Eukaryota; kingdom Metazoa; phylum Nematoda; class Chromadorea; order Rhabditida; family Cosmocercidae; genus Aplectana; species Aplectana chamaeleonis. Next base: position 11,117 of record JAPDOI010001942.1, read on the forward strand.
GGGATCCTGCACAGGTCCCATAATGTCCAGCACACTCCCACTGGGGTCCTGCACAGGCTCCATGAGGACCTGCACACATTCTACGACGTCCTGCACACCCCTACTGGGATCCTGCACAGGTTCCTTGATGTCCTGCACACTTCTACTGAGGTCCTGCACACACTCTACGACGTCCTGCACACCCCTTCTGGGGTCCTGCACAAGTTCCTTGATGTCCTGCACACTCCTACTGAGGTCCTGCACAGGTCCCATGATGTCCTGCACACTCCTACTAAGGTCTTGCACACGTTCCTTGATGTCCTGCACACTCCTACTGAGGTCCTGCACACATTCTACCACATCCCGCACACGTCCCATGATGTCCTGGCCACTTCTACTACGGTCCCGCACACGTTCCATGATGCCCTGCACACTCCTACTGAGGTCCTGCACAGGTCCCATGATGTCCTGCACACATTCTACGACGTCCTGCACATCCCTAATGGGGTCCTCCACAGGGTTCATGATGTCCTGCACACTCCTACCGAGGTCCTGCCCACATTCCATGAAATCTTGCACACCCCTACTGCAGTCCTGCACACGTCCCATGATGTCCTGCACACTCCTAATGAGGTCCTGCACACGTCCGATGATGTCTTGCACGCTCCTACTGGGGCCTGCACAGGTCCCATGATGTCCTGCACACCCCTACTGAGGTCCTACACTTATTCTACGACGTCCTGCACACCCCTACTGGGGTCCTGCACAGGTCCCATGATGTCCTGCACACTCCTACTAGGGTCCTGAACAGGCCCCATGATGTCCTGCACACTCCTACTGAGGTCCTGCACACATTCTACGACGTCCTGCACACTCCTACTGGGGTCCTGCACAGGCCCCATGATGTCCTGCACAGTTCCCACTGAGGTCCTGCACACATTCTACGACGTGCTGCACACCCTACTGGGGTCCTGCACAGGTCCCATAATGTCCTGCACACTCCTACTGGGGTCCTGCACAGGCTCCATGAGGTCCTGCACACATTCTACGACGTCCTGCACACCCCTAATGGGGTCCTCCACAGGGTTCATGATGTCCTGCACACTCCTACTGGGGTCCTGCACAGGCTCCATTCTGCACACATTCTACGACGTCCTGCACACCCCTACTGGGGTCCTGCACAGGTCCCATAATGTCCTGCAGACTCCTACTAAGGTCCTGCACAGGTTCCATGTCGTGCTGCCCACTCCCTACTGAGGTCCTGCACAGGTTCCATGGTGTCCTGCACACTCCTACTGAGGCCCTGCAGACATTCTACGACGTCCTGCACACCCCTACTGGGATCCTGCACAGGTCCCATAATGTCCTGCACACTCCTACTGAGGTCCTGCACACATTCTACCACATCCCGCACACGTCCCATGATGTCCTGGCCACTTCTACTACGACGATGTCCTTCACATTCCTACTGAGGTCCTGCACAGGTTCCATGGTGTCCTGCACACTCCTACTGAGGCCCTGCAGACATTCTACGACGTCCTGCACACTCCTACTGAGGTCCTGCACAGGTCCCATGATGTCCTGCACACTCCTACTGAGGTCCTGCACAGGTCCCATGATGTCCTGCACACTCCTACTGGGGTCCTGCACAGGTCACATCATGTCCTGCATACTCCTACTAAGGTCCTGCACAGGCTCCATGATGTCCTGCACACATTCTACTGACGTCCTGCACATCCCTACGTCCTCCACAGGGTTCATGATGTCCTGCACACTCCTACTGAGGTCCTGCAACACATTATACGACGTCCTCCACACCCCTACTGGGGTCCTGCACAGGTCCCATAATGTCCTGCACACTCCTACTGAGGTCCTGCACAGGTCCCATGATGTCCTGCACACTCCTACTAAGGTCTTGCACACGTTCCATGATGTCCTGCACACTCCTACTGAGGTCCTGCACACATTCTACGACGTCCTGCACACCCCTACTGGGGTCCTGCACAGGTCCCATGATGTCCTGCCCACTCCTACTGAGGTCCTGCACACATTCTACGACGTCCTGCATACATTCTACTACGTCCTGCACTCTCCTACTGGGATTCTGCACAGGTCTCATGATGTTCTGCACACTCCTACTAAGGTCCTGCACACGTTCCATGATGTCCTGCACACCCCTACTGGGATCCTGCACAGGTTCCTTGATGTCCTGCACACTTCTACTACGGTCCCGCACACGTTCCATGATGCCCTGCACACTCCTACTGAGGTCCTGCACAGGTCCCATGATGTCCTGCACACTCCTACTAAGGTCTTGCACACGTTCCGTGATGTCCTGCACACTCCTACTGAGGTCCTGCACACATTCTACGACGTCCTGCACACCCCTAATGGGATGCTGCACACGTTCCATGATGTCCTGCACACTCCTACTGAGGTCCTGCACAGGTCCCATGGTGTCCTGCACAATCCTACTAAGGTCCTGCACAGGTCCTATGATGTCCTGCACACTCCTACTAAGGTCCTGCACAGGCCCCATAATGTTCTGCACACTCCTACTGAGGTCCTGCACAGGCCCCATGATGTCCTGCACACTCCTACTGGGTCTTGCACACGTTCCATGATGTCCTGCACACTCCTACTCAGGTCCTGCACAGGTCCCATGATGTCCTGCACACTCCTACTGGGGTCCTGCACAGGCTACATGAGGTCCTGCACACATTCTACGACGTCCTGCACACCCCTTCTGGGGTCCTGCACAGGTCCCATAATGGCCTGAACATCCTACTGGGGTCCTGCACAGGCTCCATGAGACCTGCACACCCATTCTACGACGTCCTGCACACTCCCTACCTGGGATCCTGCACAGGTCCCATAATGTCCTGCACACTCCCACTGAGGTCCTGCACACACGTTCCATGACGTCCTGCACACCCCTACTGGGGTCCTGCGCGGGTCCCATAATGTCCTGCACACTCCTACTAAGGTCTTGCACACGGTCCATGATGTCCTGCACACTCCTACTGAGGTCCTGCACACATTCTACGACGTCCTGCACACCCCTACTGGGGTCCTCCACAGGTTCCATGATGTCCTGCACTCCTACTGAGGTCTTGCACACATTCTACGACGTCCTGCACACCCCTACTGGGGTTCTGCACAGGTCCCATAATGTCCTGCACACTCCTACTGGGGTTCTGCACAGGTCCCATAATGTCCTGCACTCCCCTACTGGGGTCCTGCACAGGTTACATGATGTCCTGCACACTCCTACTCAGGTCCTGCACACATTCTACGACGTCCTGCACATCCCTACTGGGGTCCTGCACAAGTCCCATAATGTCCTGCACACTCCTACTGGGGTCCTGCACAGGCTCCATGATGTCCTGCACATATTCTACGACGTCCTGCACACCCCTACTGGGGTCCTGCACAGGTCTCATGATGTCCTGCACACTCCTACTGAGGTCCTGCACACATTCTACCACGTCCTGCACATCCCTACTGGGGTCCTGCACAGGTCCCATAATGTCCTGCACACTCCTACTGGGGTCCTGCACAGGTCCCATGATGTCCTGCACACTCCTACTGAGGTCTTGCACACGTTCCATGATGTCCTGCACACTCCTACTGAGGTCCTGCACACATTCTACGACGTCCTGCACAGGTCCCATAATGTCAAGCACACTCCTACTGGGGTCCTGCACAGGCTCCATGAGGTCCTGCACACATTCTACGACGTCCTGCACACTCCTACTGGGATCCTGCACAGGCCCCATGATGTCCTGCACCCTCCTACTGAGGTCCTGCATACATTCTACGACGTCCTGCATACCCCTACTGGGGTCTTGCACAAGCTTCATAACGTCCTGCACACCCCTACTGGGGTCCTGCACAGGTCCCATGTCCTGCACACTCTTACTGGGGTCCTGCACAGGTTCCATGATGTGCTGCACACTCCACAGGTCCTGCACAGGTCCCATGTCCTGCACACCCCTACTGGGGTCCTGCACAGGCCCCATAATGTCCTGCACACTCCTACTGAGGTCCTGCATACATTCTACGACGTCCTGCACAACCCTACTGGGGTCCTGCACAGGTTCCATCATGTCCTGCACACTCCTACTGAGGTGCTGCACACGTTCCATGATGTCCTGCACACTCCTACTGAGGTCCTGCACACCCTACTGGGGTCCTGCACAGATGTCCTGCACACTCCTACTGAGGTCCTGCACACATCCCATGATGTCCTGCACACTCCTACTGAGGTCCTGCACAGGTTCCATGATGTCCTGCACACCCCTAGTGGGGTCCTGCACAGGCCCCATGACTTCCTGCACACTCCTACTAAGGTCCTGCACACGTTCCATGATGTCCTGCACACTCCTACTGAGGTCCTGCACACATTCTACGACGTCCTGCACACCCCTACTGGGGTCCTGCACAGGCCCCATGATGTCCTGCACACTCCTACTGAGGTCCTGCACACATTCTACGACGTCCTGCACACCCCTACTGGGGTCCTGCACACGTCCCATGATGTCCTGCCCACTCCTACTACGGTCCTGCACACGTTCCATGATGCCCTGCACACTCCTACTGAGGTCCTGCACAGGTCCCATGATGTCCTTCACACCCACTAAGGTCCTTGCACACGTTCCATGATGTCCTGCACACTCCTACTGAGGTCCTGCACACATTCTACGACGTGCTGCACATCCTACTGGGATTCTGCACAGGTCCCATAATGTCCTGCACACTCCTACTGGGGTCCTGCACAGGCTCCATGAGGTCATGCACACATTCTACGAGGTCCTGCACATCCCTACTGGGGTCCTCCACAGGGTTCATGATGTCCTGCACACTTCTACTGAGGTCCTGCACACATTCTACGACGTCCTGCACACCCCAACTGGGGTCCTGCACAGGTCCCATGATGTCCTGCACACCCCAACTGGGATCCTGCACAGGTCCCATGATGTCCTTCACACTCCTACTAAGGTCCTCCACACGTTCCATTATGTCCTGCACACTCCTACTGAGGTCCTGCACACATTCTACGACGTCCTGCACACCCCAACTGGGGTCCTGCACAGGTCCCATGATGTCCTGCACACTCCTACTGGGGTCCTGCACAGGCTCCATGAGGTCACGCACACATTCTACGACGTCCTGCACATCCCTAATGGGGTCCTCCACAGGGTTCATGATGTCCTGCACACTCCTACTGATTTTCTGCAACACATTCTATGACGTCCTGCACACCCTGACTGCGGTCCTGCACAAGTCCCATAATGTCCTGCACACTCCTGCTGAGCTCCTGCACAGGTCCCATGATGTCCTGCACACACTCCTACTGGGGTCCTGCACACTTTCCATGATGTCCTGCACACTCCTACTAAGGTCCTGAACACATTCTACCTTGTCCTGCACACCCCTACTGGGGTCCTGCACAGGTCCCATAATGTCCAGCACACTCCTACTGGGGTCCTGCACAGGCTCCATGAAGACCTGCACACATTCTACGACGTCCTGCACACCCATACTGGGATCCTGCACAGGTCCCATAATGTCCAGCACACTCCCACTGGGGTCCTGCACAGGCTCCATGAGGACCTGCACACTCCTACTGATTTTCTGCAACACATTCTACGACGTCCTGCACACCCCTACTGGGGTCCTGCACATGTTCCATGATGTCCTGCACCCTCCTACTGAGGTCCTGCACACGTTCCATGATGACCTGCGCACTCCTACTGAGGTCCTGCACAGGCCCCATAATGTCCTGCACCCTCCTACTGAGGTCCTGCACACATTCTACGACGTCCTGCACACCCTACTGGGGTCCTGCACACGCCCCATGATGTCCTGCAAACTCCCACTGAGGTCCTGCACACATTCTACGACGTCCTGCACACCCTACTGGGGTCCTGCACAAGTCCCATAATGTCCTGCACACTCCTACTGAGGTCGTGCACAGGCCCCATAATGTCCTGCACACACACTCCCACTGAGGCCCTGTACAGGCCCCATAATGTCCTGCACACTCCCACTGAGGCCCTGCACACATTCTACTACGTGCTGCACACCCTACTGGGGTCCTGCACAGGTACCATGATGTCCTGCACACTCCTACTAAGGTCCTGCACACGTTCCATGATGTCCTGCAAACTCCTACTGAGGTCCTGAACACATTATACGACGGGCTGCACACCCTACTGGGGTCCTGCACAAGTCCCATAATGTCCTGCACACTCCTACTGAGGTCGTGCACAGGCCCCATAATGTTCTGCACACTCCCACTGAGGTCCTGCACAGGCCCCATAATGTCATGCACACTCCTACTAAGGTCCTGCACACGTTCCATGATGTCCTGCACACTCCTACTGAGGTCCTGCACACATTCTACGACGTCCTGCACACCCCTACTGGGGTCCTGCACAGGCCCCATAATGTCCTGCGCACTCCCACTGAGAACCCTGAACACATTCTACGACGTGCTGCACACCCTACTGGGGTCCTGCACAGGCCCCATGACGTCCTGCAAACTCCCACTGAGGTCCTGCACACATTCTACGACGTGCTGCACATCCTACTGGGATTCTGCACAGGTCCCATAATGTCCTGCACACTCCTACTGGGGTCCTGCACAGGCTCCATGAGGTCATGCACACATTCTACGACGTCCTGCACATCCCTAATGGGGTCCTCCACAGGGTTCATGATGTACTGCACACTCCTATTGATTTTCTGCAACACATTCTACGACGTCCTGCACACCCCTACTGGGGTCCTGCACAAGTCCCATAATGTCCTGCACACTCCTGCTGAGGTCGTGCACAGGTCCCATGATGTCCTGCACACTCCTACTAAGGTCCTGCACACGTTCCATGATGTCCCGCACACTCCTACTAAGGTCCTGAACACATTCTACCTTGTGCTGCACACCCTACTGGGGTCCTGCACAGGTCTCATAATGTCCTGCACACTCCTACTGGGGTCCTGCACAGGCTCCATGAGGTCACGCACACATTCTACGACGTCCTGCACATCCCTAATGGGGTCCTCCACAGGGTTCATGATGTCCTGCACACTCCTACTGATTTTCTGCAACACATTCTACGACGTCCTGCACACCCCTACTCGGCTCCTGCACAAGTCCCATAATGGCCTGCACACTCCTACTGAGGTCGTGCACAGGCCCCATAATGTCCTGCACACTCCCACTGAGGTCCTGCACAGGCCCCATAATGTCCTGCACACTCCCACTGAGGTCCTGCACACATTCTACGACGTGCTGCACACCCTACTGGGGTCCTGCACAGGCCCCATGATGTCCTGCAAACTCCCACTGAGGTCCTGCATACATTCTACGACGTCCTGCACACCCTACTGGGGTCCTGCACAAGTCCCATAATGTCCTGCACACTCCTACTGAGGTCGTGCACAGGCCCCATAATGTCCTGCACACTCCCACTGAGGCCCTGCACAGGCCCCATAATGTCCTGCACACCCCACCTGGGAGGCCCTGCACACATTCTACTACGTGCTGCACACCCTACTGGGGTCCTGCACAGGTACCATGATGTCCTGCACACTCCTACTAAGGTCCTGCACACGTTCCATGATGTCCTGCAAACTCCTACTGAGGTCCTGAACACATTATACGACGGGCTGCACACCCTACTGGGGTCCTGCACAAGTCCCATAATGTCCTGCACACTCCTACTGAGGTCGTGCACAGGCCCCATAATGTCCTGCACACTCCCACTGAGGTCCTGCACAGGCCCCATAATGTCCTGCACACTCCCTACTAAGGTCCTGCACACGTTCCATGATGTCCTGCACACTCCTACTAAGGTCCTGAACACATTCTACCTTGTCCTGCACACCCAACTGGGGTCCTGCACAGGTCTCATAATGTCCTGCACACTCCTACTGGGGTCCTGCACAGGCTCCATGAGGTCATGCACACATTCTACGACGTCCTGCACATCCCTAATGGGGTCCTCCACAGGGTTCATGATGTCCTGCACACTCCTACTGAGGTCCTGCAACACATTCTACGACGTCCTGCACACCCCTACTGGGGTCCTGCACAAGTCCCATAATGTCCTGCACACTCCTACTGAGGTCGTGCACAGGTTCCATGATGTCCTGCCCACTCCTACTAAGGTCCTGCACACGTTCCGTGATGTCCTGCACACTCCTACTGAGGTCCTGCACACATTCTACGACGTCCTGCACACCCCTACTGGGGTCCTGCACAGGCGCCATAATGTCCTGCACACTCCCACTGAGGTCCTGAACACATTCTACGACGAGCTGCACACCCTACTGGGGTCCTGCACAGGTCCCATAATGTCCTGCACACTCCTACTAGGGTCTTGCACAGGCCCCATAATGTCCTGCACACTCCCACTGAGGTCCTGCACACATTCTACGACGTGCTGCACACCCTACTGGGATCCTGCACAGGCCCCATGATGTCCTGCAAACTCCCACTGAGGCCCTGCACAGGCCCCATAATGTCCTGCACACTCCCACTGAGGCCCTGCACACATTCTACTACGTGCTGCACACCCTACTGGGGTCCTGCACAGGTACCATGATGTCCTGCACACTCCTACTAAGGTCCTGCACACGTTCCATGATGTCCTGCAAACTCCTACTGAGGTCCTGAACACATTATACGACGGGCTGCACACCCTACTGGGGTCCTGCACAAGTCCCATAATGTCCTGCACACTCCTACTGAGGTCGTGCACAGGCCCCATAATGTCCTGCACACTCCCACTGAGGTCCTGCACAGGCCCCATAATGTCCTGCACACTCCTACTAAGGTCCTGCACACGTTCCATGATGTCCTGCACACTCCTACTAAGGTCCTGAACACATTCTACCTTGTGCTGCACACCCTACTGGGGTCCTGCACAGGTCTCATAATGTCCTGCACACTCCTACTGGGGTCCTGCACAGGCTCCATGAGGTCATGCACACATTCTACGACGTCCTGCACATCCCTAATGGGGTCCTCCACAGGGTTCATGATGTCCTGCACACTCTTACTGATTTTCTGCAACACATTCTACGACGTCCTGCACCCCCCTACTGGGGTCCTGCACAAGTCCCATAATGTCCTGCACACTCCTACTGAGGTCGTGCACAGGTTCCATGATGTCCTGCCCACTCCTACTAAGGTCCTGCACACGTTGCATGATGTCATGCACACTCCTACTAAGGTCCTGCACACAATCTACGACGTCCTGCACACCCCTACTGGGGTCCTGCACAGGCGCCATAATGTCCCTGCACACTCCCACTGAGGTCCTGAACACATTCTACGACGAGCTGCACACACTCCTACTGAGGTCCTGCACAGGTCCCATAATGTCCTGCACACTCCTACTAGGGTCTTGCACAGGCCCCATAATGTCCTGCACACTCCCACTGAGGTCCTGCACACATTCTACGACGTGCTGCACACCCTACTGGGATCCTGCACAGGCCCCATGATGTCCTGCAAACTCCCACTGAGGTCCTGCACACATTCTACGACGTGCTGCACACCCTACTGGGGTCCTGCACAGGTCCCATAATGTCCTGCACACTCCTACTGGGGTCTTGCACAGGCTCCATGAGGTCATGCACACATTCTACGACGTCCTGCACATCCCTAATGGGGTCCTCCACAGGGTTCATGATGTCCTGCACACTCCTACTGATTTTCTGCAACACATTCTATGACGTCCTGCACACCCCTACTGGGGTCCTGCACAAGTCCCATAATGTCCTGCACACTCCTGCTGAGGTCGTGCACAGGTCCCATGATGTCCTGCACACTCCCACTGAGGTCCTGCACAGGCCCCATAATGTCCTGCACACTCCCACTGAGGTCCTGCACACATTCTACGACGTGCTGCACACCCTACTGGGGTCCTGCACAGGCCCCATGATGTCCTGCAAACTCCCACTGAGGTCCTGCACACATTCTACGACGTCCTGCACACCCTACTGGGGTCCTGCACAAGTCCCATAATGTCCTGCACACTCCTACTGAGGTCGTGCACAGGCCCCATAATGTCCTGCACACTCCCACTGAGGCCCTGTACAGGCCCCATAATGTCCTGCACACTCCCACTGAGGCCCTGCACACATTCTACTACGTGCTGCACACCCTACTGGGGTCCTGCACAGGTACCATGATGTCCTGCACACTCCTACTAAGGTCCTGCACACGTTCCATGATGTCCTGCAAGCTCCTACTGAGGTCCTGAACACATTATACGACGGGCTGCACACCCCTACTGGGGTCCTGCACAAGTCCCATAATGTCCTGCACACTCCTACTGAGGTCGTGCACAGGCCCCATAATGTTCTGCACACTCCCACTGAGGTCCTGCACAGGCCCCATGATGTCCTGCACACTCCTACCAAGGTCCTGCACACGTTCCATGATGTCCTGCACACTACTACTGAGGTCCTGCACACACTCTACGACGTCCTGCATACTCCCTACTGGGGTCCTGCACAGGTCCCATAATGTCCTCCACACTCCCACCTGAGAACCCTGAACACATTCTACGACGTGCTGCACACCCTACTGGGGTCCTGCACAGGCCCCATGATGTCCTGCAAACTCCCACTGAGGTCCTGCACAGGCTCCATGAGGTCATGCACACATTCTACTACGTCCTGCACATCCCTAATGGGGTCCTCCACAGGGTTCATGATGTCCTGCACACTCCTACTGATTTTCTGCAACACATTCTATGACGTCCTGCACACCCCTACTGGGGTCCTGCACAAGTCCCATAATGTTCTGCACACTCCTGCTGAGGTCGTGCACAGGTCCCATGATGTCCTGCACACTCCTACTAAGGTCCTGCACACTTTCCATGATGTCCTGCACACTCCTACTAAGGTCCTGAACACATTCTACCTTGTGCTGCACACCCTACTGGGGTCCTGCACAGGTCTCATAATGTCCTGCACACTCCTACTGGGGTCCTGCACAGGCTCCATGAGGTCACGCACACATTCTACGACGTCCTGCACATCCCTAATGGGGTCCTCCACAGGGTTCATGATGTCCTGCACACTCCTACTGATTTTCTGCAACACATTCTATGACGTCCTGCACACCCCTACTGGGGTCCTGCACAAGTCCCATAATGTCCTGCACACTCCTGCTGAGGTCGTGCACAGGTCCCATGATGTCCTGCACACTCCTACTAAGGTCCTGCACACTTTCCATGATGTCCTGCACACTCCTACTAAGGTCCTGAACACATTCTACCTTGTGCTGCACACCCTACTGGGGTCCTGCACAGGTCTCATAATGTCCTGCACACTCCTACTGGGGTCCTGCACAGGCTCCATGAGGTCACGCACACATTCTACGACGTCCTGCACATCCCCAATGGGGTCCTCCACAGGGTTCATGATGTCCTGCACACTCCTACTGATTTTCTGCAACACATTCTACGACGTCCTGCACACCCCTACTGGGGTCCTGCACATGTCCCATAATGTCCTGCACACTCCTACTGAGGTCGTGCACAGGCCCCATAATGTCCTGCACACTCCCACTGAGGTCCTGCACAGGCCCCATAATGTCCTGCACACTCCCACTGAGGTCCTGCACACATTCTACGACGTGCTGCACACCCTACTGGGGTCCTGCACAGGCCCCATGATGTCCTGCAAACTCCCACTGAGGTCCTGCACACATTCTACGACGTCCTGCACACCCTACTGGGGTCCTGCACAAGTCCCATAATGTCCTGCACACTCCTACTGAGGTCGTGCACAGGCCCCATAATGTCCTGCACACTCCCACTGAGGCCCTGTACAGGCCCCATAATGTCCTGCACACTCCCACTGAGGCCCTGCACACATTCTACTACGTGCTGCACACCCTACTGGGGTCCTGCACAGGTACCATGATGTCCTGCACACTCCTACTAAGGTCCTGCACACGTTCCATGATGTCCTGCAAACTCCTACTGAGGTCCTGAACACATTATACGACGGGCTGCACACCCTACTGGGGTCCTGCACAAGTCCCATAATGTCCTGCACACTCCTACTGAGGTCGTGCACAGGCCCCATAATGTTCTGCACACTCCCACTGAGGTCCTGCACAGGCCCCATAATGTCCTGCACACTCCTACTAAGGTCCTGCACACGTTCCATGATGTCCTGCACACTCCTACTGAGGTCCTGCACACATTCTACGACGTCCTGCACACCCCTACTGGGGTCCTGCACAGGCCCCATAATGTCCTGCACACTCCCACTGAGAACCCTGAACACATTCTACGACGTGCTGCACACCCTACTGGGGTCCTGCACAAGTCCCATAATGTCCTGCACACTCCTACTGAGGTCGTGCACAGGTCCCATAATGTCCTGCACACTCCTACTAGGGTCCTGCACAGGCCCCATAATGTCCTGCACACTCCCACTGAGGTCCTGCACACATTCTACGACGTGCTGCCCACCCTCCTGGGGTCCTGCACAGGCCCCATGATGTCCTGCAAACTCCCACTGAGGTCCTGCACACAATCTACGACGTGCTGCACACCCTACTGGGATCCTGCACAGGTCCCATAATGTCCTGCACACTCCTACTGGGGTCCTGCACAGGCTCCATGAGGTCATGCACACATTCTACGACGTCCTGCACATCCCTAATGGGGTCCTCCACAGGGTTCATGATGTACTGCACACTCCTACTGATTTTATGCAACACATTCTACGACGTCCTGCACACCCCTACTGGGGTCCTGCACAAGTCCCATAATGTCCTGCACACTCCTACTGAGGTCGTGCACAGACCCCATAATGTCCTGAACACTCCCACTGAGGTCCTGCACAGGCCCCATAATGTCCTGCACACTCCCACTGAGGTCTTGCTCACATTCTACGACGTCCTGCACACCCCTACTGGGGTCCTGCACAGGCCCCATAATGTCCTGCACACTCCCACTGAGGTCCTGAACACATTCTACGAAGTGCTGCACACCCTACTGGGGTCCTGCACACTCCTACTAGCGTCCTGCACAGGCCCCATAATGTCCTGCACACTCCCACTGAGTTCCTGCACACATTCTACGACGTGCTGCACACCCTACTGGGGTCCTGCACAGGTCCCATAACGTCCTGCACACTCCTACTGGGGTCCTGCACAGGCTCCATGAGGTCTGCACACATTCTACGACGTCATGCACATCCCTACTGTGGTCCTGCACAGGGTCCATGATGTCCTGCACACTCGTACTGATTTTCTGAAACACATTCTACGACGTCCTGCACACCTCTACTGAGGTCTCGCTTAGTCAACCGACACTTCAGCATACCCTGCGACGCCTTCTTATCGATGGTGCGCTTGGAACGATTACGCGCCGCGGTCAAGTACATCAATGCCGCACAGCGTCCGCTTTCGAGCCGGACGTTTAAAGCACACCACCCTAGAGAGCAAGGTGTTTATATGTAGTCTAAGAAAACAAGGACTGATAATGAAAAAACCATCATTCTCATAAACTAATCTTGAGAGGCCGGATTCCGAGTTTGAACCGCCCGTTAGGGGCCCAGAAGTCATTATGGTGAGTTCTGCCAAATATTTTCGGCATTCCCGTGGCCGATTGCGTCTAGTCATAAATTTTCAAGCGATTTGGTCCACGCCTTCCAAAAAAATGGAATTCGACGGGCGGAGCTGGAGGCGGAGGCGGTGGTGGAGAACGTTTTTGCGTACTTTGAGAGGTCATAACTTCAGAGAGCGTGGACCAGTTGAGATGTAAAGTTGCACACATATGTTATTTCTTGCAGCGCATCGAACGGTGTACAGCTCATAGCTCTCGTGACGGTATGAATAGGTGATCTGATTGTAGGGCATCCGCGCATCGCGCGCACCACAATTTTACCTCATTTGAAAAATCAGTTTGATAGCCAAATCTAATGGAACAATTTTATGACATTTTAGAGGAATGCCAAGTCCTTGACCTTTTCTTCGGAGCCCAACTTTCAGAAATTTCACAACTTTTTACAAGGGTTTCCCTTCTACAATATCGTCAATCTCTGAAAGTCAAGTTTTTTTTTTCGAGAACATAGTGGTAGAAATAAAGAAATAACCGCTCCGCTACTAAGACTGCAAGATAATAGTTGCAACGCAGCATCCTACAAATAAGATACAAGGCATATACTTTATGAATTTAAAAGTCAAAAAAATGAAGAAATGAGTTTTAAAATGACACAATTGTACAGGGTCTGGGCACTATCCTAGACGGGGGGCACCCACCAATCAAGGCAGACATGAAATGAGCCGCCAATTGGTAAGACTACCAGTCGAAGTATTTTTATAGAGCTCTCAAAAAACAATGATTGAAGCGCAGTATCAGGCATCTTTTATCAGAGTTTTCATCATTTCTATGAGTAAATCTTGGGTGGCCCCACCACGTCTAGGATAGACTCAGGGTCAGCAGCTCTAGCCAAACTTCACCGGTTCATGCTGATGTGGCTCGTCTGCGCCGGCCCATATGTCTGATTCGGAACAAGAACGGTAGTAAAGTGCGCCAGAAGAGGACTACCGTAATCTTAGGAATGATGTTATTCGGCTCTCGTAAATAAATTTGATGATACCTAATTGAGCAAGGGTAAAGTATAAAAGAAGTAAAGAGTGGTGTGTTTCCATTCACACACCGTCCTTCTACAGAGTTCAGAAGTTGAGGATCTGCCTGGACTACAAAGCAGGAAAGCAGCGGTGGTGAAGATGTAGCGAATTCGGAGTCAGAACTTAGAAAATTTTAGAGCCAACTCGAAAAAGATTACGGTAGCCCTGTTCTGGCGCACTTAACAACCGTTCTTGTTGATTCGGAGGCATGGCTGCACACGGTGTTTGGAACATCAAACTAAGGTCATGCGCACGTCCCTCGATGTCCTGCACACACCTTCTGAGATCCAGCACACATTCCATGACGTGCCGCTCATCCTTACAGGGATCCTGCACACTTATTATGATGTCCTGCACACTCCTACAAAGGTCCTGCACACATTACATGATGTCCTGCACACCCCTACTAGGGTCCTGCACACGTTCCATGATGTCCTGCTCACCCCTAGTGGGGTCCTGCTACGTTCTATGATGTCCTGCACACTCCCACTGAGGGCTTGCACTTATTCCATGACGTCCTGCACACCCCTACTAAGGTCCTGCACGCGTTCCATGATGTCCTGCACACTCCTACTGAGGTCCTGCACACATTCTACGACATCCTGCACACCCCTACTGGGGGTCCTGCACAGGCCCCATAATGTCCTCCACACTCCCACTGTCGTCCTGCACACCCCTACTAAGGTCCTGCACGCGTTCCATGACGTCCTGCACACCCCTACTAGGGTCCTGCACACGTTCCATGATTTTCTGCACACTCCTATTGAGGTCCTGCACGCATTCTACGACGTCGTGCACACCCCTACTGGGGTCCTGCACAAGTTACTTGATGTCCTGCACACTCCTACTGAGGTCCTGCACACATTCCACAACGTTCTGCACACCCCTACTGGGGTTCTGCACAGGTCCCATGATGCCCTGCACACTCCTACTAAGGTCCTGCATACGTTCCATGATGTCCTGCACACTCCTACTGAGGCCCTGCTGTAGTTCTATGACGTCCTGCATACTTCTGCTGCGGTCGCGTATAGTCAATCGACACTTCAGCGCACCCTGCGACGCTTTCTAATTGATGGTGCGCATGGAACGAATACGCGCCACGCTCAAGAACATCCCGCCAGCACAGCTTCCTCTTCCGAGCCGGACGTTTAAAGTACAGCACCCGTAGAGAGCAAGGTGTTTATATGGAGTCTTCTTTATATGGAGTCTACTGAAAACAAGGACTGATAATGAAAAAACCATCATTCTCATAAACTAATCTTGAGAGGCCGGTTTCCGAGTTTGAACCGCCCGTTAGGGGCCCAGAAGTCATTATGGTGAGTTCTGCCAATTATTTTCGGCATTCCCGTGGCCGATTGATTCTAGTCACAAATTTTGAAGCGATTTGGTCCACGCCTTTCAAAAAATGGAATTCGACGGACGGAGGTGGAGGCTTAGGCCGTGGCGGAGGCGGAGGCGGTGGTGGAGAACGTTTTTGCGTACTTTGAGAGGTCATAAGTTTAAAAAGCGGTTACCCGTTAGGATGAAAAGTTGCACACATATGTAATTTCTTGCAGCGCATCGAATGGTGTACACCTCATACTTATGCTGACGGTATGAATAGGTGATCTCTTTGTAGGGCATCCGCGCGGGAAGAGATCAAAGCCAAATCCTGGTGCGCGCTTCGCGCGCACCACAATTGGTAGCTTCAGCGATTGTGCATGTCTAGTCGATCAAGCTATAATCAATATTTCACTATTTACCGCACTTTGGAAAGCGGCTCTGTTTACTTGTGTTGCTAGCCATGGACGTTCCCTTACTAGGGCTTACCTTACACTTCCCGAGTGCTCTTATAAAACCATGTGTTGAGTTATAGGTATGGGACACAGCATTGATAGTCCGTTTTCCAAACCCGCTTAATGCCTCATAAATATGCAGGAGATTACCAGAAGTGGGCATTTTCATAGCTTTGCGAAGGGAAAATGGGTACACGAATGGCAATTTTCAGGGCGTTCAAAAAATGTCTCGGAATAAGCTAACTTTTTTCTAGGTGTTGTTTCGGGTGCTGATTACGAATCTGAGGCCCCCGTCATAGTCGGTGGATCTACTGAGTCCCACCGGGTCGATACGCATCCAATTCGTGGAAGACGGGTGCAAAAAAATCAACCCACTGAGTCCGACTGCGACCGTCTGATGTCCACCGCAATCCCCCGGTCGATACTGATAATTCTCATGCGTACAAGGGCGGGGCCAATGCACCGACTGAGTCCGACTGAGTCCCACTGAATCCCACCGGAAAAGTCCTCACCCCACCCGGTCGATATAAGAGTTTCTCACGTGATTTGGGTGCATTTTTTTCGGCCGACTGCGACCTGCCGAGTCCTGCCGCATCTCAACTCTCGTCGTCTGCGCTCTGCCCCACGTACTGCTGATACGGAAATCAGATTCAGACATGTTGAAAACAAGAAAAATCAGCCACCAAACACGTTCCGATTCACAGCTGAAGTTATAATCGTCACTATCAATTGCGTGTTTCGCAGAGGAGTTGGTTGGCGCTGGGGGCAACCGGACTCAGTGGGACTCAGCAGGTTTTTCCACACCGGACTCATGCGAACTCAGTCGGACTCAGCAGGTTTTTCCACCCCGGACTCATTCGGACTCAGTCGGACTCAGCAGGTTTTTCGACGAAGTCTGACCGGGGCCTGAGGCCCATTTATCAATATTCGGATAATTCTGTCTGATTTGGTCCGGAACTTCGAAATGGGAGAAGATACGATCAAATCATCTTGAAACTTTAACATAAGGGATGTTTGGGCTGCCTCACACAAATTTGTGGTCGGTTAATCGATTTTTCTTGGATTACGGTATGTAACGGCGGGTATACGGTAGCTTGGTCGAAGTCTCAGAATTGACTCAAAATTTCACAGTGGGTGGTGTTGTTTGGGATGCTGAGCACGATTTAAGGTCCATTTTTCGATTTTCGAATTTCTGTTTAAGTAACGCCAGTAAAAAGGCATTATGCCCACCTTCACCTACAGTAACCATACGTCTGGCGACAAATGATCCCAGCTTAGGGTTCAGCGCCCTATATAACCGCCAGTTAAAAGTTTTGAGCCGGAACCAAGAAGTTTTTTTCAAACACCTCAAAAACTCCTTGATTTCCTCACTTTTTTGTAAAGCAATGGAAACGTAATTTTCTAGAATTGCAGCCATTTAGGGAATCTAAAGCAAGGGTCATTTATATACTGTGACAGGCCGACAGCAATGGTTTTCCAAATCGCCGCGAGAATTTCAAAGCAGTCCCTAGTTAGAAATTAGCGTGAAACTCCCTTTGATGATAATTCATCCACTAGATTAGCATGCTCCAGGGAGGTGGCGGAACGCCTGAAGCGGGGACAGTCCGTGGAGTCGGAAGGATTCGACAGTGTCACGGTGTTTTTCTCTGACGTTGTCCACTTTACTCAGCTTGCCGCAAAATGTTCACCGTATCAGGTATGTTTAAGTAGGTAGGTACTGTAAGTGACAATTTTGATGTATCAGGTAATGTTTGAAGGCATGGTACGCGAAGAAAACCGTATATTATTTTTTGATGGTTTTGTGTAGTTTGGCCTCCCTAGTGAACGAAAATGTCGAAGAGGCCCATGAAAAACCTTCATTTGTAAAGAAAAGTCAATCAGAACACAATGCAAATGCGAATTTGAATTTCGCGCCAAAATCGTTTTTGGGGTTTTTCTGCTCTCGGAAGCGTCGTCACTGTCTTTTCTAGGTTTTTCTGCATGTGGAGTTTGTGCCATGACTATTTTTCATATTGTTTGACGGTCGCATCAACAATCTATGAAAAAAGCTAGATGAGTTGTGAGAATCGGTGGCGGGTCCTCATCCTTAACCACTTCCACCTCATTACCCTACGTTTTTTGACGCGCCGAATTTTACCGATGTGGTCTACCGGATTCATTCATGAAATTCAGCCCGTAAAATGGAAATTGGTTTTCAGCGCGAAGTATGCCTTCAGGTCTTACCAAGAAATTTGCATCATGTAGTCGCAATAAAAAGTGCGCTCACTCTCAATCTTGTGAG
Source organism: Aplectana chamaeleonis (assembly GCA_029168955.1). NCBI lineage: Eukaryota > Metazoa > Nematoda > Chromadorea > Rhabditida > Cosmocercidae > Aplectana > Aplectana chamaeleonis. The sequence continues at coordinate 29,826 of JAPDOI010001942.1, forward strand.
ATGCCTTCGAGGGTTTCTTCGGCACACACACGCAGTGGAACCTTGTAACTCTCACCCCGAAATGGGGTGTATTCTTTATTTCCTTGTCGAACATAATTCGTGCAATTTACTGAAGCAAGCCCGCAGCTGACTACAAGGCTGAAATCGTCAAAAAGAAGCACCTGGTGTTTTTCTTCGGTCGCGGATTTCTCCATTTATGCCGACTTTATGTATCCTATTACTGACCCTTGACTTCCTTAATAAATGTTCTGAAGCCATGCGCCTAGCGTCAGTTTGTTGTTCAAGTGGAGCCAATTCGCAAGATGAGATTGACGCCAGTTAAAAAATTCAACGAGCCCCAAACTTACAACGAACGTGCTAAGTTGTGTAAAGCCATATTTTGACTGCATCGCTGCTGCTTTTCATCGCAGCGATTTTGCACCCGCTGCTGCAGCGATGTAGCGGCGGCAGTGATTTTGTTCATAGTGCATAGCCTCACGGATGATCGAAGGATTTCGATCAATCAGTGATATTGATAGCTGGTGGTCATCAATCACACGTTTCGACCCGTAAACACTGATTTTGTCATGAGAAAGGGTCACCGTTCACTAGACAAAACTTGTCACTCGCTGGCGATCGATCCATCGCTGCCATATGACAGCGATGGGCAATGATCACCGACCATCGAGAATCGCTTCTCCAGCAGGGAAGCAGTTAGAGACCGTTTATATTTTCGCCGCCGAGCGGCGCGGCGAAGTTTAATTCTATAATATCGATCGTGCCGCGCCGTGTGATGAATATCATAGAAATGCACTGTGCCGGGCCGCTCGGCTGCGGAGGTATAAACTACCCCTTAAAAATAGGATTTCGTCGCCGTGACTCAGCGATGTAGGACGTTTGCCACGTAGCGATCACAATTGGAACGCCTTTCCATTACACGCGATGAAAAAGGAACAGTTGTCTCTCGCATGGCCGCAGCGGCCACCTGCAGCCAAAACCTAAAGGCACTGTTCACGAAAAAAATGTTTCAGTTTCCACTAGTAATGGGTAGTGGAGGAGCACACTATGACGTTGACGTCGGAAGAACGCATGAAAACGAGCCAGGAAAAGCTCTAAAAGAGCCCGAAGTTGCCACTTCGAGCGCAAGACAAAGCCCAAATGTTGAATACACGCCCACCGACGTTAATAAATGAATGCTCGAAATCGAGAGATAAGCGATGATTTCCAATCTAGGCCCCGTTCTTCCCTTCATTCTCAACATCTCTCTATACTCAGGTCAGCTCGCACACATCGGCTGCCAAAGACGGAAGTTACAAGCCTCAGACAACTCGTTCAGCATGTTTCCTTAGCTCAATTTTTGAGGGATCATAACTCCGTTCCCAGAAGGTCTTGTACGATTTCAGAGACACCATTGGAATCAGCATGGGCCGTTTTCAAGATAGGCGGGGAAATAGAAAAACAATTTTTTATCGTGAACACTGCCTTTAAGGGTATTCACGGAAACAAAAGTGAGATGAGGGATAATTGAGAAAAAAACAAGTTCAGAAAGAAAGAGAGTCTCATTCCCTAAGCGATTTCAGCTACCCCTAGAACAAAAACATTTGCTAATAATGCGTATCTATACTAACAATAAAATATCACTGTCAGGCATGAATGGGAACAAAAAAACACAAGAAAGGATTGTAAATCCGAGGAAAATATTCAGATAATAACAGTGGCTGAGCGGGCGGAAAAGTAGGGTCGCCGGCTGAGCAGGCAGGCTTATTTTGGGGGCGGAGCGTCTTACCGGCTGAGCGGGCGGGCACGCGTTTTACCGGCTGAGGGGCATGGCTTCACCGGGTCAGCGGGCGGACATAAATCCACGGTGGAGCATGTCACCGGCTGATCGGGCAGATACTAAAGCAAACCAGGTTCATGTACGGCGCGGGCAAAATGGGCTTCGAGCTGATTCGGGTGTTGGCATTCGAACGGGTGGTTATCCACACGATTTGGGTCATTGACCCCTTACCCTTTACGGTTCGTTGTGACCGTGGGGACGTGACAGCGGGTCACTTCATGATTTTTGAAGCAAGGTAAGGCTTGCCGCTTCAGAAATGAAACGCAAGCCTCGAACTTGCTGGGGAATAGGGAGAGCCTACTAGGGGCTTTATCTACTCTTACGGATCGATACCATTCACGTGGTAAGCAACTAATACCGGCAGAGCGAACCTCCATTTACCTGCTGAGGGGGCAGTGAATACGGGCTGAGGGGCAGCCATTTACCGGCTGAGGGGGCAGTGAACGCGGTGTGAGGGGCCACCACTTGCCGGCTGAGCGCTCCACCATTTACCGGCTGAGGTGCTAGTGAATACCGGGGCTCGCCCGGGTACAATGTTTAGTCAGCCGGTATTGCCTGCCCACTCAGCCGGCGTAACTGACCGAGTAGATCCTATCAGCTGGGGCAAGAAGGTAACTTGTCCGTTCTTCCGCGTCGCGCGCTGCGAGCGTGCCTCCGCAAATTCCACAAACTGAATTTCGTTCTGAAATTGAGGATAACTGACTTCACTCGTCAAGCTCTGAAACGTTTCGGAGTTGAATACTATAAATGCGTTGACTTTGCTCCATGTAAACTCCAGCGCCCTGAAAAAAGACGGTGGTACGGTTCCGGTCAACACCCTGAGTTCCCTTAGAACATTGGCCCTTTCCCAAGATTCGTCATTAAATCACGGAAGCAGCTGCTATTTACTGTTGAGTTGTTGCTTCCTATTTTTAGTTTTTATCGATGCTTGTTGGTTGTTGCGAGTATATGACCAGAAAGGGTGAAAAACTTCGGAAGCGCTCAAAAATAATTATCAACGCTCGCGCGACGCCGGGCCCTTCGCCTGCCCTCCGCTCTCTCACTGTCTCTAACCTCCGCTCCGCACCAGCACGCGTAGGAACCATGTGAATATCGCCGTTTTATAGCCTGTAGCTGTGCAGCATACTCTTCGTAGAACCAGGTCGATAATTATACACGTTTTTGCTGTGATGCAACGTTTACATATCACCCTTGTCTATCAAGTAGGAAGCTGCAATTCGCAATCCGGCGTGGAATCATTCGATCAATAGCCATCTTCTTCTCGTTTTCCCGTGTGCAATTTTTCCCTCCAAGCAGCGTCGCGGCTTCCTCCCCCATCCAGAGATTGAAGATATCGTTGGTGTCTAACAGGGAGATAGCCGCGCTCAGAAGTTTTGCGCAAAATCGTTCGATCAATAGCCACTCTCCCTTCGTTTTTCAGCGCGCAATTTTTCCCGCCAAGCAGCGTCGCAGCGATCCCTCATCCAGTGATTGACGATATATTCTTTTGCTTTTACTGTCGTTCTCGAAGCCAAATTCCTGTCCGCAAACACCAGCTGTTGCATAGCGCAGTATCATGGCGAAACGCTCACTATATCCAGAAAAGCGCCGAGCATTGTCGTATACACTACCTTTGCTTGTGGTGTAATAACCCTCGTAAAGTCATTAATTTGATTTGGTATTTTTGTTCAGATAATCGCCCTTCTAAACGAACTCTACAATGCGTTCGATGACATTATCGAACAACATGATGTCTATAAAGTTAGTTTGAGAGCGGGAGTGAAGGGATCGAATATATTCTTTATCATTATTTTTTGAGGTGGAGTCCATTGGCGACGGTTATCTGTGTGTTTCTGGTCTTCCCAACCGTAATGGATTCAATCATGCGCGAGAGACTGTTGAAATGTCGCTTGCATTCATGGAGTATGTGGGCGACTTTCAGATACCGTACCTACCAAGAGAACGGATTGAACTTCGCATAGGGCTTAACAGTGGTAAGTTCTGCCAAATCATTTCCAATTCAGGATCTGGGCGCGGAGACCTAGAAAACGATGACAACCTTCTAACTCATAGCCATTACACTAATCAGAACATTATCACTAGTAGTACAGCTATACTGCTCTTCAGAAAAACCTACCAAGGATATTCTAAGAACAATTCTGTGGAACATGGGTCGGCTGGCAGGATCTGGCAAACTTTCAGTGTGGTTTAAAAGTATGGCCTCACCAACTGATATGCGATATCCAGTCCTAAACAAGCTTCTCATCAGATTCGTGAAAACCACTGACCTCTTAAAGACCGATATCCCCAGTATCTAACCTTTCAGTATCGCAAGTAGGAGAGACCGTTTTTTGTTTAAGTTAAAATCTGGATGCTCCAAAAGTATAGCCTAACTTCCAGCGATTATACAGAACGAAAACATCCTTCGTTGTCGAATCCGACTTGCTCCACGTCTCGAAGGCTCTCCCAAAGCAGCAGTACCATAGTTCTCGAAAGCATAGCGACAAACAGACTCTTGCGGGGCATCAGTTTTCAGGTCAAACAGGTTTTTTTGAAAATCTTGTGATCGGGTGATCTTTTCACATAGAAGGAAACACAGTTTGGGCTGCCCCCATTAATGCCTGCAACTGGAGGGTTTTACGAAGAGCACCCACGATTTTCAGGGAGCGGAGTGGAACGATCATGTCCTGGAAAGCTTTCCAAATTGGTGACTCTCTGGAGAACGCGGTTCGTTCTATTCATTGGGACCCGTCTGAGTTCCAGGGTGCTTTCAGTTATCACGTCTTGCCCTTACACTGACAGCAGGAAGTGTAACTTATGTATTCCTTGAAAAATATGTCTGTGCGTGAGCTGGTCGACGAATACGTGGTTTGAAGCTCAGAATATGGGCGTTCGTGTTTTACGAACGCTAGTGGAATCGGCTCTAATTGCCTTGCTGAAGTGGTTGGCGAAAATGGAGAACCGATTAGTTACTAAGTTCTCGTCATATGTTCTGCTTTTCAAAAAATTGCTAAACTTTGAAGCTGAGATTTTATCGAAAAGTACCGAGCAATGCCGATTGCCACAACGGTATAAAATGGTTATACCAGTTGCACTTCTATTTCAGATCTCAATCGACCTTAACCTTACAGGTGAGCGCTGAAAATCATTCCGTGCTCTCATGACAATTGGTACCGCTTGGTACTTCTCGTCTGCCCCTTTGAAAATTTCTTTCTAAAGGTTCATCATCAGAACATCTAGTTTTTTCTTTGTGGCTTCAAAAATAGGAATACTGGGGTTTCCGGGCACGACGAGATCAGCGGTACTCATGATCCTTAAATCTGCGCAAAATTCCTTCCTAGCTGGATGTAGCATATAAAGAAGTGATTCTCTACTTTCAGAACGCACTGTATTGTAAAATTTGATAGGCCTGGAACCTCGGGCTTATAGAATTCCAGGGGTTTCCCACTGACTTGTGAATTTTGAACATCGTCAGTTATGAGAGGTCATGGTCCATGGGCATTGTCGCTATATTCGCGCTTGAGGGTTCCCAAAGCAGCGCTGGAACGCGTCAACGTGTTCACTGTAGGATTAAAAATTGACCGTGGAATTTCGAAATCTTTTCGCAACAACCTCTACATGACAGCACAGTCCGCGGCAAGCGAAAAGGATGTTGTGTGTATTGCGTATTTCTACTATGCATACTGTCAGTTGAGCACTAATCGACGGCGAAGCTATTGTTTTTTTCTTCTGAATTTTGAAAAAAAAAACACCTGAAACGCTGAGAAACGATAGGTCACCCCCCCCCCCTCACCACACATCATCAATACACCTAAAGCCTTCATTATAGGTACACGCGGGAATAACAAGAAAAAACAAAAATTACAAAAAAAACTTTGAGGTTCTTGCGTAGCTGGAGTCGTGGGCTTGAGCATGCCACGTTACTGCCTCTTTGGTGATACTGTCAATACTGCTTCACGAATGGAGAGTAATGGAAAACGTATGAGATTATTGGCTCTTGAATCTACTTTAATAATATATTTCTGTTTTTTCTCCTCTTTTCACTCTTAGTTGATATCTCTTGACGCAAGATGCTCGTATTTGTTGCAGCATCATACATACATGCAAGCTCTACAACACAGAAGTTGCTTGTTAAGCACTTCCCAGGTTGCTATGATATCACCTCAAGAGGAGATCTTCTCATAAAGGTGACGATACATCATTATCTGGAGCGTATTGATATGATGATACGTTCCGCCTTTTAATAATTGTTTTCAAGGGCAAAGGAGTTATGGAGACATTTTGGATAGAGAGTCGGATACACTACGGAAATACAAAACTAGAAGCAAAATCAAAAACTTCGGATACAGCGGTAACCGTAGAAGTTGAGTCAGATGGCAATGAATAAACTCATGATTTCAATGGATTACCTGTGCTATCTATCAGGATTCTCTTGTCTCACGATTTCAACACGTGAAGAAATCGCTGAAGTTTTCATCGAGTAAAATATCAAATCGGTTTCCGGAGGGCGGTTATAATCACAGATTCTCGCAGATTCGGAAATTTTCGCACGTATTAGCATTTGCCACTCATCGATTTGGCCTGAAACAGTCACTCTGATATAAGACATGTCGGCTGCTTCCCAATCGGCCTCGAACTGCTTGTCGTCGCTTTCTATGCGTTATTATTCGTAGACGGTGCCCATGGTCACACCCCGTAGCATTCAAGTACATGCGTCCAACATTGGCTCAGACAAGAAGAAAATTAGACCCCAGATCATGTCGAACGCTGCCTGGATGGGCATGCTGATCGAATCCACACTGCAGGTGTGGCTATGGAGCAGTTCGGCCAGCACGCGGCTCGGGCGACGGAAAAACGATGCGCGCGTCGATGTTATTGGGGCGCGTTAACCGAGCGCCCACTAATTTTTTTTAAGAGAGCCCAGTCTAAAGGGCCGAATATACTTACGCCGCTGAAAGGTGCGGCAGAATGGAATGGAGGGAAATCGACCGTGCGGCGCCGCGTGATCGATACGGCTGCGCATAATGCTGCCGCGCCTTTGCGCGGCGAGACTCTACTCGGCCCCTATCGCGCCCCAAGGGCGACGACGCGCGAAGCGTCTTCCCGTCGCGCGCGGCGCATGTGTCGGCTGAACTGCTCAGCCACACGCGTGGTGTGGATTCGATCAACATGCCGCCTTGATGAAGGATTACCCGTCCGGTTTCCGCAGGCGTTTTGCCATTCTCAGGTAAAACTAGTTGTCGAGAATCGGTCGAGAATTGAGCAGTTGTTCAAAAAGTGGAAGGAAGTTGTCGAGAGTCTCGGGATTCGCAGTGTTTGCCGATTTGTCCAGAATTTAGGACAAGTTGCCGAGAACTGAGGGGAACGAGTGCTTGACGAAAATTCAGACAGATTCCTGGGGCCGGATTCATCAACGCGGCAGCGCTGGTAGCACTATCCAGTGGTAGCGCTACCCGCGGTTGATTGCTACCCTAACCATCACATTGTGATTCACGAGCGCTATGCTACCGTGGGTAGCGCTACCAAGCAGTTACGCCTAAAAGCGTTATGTGTGTGGTGACGCCGCCGTGTTTTACAAACGGCGGCTATTGCATATCGCTCGTAATCGCTTTCCGAAAGCTTCAGCTTTTGAAGACTCACAAACCTAAACCATAAAAACGCAGAAAAACCATTAAAGAATAAATCTATGTTTGAATCACTTGAGGAATACAGCAGTATGGGAAACGTTGCGATGGTTTTCGGTTTTTTCGCTAAACTTTATTATTATGTTCTTCAATCTGTACCATAGTTTGAATATTGAGAATGTGGATGATGTGTAGTTATGTATATTATTCGCGACATTTTCGAGGGACGCTCGAATGATTTCGCGTCTCATAGCTGGATTGCAGTACCAATCCCCTAGGCGATTTTTTTACATAGAAAATGTTAACATAACTATAAACAAACAAAACAAAAAAATTAGTCGTATCAGAAAAGCTTTAGCCTAATTGTGTAATCATTGATTTGCCTCAGTACTTATGCGAATGTTTTATACCTTATACTTAATTAGTTTTCGTATAGTGTTTAGGTAGGGAAAAAACCAAGAGTAGACCACGGCTCTTCATTTCTAGTAATATTTTTAGCCTGCATTTTTCCAAATCTCATCATCATCAAGCCTTCGCAGACCTCGTCCTTGGGGTAAATTGAAAGAGTATTTCGCCCAAAAATTAAAAGCTGTGAAATCCCAATTTTCGCGTAAAAAGAGAGTCATAGGTACATCATAGGACTGTACTGTGCGCGCTTTCGAGTGAGTAGAGTTTTCAGCTCCGCAGCCGCCGATCTGTTGACTCTAAGTGGGTTCTAGAAACTGGAAAGTAAACCAAATTGGAGAAAATTGTATAAAAAAGCCATATCGAGTCAGTTTTAACGCCGCAAACTCGACTGACTCGAAACGCAATTGCGAACCGGATTTTGACCCAGATTTTCAGAATCAAAATCCACAAAAAAACTTAACCTGACGAAGAAAAATTATTTCTTAAAACTCAAAAATATTTTTGCACCAACCTAATAATTCGAAAATAATCTAGCCTTGACGACAAATAATGTGTATTGAGATGAGAGTGACGGAATTATAAAAGGGTTCAAAAACATTCAAAATGTTTCTTTCCCTGAGCTTCATTTTATATCGATGTTTTTTCTTCTATCAACCATGAAAGCTCTTGCTTGTAAATTTATTGGCAACGTTTCGGGCATTAAGCCCTTCTTCAGGCCAACTGAAAAACGAAGCAAATCGACTATTAGACAACAATGCAAGAACACCACGACTAACCTTATCCCTTTGGCAGGGGTCACAACCCAAAAGGGGGTACGCGCTGCGTCTGCAATGGAAAGGTCAGGAATGATGTGGGATGGATGTCGACGCATCATGCTAACCTACCGAGTAGCAGGAAGGTAGAGGGAAATGAGATGAGATGGAGGGGTTGGAGGATGTTGATCGTGCAATCAGCGAAGTGCTTCTTAACAATATCCTCATAATGTTATCAGCCTTACTGCAGTTCTCATTTCTTCCTTTATATTAATTCGCGGTGACCTCTTCTTGATTTACAAAGCCTCCTGTATCTTGCGTTCCACCGGGTCTGATAGGTTCCGGTGGAGAATGGTAACGAGGAGTGGTGGGGCTTGTTCCATTGCATGCCGAAGAGTCCGGTGACGAGAGAATTTGCTATCTATATTGCTTTGAGGGCTACGTAGAGCTCTGACATGTTCGTCCATTCTGCATCGAAGAGTTCTGCCGGTTTCTCCTATGTAGAACTGCTGACAACTAGAACATTCCACCTTGTATACAACCCCGCTCAAATGACACATCTGCTTTCCACCTGTGCAAATTGCACAGTTGTTTCGGTCGCACAAGTTTTCATATAATCGTGAGGAGGTGAGAAGGCGACGTAAAGAGGGAGGTGATCTGAACGTCAGGTTTATGGGAAGGCCTGATCGCTTTACAACGCGATTCACGTCCATTGCGAAGTGATCTGTGATGAGCGGGATTGTCAGTGAGGTTCCATTCGATGTTCGATGAGGTCTCCAGCATCGATGGTGTTCTTCTCCGTAACCGTTTTGATTCAAGATTTCTCGAACTTCAGTCTGAATACTTTGCGAATCTATAGACGTGAGCTCAGTAGAAGTTCGGATGATTTGGCGGACCACATTCGCCTTCATATACGTAGGATGACAGCTCCGAGAATGTATAAGTATGCTCTTCGAGGACGGTTTCCTATGCCACATGTAGCTGACTGTGCCATCTACGATTTTGACCTTTGTGTTGAGGAACGGTAGAAAACCGTCCTGAGATGGTTCTTCCGAGGTTAACCGTATCGATGGGTGAGAAGTGTTCAGTCTTGCCAAGGTTTGTCTTAGTGTCGTTCTGGATTTCCCAACAACGAAGATATCATCGATGTATCGTCCATAATACAACACTCTCCGCGATAAGACAGATCGTTCCAGACTGTCCATAAATGCTATAGCAAGCACCGAGCTAGTCTACTTCCCATCGCGAGTCCTCTGGTCTGCTTATAATAGTGGTTATGAAATCGGAATGTGCTCATTTCAACCACACATTGCAATAGTTCTTTGACATCTTCTACGCTAATCCCAAAGAGCTGGAAGTTATGGCTGTGCTGACGAAGTAGATGTATGCTGTGTTCGACAGCTCTTCGCGTATCAACATTCGTGTACAAAGCAACCACGTTGAAGCTCTGATAATCCAGCCTTGGACACCCATCGAAATTGTGTTGTCCCAACTGCTCCAGAAACTGCTGCACGTTTCTCAGATGAAATGGTACAAGTTCAAGCAACGGCGACAATATTCTTCGTAACAGCCAACTAATCCTATCCGTCGGACCACCACACGATGAGACTATCGGTCTTGTTTTGTTAGTTTAAATCCAGGTCGCTGCCGTCATCGTTTCTGATCAACTTGTGGGTCTTGATCAGTTGGTAGTAGGTTGGAGGGCTTGAATTATTTGGCAGAATTTGGGCCAGGATACTTTTATCCAATTTCGATCCGAGAACTCTTCGAATGGTTTCTGCAAGATGTTTGCATTCACGTGTGTAGAGTTGGAGACTGGCTGATGTATAAGTGGAGTTATCTGACAAAGTGGATTGACACAGAGAGATGTCTCGTTCGCGTGATGTCACTACAAAGCCACCGCACTTATCACCGACTGAAAAACGCAAACGATTCTTCAAGTTCATGGCTTTTTCTAGTCCTACTCGTTCGATCGCCCTCATATTGTCGGGAGTTGGTCTGGATTTATGACGATCGAATACTTGAAGGAGCTCTATTTTCAAAGCTGCCACTTTTGATGAGAGCTCAGGAGTGTGATGAGGTATCCGAATGTGTTTTCGAGGGAATGGCATTTCTCTGCGAAGCGATTCTTGAAGGGTCGGGACAGTAGGGCCAATCTGATCTCTCCAACTTTGACTGTACCAAAACTTATGTACCGCAGCTACCATGTCATCTCTCCGTTGTTCTGAGAATTTTGGTCTTGGACAGAAATTCGGTCCCAGGTTCAAAACAGCTTCAATATCTTCGTCCACCAAATCGTCATCCAGTATCGTGCACCTCAATGGTGGAATGGAGTTAGGAAGTATGAAGGGACGACGCCTCAGCGATGTCAGGTGATCGAATTTGTTGCTCAGTCGTCGCTGGGTTGATAGCCTTAGTATTTCGCAGGAGGCGTGATGAAACCCAATTAGTTCTTGCCAACATTCAGGATTCAGTCTTTGTCTTAAAACTGCTTTCAGACGGACAATGTTTTGAATGCAATAACTTCGGGTCCGTTTTCTTTCTGCCATGGATGCGTCCAAAAGACTACGTTGGAGGTTACGGATGAGATTCTGCACGGTATCTTGACGAAAATGACGAAACTGGGTCAGCATGTAGCGGATGAACATGGGAACGAGATTGTTTAACTTGCACCTACGGAGGAATTCAAGATTCAAATCGAGGGTCAGGGCATGTTGGTGAAAAGCTACGTAATTCAGCATGATTGAAAAAACAGTTGAATGAACGAGCGCGTAAATTTGGCATCAGAGCGCGCGATCTCGCCGGGTAGGGCGCCGCTGGTAGCACCCTACCCGAGATTCGCGCTGGGTAGGCTTTGGTATTGCTACCGTGGGTAGCATGTTTCGTGAATCGCGCCATTCGCGCGATTTTCGGTAGGAAGCTACTCTTACCCAGCCTACCAGCGCTAAATTTCATTGATGAATCCGGCCCCTGGTTACCTACCCACGAAATCGAAAATATGTCTCAAATATGTCGAGAATTTCCCATGATAGCAGGACAGAAACTCCTGAACACTCTTCACATCACTTTCTCCAAACATCGTTCTATTCTTTTCGTATGGGTCCTCTGCGGTTTTTTCTGTTTTATTCCATTATTCTAGCTGTTTAAATTATCCGATTCATTGGTGAAACTACACTATTTGTTTTCTGAAATATTCGGATCATCCGAGTGATTGAATAAATGGTTCAGTCGAGTATAGCATCCATGGGAAATTCAAACTATTTGCGTTTCCCAAGTATTAGGCTATCATGGAATACAGATCTATTCGATTTTCCGAATATTTGGCAAAATTCGTATGAGTACATAAGATTATCCGGAGAGGGGTTCGAAATATCAATGATATATTCGTGCATGTATGCCGAATTCTCGGAGAAAAAATGAGAGGAGAATGGAGAAGTCCATCACATATCGCAATCAAAATTCGTAATTCGTTTTTTTTAGACTACAGTACAGGAAAATGGTCAACGAATGTGAAAAACATGGTCAACTACTTCACGTTGGCTCAAAATACTCGTTTATATTTCTGCTGTTTGCAGTCGGACACCAATTTCAAGATCATATGATAAAACTTCCTTCTAACACGAAAAAAGGCTTCTGCTTACGAAAAGTATCAATCACTTTCAAAAAAAAAAACGGTGATCACAAACGTTCTGCGTCTGTTCAGGCATAGTAATTACTATGGAGAGGTATGCGAATTTTCTTGTTTTCTAATTTGGAAATATCATGTATAGCCTACAGCAATGGAAGTAGGACCTGGTGAGGTTGAGGACTCTTGACTCTTTAAAAGGGGATTTTCAAGTTAGATAATTCTAGAAATTTTCGAGCTTCCATGTTCTGAACTTTTTTGATCACCTGTTGTTGGAGCAATCGTATTTTTAACATTATGTACAAAGTTGCTCTGTAAATTTCAAAATGAAGTTGGAAATTAAGACCATTCATACGAATAAATCCGAATAAATCTCAAAAGCTGGATCTTGCAATAATTGTGAAGCATTGTCTGTCTTATAATATTCTTGTCTATTTGCTATTGTACACTATTCTATACGAGATGGGATGCTTATTATTTGCCTGGATAGGTGTCTTTAAATTTTTAGGAAGCCCCGGTTGATAGCGCACTGTTGCTAGGCAAGGCAATAAGCGGCCGATGTTGACCGACTTTGTAGACCCACAGCATATACGATGCACTGTTTGCCTCTGGCGGACGTCGATGGAACAAGTCAATTTGGTAACCTCAATCAAGTAGGAATGGTACCATCTCCGAGGACTTCACCAGCCATTGTAAGCAACGGTTGGGTAGAAGCCTTCAATTTTGGTACGTACATACAGTTTTACATGTGTAAAATTGTATGACAACTGCCAAGAAATGTAAATCGGGCAAGAAGTCGTAAATTTGGCGAAATAGTTGTCGAGAGTCGGGCGAAAAAACTTGTCGAGAATTCTCCAGAGTCTGCGGAAGTTGTTCTGCATTCGTACCCGTGCAGAACAACTTTTCGACCGATTCTGGACAACTTGTTTTGAATGAGTTAGAAGCCCGCGGCGAAGGTGGGGAAGTGAAACTGACACGGATTTCTCAACCAAGAGGGGGCTTGCGGTAGTTACTGAGATAAGTAACTCCTGTTGCGCTGGCATTGACTGAAGCACGAGTTCAAGCGTACCATCTTGAAAACCATCTACCCAGAACGTCCTCCATAGTCACTCTAACAACTCACATCTAACGATTCTCTTCTAATACAAAACCCGTATCCATCCTAGGAATCGAGCTGGATTCCGAACCACTTCAGTTCCTGCCTATCCCCTGTCTGCTTCCGACTGTCGAAGCCTCCCTGCTGAGGTCTGGTTCCTGAAAATAAACATTTGCTCTCTTCGTTTTTCATCCCTATCTCATCAAGATCATTTATACCTAATTCTACCAAAACGCTGGAGCGACAACCTCTCAAAGTCGGGTGTGCCCACGCAGCTAGCATTGACGAAGGCTGCTATGAAACTTTAAGGTCGCTCTCCATCGTAACAATCGCTTGAGCTTTTCCGACTCTTGTAGTCCCTATCGTAATATTGCATGTCTTCACTAGGTCATCGGCAAGTGTCTGACGCAATAAACTCATTAATATGTGAAGGTTGAAAATGAATGAAGTGAAGGAAGTGCCAAGTATTAGTGCTCCTTGTTCGAAGAATGGATGCAACCATGTGGCACACAGACAGCTGGTCTTAGCACATAAAAGTTCATCTTAACTTGCTTGCAGTTGCTTGAGTTCTCGAATTCCACCATAATCTTCCAACGCAGATCTGTGTTAGAGCCTCTTCTTCAGCACGTTTCCATTAACCGGAGAGGAGGGAGCACAAGTAACCTCCACAAATGAATAGACTTGTATCGTCAGTGTCTATCAAGTAGGAAGCCGCGCTCAGTCGTCGGGCGCGAGGTAATTCGATCAGTAACCACCCTCTCTTCGTTTTCCGCCCGCAATTTTCCTCGCCGAGCAGAGTCGCGGCTTCCCCCATTCAGTGATTCACGATCCAGTCTCAGGAAAATTTTTCTTTTAACGCCTTCAGTGAAGCCTCATTCCTGATCAAAATTGAATACTACGACTTTTTCAGGCAAGCCAGTAAAAAAGTCTCCAATCTTCATGCAAAGTGGCCCTTATGATTCCGGGAGTAGTTATTCGAATCTGTATCTGGATTAAAGAAAAGTTTGGGCATACACAGGAAGGAACTCAGGTGTATAAGCGACGAGCGAATCGATCCTGCTTGTAGAGACAACGAGTCTGCGCTCAATTTGCGGTGAGCGTCATCCCGCTGCAAGGCGCAGCTGAATCAGTGTCTATGGATGCTTCAGCTGCAAAGTTGGGGCATGGACATCTGTTCTGTTTATTGGTACGATTCAAGTCTTAAATCGCACAAAATCTAACGTTTTGTAGTAACCTCGTATCCCGCCCGCCCTCTCCTATTCAGCCATTAGGTAAAAGCCAACACGTGGGAAAATCCACCAATCTCAAAGGCAGGGTTCTCAATAAAACCGGTTGTTAGGTTATCCTCATGAGAAGGTAGATTTGGCCGTCACAAATGTGAAAATAAGTGAAAAATTGTAGAAAAACGCTCAGGAATAAGTTACTGCTTAGTGTCCGCTCGCCTCCAATTATCGAGATTTCTATGGATGTCTGTTTTGTCAACTATTATTCTGCTTCTAGAGTAGTTTCTTATATTTTCTGAAGGCAACTGATTACTTTAACAGCAAACAAAGAGGCGGATATGTAAGCAAGCATCAAAGGCAGCGTTCAAGATGATCATCCTCGTTGACCTTCCGCAGTGAAATGATAGGCGAGAAGGATTCTAGGCTCCCAGTGTCGAAAGTACGGTAGAAAACGAGCCAGGAGCGGCAAAACAACGGATGCAAACGAGCGTTTTGGTGCCCCAGACACGCCTGGTGCCAGATACGCTCCCTCGGAATGAACAAATGAAGACTCAGACTACAGGATTGATAAAGTGAAGGAAGTGCTGATAAGTGAGCTGATCGCTTTATTGCACTGATATGTAGGTATCATCCTTCTAGCTGTCAATTCCTCCACGCTCAAAAATCAACGTAAACAATGAAGGGCCTATTTCGGCTCAAAGAACGCGTCTTTCGTGTCTTTTTTAAGCATGCCTTGCTATATATGGCACCAGACCTTCCGTAACCCTTGGAGATATCGGAAGGTAAATTCATCGTGAACACTGCCTTTCATAAAAATCTCGTTAATTAGGAGAGGCCGACACCTCAAATATCGTTTTTATCGCAAACCCTGCCTTTAAAGGCAGTGGTCGCGATCAAATATGTTTGTCGTCTTTTCCCCTCTAAACCCTTTTCTGGGTCACGAGTAGTAGGATCTATAAGAAAAATCGCGAAAAAACCGCTGTTTTGGGCCAAATTTAAAGCCTGAACTTTCTTGTCTTTTGATGGTGGACGAGCCCACTCAACATCATCGGCATCGATGACCTCTTATATCAAAAACATCAGCTGCCTTGAAAATGAATTTCAATCAATGAACCTTCGGATTTATGTACACATCTAGTCAAAAACATTGACTGGAGTGCTTTCTTTCATTGCTCAACTGCTTTTATTGGGTAAATTAGCATTTATTTCTTCCTCTGAATGTCCATGATTTTTGACTGCTCGGCATCAGACGGCGATCTTTTTCGTCATCGCTGTGCACGTGTGCACGAACTGGCATTTTTGGGCCTTAGAATCTCTATTTCTAGCCCTTTTTTCACCTCGCTACCTTCATAGTTTTTCAGCTGTTTTTGATCTAAGCTGATTTTTGTAATTTTTTCGATAACGTTTTTCATCGTGACCACTACCTTTAAGTAGAGGAAAATATTGCGAATCTGTCCTGAACCGACTCACCAGGTTACCCCTTGTCGAAGCCGCGAAGGCACTGTGATTAGCTGAATTCATCATATGGCAAACTTCACAACTGTAGATATTTATTTATTTAGTGTACTCCGTTGCCGATGTGCTCATAAACCACAAAGTAGTGAGTTAGAACCATGGAAATGAATACAAAGACAAATTAAGACTTAGTGCAACGATTCAACTGCCGGCCAGAAGATCATTGTTCTAAATAGAAAAGAATCGAAAAGGCGACGCTAGCTAAGGTCAGGAGCCAGTAAAGGTTGTGGGGGCAGTAAGGGAAAAAAACCCAAGTAGTGCTAGAAGCTTAGACTCGATGTGTTTCTCGTGTCGGGAAACAAATTCTTAGTGATCCGTATCCTATTCAAGTACCTGTGTTGAAAGCGACCCTACATACTCGGCTTTCCGGAATGCATATGGTCCTCCGACCGCTGATAGGTATCTGGGTGATGTATGTTATGATTATCTGGGTGATGTATGTTATGATAACTCCAAATGTCAGGGATTGATAAATGTAGATGACAGGTGAAGACAGTGTTTCTAGTTGCAGGCTTCTAGCACCACACTTGAGATAGAGAGAAACTTGAAAGAAGAAGGCAGAATAAATATATGACTTCGGAACTAGATAGCGACAACCTTATGAGATATGGGATGGGCACTCGGTCAGTGATTGTCATAGCTAAATACGTTGCTGTGGACATCAATAAACAACGAAAAGGCAATACGAGAAAAGAAGCTCGTGGAGTACTAGGTGTTGCAGAGTAGGTTGGGATGAGAAGGTATACGACAGCATTAGACAATGTCAGTGACGCCGATAACTCAAAGAACATCAATTCTTTTCAGAGCTGCCTTGAATGTTCCGGACTTATCGCAGGCCATACTATTTCTCGGTAATTGATTCAGCCAGATAGTTGTTTGGAAAAAAAGCTGTGAAAACACACTGAGCGTAAACACACTCCTAATTTACGGGATAGAGCAGAAAGTCTACCACGACGACCATTGGAAGTACGGAGAACCCAATCCTTCGACGGTTTTATTCTGAGCTTTTCTTTCAAAAATTTGAGAGCCAGTTCTTGAACTCTTCTGCAATGCAAGGATTTCAATTTGAGATCATGTAAACTTCTTTGATAAGATATAAGAGTATATGGATAGTCATTATCTGGAAGAAAGCGATAATTAAGAAGTCTGGTGAGACTTTTTTAAACCACTTCGATTTTCCTAATATCCTTGAGCAGAAACGGACTCCAAACAGAACTGCTTTCAATTAGTGGCAAAGTGAGTGTTTTATAGAGTTTCAACCAAACTGAAGCATCCGAGCAGTGGATATTCTTGAAGAGGCAGTGAACAGATTTACCGATATGTACTCAATATGCGAACCCTATTTTGAATTTTTGGTGAGCACGACTCCTAAGTCTTTAATTGATTCACATGCAGACATTGTCGCGAATGACTGTGGCGGGGGGCGCACCGTGAGGTCCGGCCTGTTTCCACTACGCGAGCCGCTTGGAGGCGGGGAATGCCCGCGCCCTCCGCGGTGCCTACATAAGGCGGCTGTCCTCGGTTCAGTGGTCTGCCCGGCGCCGGATGGCGTTGGCCTACAGTACCCATTGGTATTGCGCTGCTCTGACAGCGATGGCCTACCGGGAGACCCCTGAACCGTGTACTCCTTCCTTGGCTGCTGAGGAAGCCGGCATCTGGGCGCCAGCTCGGCCTAGACCGAGCGGCCTGGAGGTTGGTGGAGGCTCAACGGCTTCAGGCATTAGTCACCGCTAGGGATGTGCTTTTGACTAGATGGAGAGGGCGTGCGATGTGCAATACTACGCCACCACGTACTACGCTAAGTATAATACGCCGTAGTAGACAACGCTATCTATTACGCGCTGTGGGATGTGACCCAGTTGAACCGTTAACTGTATGGCGAACCCAGTAGATGCTTTCAGGTGTTGGTGCCTTAAAAATAAAGGGTTATAACTTACTAAAGTAAACTGTGTGACTGTGTTGGTGTTCATATAGCGCTGCTATATCGGGGTCAATATGGTTGGCTTGTGTTGTTGTGCTATTACACTGGTAGTACGCGTAACTATCCCCCCATGAGCCCCCATACATGTAGGTTGGGTTACGTGGCTTGCTAGTGCGGCTGCCTCAGGTTAGTGGACGAGGTGATCTCCAGTGAACGCTAGGACTCCGCCTGCTTTTGGGGAGCAGGTTGCGAGATAATATTGCGGTAACGGAGCGAGCTGGCGGCTGCATCATAGCCATCGATGCGTCGCGATAGTGGGCCGGGAAACTAGGGATCTAGTGAGATCCTTCTAGGTGTTGGCCATACCGCTATCCAGGGTTATCATACCCGTGGGTTGATCCATGCGCAATGCGTTAGCATCGTGCTAGGTGACCATAAACCCCATCGCGTTCGCGACAGACATGGCTTCTTACTGCGGACACTGCACATCGAGGGATGAGTTTCCAATGAAAAAAGATGACTCTTGGCAAAATTCGCTCTCAATTTCCTTTATTCTAGTCCACTCAAACCTTTTCTCAACGGCATCGTTTAGGCAGAATTGCGCCACGTTCTTATCGTGTGCATCATAAGTACCGTAAAGCTTAATATCATCTGCATACTCGGGTGAGTTTTAAGAGCGGGAATTAGGTCGCTCGTATAAATAAGAAAGAGGAGCGGAGAAAGTATACCACCGTTGGGACGCCTGATGAGCGAATTCGGGGGGGGGGGCGAGAAAGAATCGGAAATACGCACACTCATTTTTCTTTGATTCAAATATGACTCAAACCAATTCAGCGACGCTCTCCTAGTGCCATAGTTTTGTAATTTGACGAGAAGGCTTGAATGACAAACTGTGTCAAACGCTTTACTGGGGTCAAAGTGAATAACATCAACTTTTTTCCCGAAATTCATCGCATTAATTCAGTCATACAGGCTATAAAACGGCGGAATTCACTTGGTTCCTACGCGTGCTTGTATGGAGTGGAGGTTAGAGACAGTGAGAGAGCGTAGGGCAGACGGAGGTCGAGGCGTCGCG
Organism: Aplectana chamaeleonis; assembly: GCA_029168955.1. Taxonomy (NCBI): domain Eukaryota; kingdom Metazoa; phylum Nematoda; class Chromadorea; order Rhabditida; family Cosmocercidae; genus Aplectana; species Aplectana chamaeleonis. The sequence continues at coordinate 48,860 of JAPDOI010001942.1, forward strand.
CGCGCCGATCGCGCCTCGAGTGATGTGAATTTCGACGTTTTATAGAGGGTAAGAGCAATCAATTAGCTGGGTGCATGTTGATGATCCACTCAGAAAACTATTTTGCGCTAAATGAATTATCCCGTTCGACGAAACCCAAGTCAGAACACGCTCTTTGATTACAGTTCACCGCAATGTTAAGAGGACATGGTGCGATTGCGGTCACTCACTAAAACTACGGTGGAAGACGCCGGATTCCATTACCGATCGACAGCGCAGCTGATTTCCTGGGTGAGTTACCGTTTTTCTTTTTTTCTTAATTGCTTCGGCATTTTTTTCTTTCTGACTCTTATTATATTACGAATAGGGGCTTTTTTTAGTGTGTAGGGAAATTAGCCGTTTTTTTACTTCAAGAATTTCGAAAAGGCACTTCGAAGCCCGAACAAACGGCCAATAGCACTAAGAATAGCCCCTATTCGCAATATTGAAGTAGTTATAAACAAAAATAATGTCGGACTGAACAAGAAAAAAAGAAAGAAAACAGTAACTTACACAGAAAAACAGCCGTGCTTTCGATCGATAACGAAATCTGGCGTCTATCACCGTAATTTTAGTCTGTGACCGCAATCGCACCATGTCCTTTTAACATTGAGTAAACAATTTTTTAAGGATTCGAGAGAGGCGGGAGAATACTGATAGGCCGAAAATCACAGACATGAGTAGCGTTACGGCGTTTGGGTATGGGTGTTACGAAGGCTAATTTTCAAGGTTGCGGTACTTGACCCAAGGATAACGATAGGTTGAAGATGGGTGTCAGTGGAGCTGCAAGAAGGTTGGCGAAAGTCTTGTAAAAGTACTGGGGTGTAGAGTCAGAGGTAAGTGATAGGGAGGGTTTGAGGGAGTGAAGATATTTAGCAACTTCCTCTATAGTTATAATAGGTATACGGAGAAAGACTTGAGAAGATGAGTAAGTGGGTGTGTGGGAGGAAGTTGAAGGTTAAAAGACATTTGGAAAAAAAAGTTAAAAGGACATGGTGCAGTTGTGGCCACACACTAAAACTACGGTGGAAAACCTGGCACTTTGCCAGATTCAATTATCGATCGACATCACTGCTGATTTTCTGGGTGAGTTACGGTTTTTCTTTTTTTTCACGATTGTTTCTGCTTCATTTTTTTCTGACTCTTATAGTATTCCGAATAAAGGCCTTTCTTGGTGCCGCTTTATCGATTTCAAAACAAAATTTTGTAGAAAAAAAAGACGCTTTGAAGCCCGAAAAAATTGCTAATTTCCCTCGAGCACTAATAATAGCCCCTATTCGCAATATTTAAACAGCCAGATACAAAACTAATGCCGAAACAAAAAAAAACCGTAACTCACCCAGAAAATAAGCTGTGCTGTCGATCGATGATGAAATCTGGCAAAGATCCAGGTTCTCCACCGTAGTTTTAGTGTGTGACCGCAACCGCACCATGTCCTTTTAACATTGCGGTAAACTGTAGTATTATCTTCACTCAACACGATAGCGTTGACAGGAACGCGCTTCATGAAATAATCAACAAATTGAGTCGGGTTGCGGATGTTTTTGGCTGCGGACAATGTGTTCGTGAAGGTAATTTGTCAACTTGCTACTTTGAGCTGCGATCATAAGCAGTGGCATTTTCAGAAAGCCACTTTGGATATGTCAGCACTCAGTCTGATAAAAAATCTGAAATATCTGTCACAAATCATTTGTTTCCTTCAGTGAAAAAAATACTGCTGATGATCGCAGGTGCGCGGCAGTGATACAGCCCTGTCGGTGCGCTTTCCTATCCGTCAGCAAGTCTGAATGTGCGGCATTTGTCACAGTTTCTAAAATATGAGAACGGAGCAAAAAGCTTGCGAGTTTAATTGATACAAGCAGCGGAGCGGTGGGAGATTGAACTGGTGCTGAAGAAATTTTGACAAAAACCACTAGTGGCTGCTGGTGACGATAGTAATCTAGAGCTCTTCAGGAATGCCCGGACTTTCTTGTCTTAGACACTTGCTGTGGTGAGTTTAATACTAAACAGCTCATCTGTTATCATCCGCCAACAAATAGGGCACTAAAAGCCTTCAGATACCAATCGGCAGCCAATAGAGCGGTCTATGGGTTTGCTATAGGTTTGGTGTTAGCGTTTTGTCTCATAAAGCACTAACTGAAGACAATTTCGTCTCAGGCCCCGGTCATAGTTGGTCGATGGGACCCTGTCGATACACATAGAAAGCACTGAAAATGGGGTGCGAAAAAAAAACCGGTGTGGCGGACTGGAGCCTGCCGTGACCTGCCGTGAACCGCATGGTCGTCAAGCATGCTAAAGTTTGTCCGAATGAGAATGGCCGCCCATGCGGCCGGCGTGCTTGGCAGGCGGCCGTCTCATGTGTCGCTCTCGCACGAGTAGTGAATTCGAACGGCGGCCATCCCCCTCTTGCTGCAGAGCTGATTGATCGGCGCAATGTTTGCTGCCAGCCACTGCCGGCCCCGTTCGTAGTCGATGGCTGTGGGGGACGTTTCGCATGCTCCTTCGAGAGCGGCGGCCGCCTGCCAAGCACGCCGGCCGCATGGGCCGCCGTTCTCATACGGACACACTTCATACATTGCGCACTGAGGGTGAAAAAAAAACACGGCGTGGTCAGCTTGAGCACGCTGGAATCGATGTCTATGGCTATGTGGCCACCAATCATGCACCTGTTGACAGAAATATAGCGAAGACAGTGTAGATAGTAACCAAGAGATACGTAATGTTCATTATCGGCGAGCCAATGCGGCGTTTTTTCACACTCCTTCATCCACGTATTGCATAGATATCGACCGCATCGGCCAAAGTGGGTGTTTTCCTCAACCTCAGCCAACCATGTTTTTCACACGTATCGACCGGACGGGTTAAGGCAGGTCATGGCGGGTCACAGGCAGGTTTGTCTTACAAAGTGCCAACCAAAAACGTGTTTTCTTGTCAGCCATCCTTACCACTTCGTTTTCACCACCTTTCGTAAAAGAAACTTTATCATTCCATCTGCTGATTGTTTCAGATTTCGTTGTACGTTGGGCGAACAAGCTGCTAACCCATCTGGAAGAAAGATGAATTCGAGCCAGAGGTAAATAATTTACAAATTAATTAGTGCTACGCTTGAAATGAAATAATAAATGTAGCCGAGCATAAGAAGGCTTTTGACTGGCAAAGTCAAACGGGGAGCGAGATGGCTTGTCCGCAGCCAGCATTAGCAAATACGTTGTTTCATGCCGGGAAAATGTCGTCCCCATCCCGCGATATCTCGAACTTAGCGAAGACGCTATGCTCCGAAATTTCACCGGGGCTTTGGAGAGAGGATCGAACAGACGAGTCTCAAATTGTTCTTGTTACTGGGGCGATTTCCCGAAGTGCACGTAGGGCTGCGAGTCACCGTGAGCTGTATGCGGAATTGAATTATCGACGTCGCAGTGTGGGCCCGCAGTTACGACATCACAATGCCGCGACAGTGATGAGCCCTAGGGCATCACCCTTGCTCAGTTGATATCATCAAAATAGTTGTCGCAACTCCTTGCAGCATGCCGAATGACACAATGTGATGCGAAGGGATCGTAAAAGGCAACCTGTCGAATTGAGAAAGCATACAAAAATCAGGAAAGGATCGAGAACTTGGGCAACGGAAAAGTTGTGTTGCATTGAATTTTCTTAGGGATTCTTCTAAGCAAGCGACAAAAGGCGGTTGTCGCTGGTCATGGTGAGATTGAACATAAATCATTGAGCCATTGCCTTTAAGAAGTGAAAATCACTTCCAACCTGTTACTTTCTGTTTTTGAACTTTCTGATCTGATAACAAATGCCTCCGTGGAGCTCGTGGCCCACGTGCTATCAATCACAGTTTAGTACATGATTGTAGCATCCTGCATCGTTACAGCGGCCTCGGTAACCGTTGCTGCCTACCGCACTTGTCGCTGCAGCAAAACCTGCCATGCCGTCGATTTCATCTTTTCAAACTTCACAACAACGCTGGACTTCCTTATATTTTCCGAAATCGAACGAGTGAGTGGCCGAGGGTATAGACTTTCCACTAGAGGTCAGATTTTGAAGCGGACTCATTGGGCAGGTATCAGTACACCTGAAATCAAGATGGGTTCGATTTTTCATAGATTCAATGGGCCATTATTTGCATATCGTACATCGCTTTACGCAAGTTATGGACGCTTTGTAAGCGTAAGGTAAAACAGAACTGGAAAACGCGCCGTTGAGCACTCACTAACGATCGGAGTTGGTGTGGGAGCTTTCCTTTACCATGTTATATAAACATTTAAGAAGGGCGAATAGTAGCCAAGATTCTTCCGATGACTCATGCCACACAAACCACGCGAGCCTGCCTCAAACCACGCGCTATAGTTGGCCACACATGAACATCAGTTCTACGTCTCTCCTTTCCCTGAAAATCTGATATACTGTTTTCCTTGCAGTCAATATTGTACAAGGTATTCATTCTAGAGCTGGCGAGACCTATTTCCTTTACGCATCCGGACGAGGAACCTGGGGTGGTAGTAAACTAGCCGAAACTGAGAGTTACGAACCATGATCATGTCACGATAACCAAGAAGAATTGAGGTGTGAGACATCGATGTTACCCTCGAACCAACTGGGAACTGCCACTTAATCTTTCGCAAAAGTGGCTGCCACTGGTAAACGAACCCGCGAACGCCGGTTCATCAACAGCGACACATCGCTCTGCACCAAAGTGCTTTGATCTCAACGCACGAGAACTAATTCTCATCATGAACTTATGCACATGCATGTGTAAAATTCGATGAGTGCGGATCTGAACCCGTGGTCGCACTGACAAGGGCAGCGCGACATCGCACTACGCCATGCATTCACGGACTGAGAGACTTTGTAGAGGCTCGCCTAGGTTCTTGAACCCTGCTCCTCATAAATCAACAATTAACACTTTCTCAGTAGACACAGTAGCTGTGAAAATGATTAGAGCAGAAATACTAGTTTCCGATTAACTTGCAATTTCTCTTGGACAGTATATGCTTGTTCTGTGTAGAGTCACTCCTTCTCGTCTTCTCGCCTTACTTTCGTTGATTGATCCATTCAGCTGAATGTTTTACCTCTGTTTGCTTTTTCTTTATCTAGTTTTTTAATGAGTATCATGCGATAATGATTTTTCTCCTCGATGTTTTCAATTTAACGAGAAACGTGAACTCAGGTGAAACTGGCCGGAGAAACCTGTCACAGGAATAGCTAGGCTAAAACTTGCTGCCAGGTTGACATGAAAGTCCTTGTTTCAAAATTTCAGGTCTACTATGTTTTTCTCAATCATTGATTATGAGAACCTTACAACTCACTTTAGTGGTGGCCATTCGATATTTACTTTCTCGAGTAGCTAGAGAAAAGAGAAAACACACACATTGTCATTTCTGCCTCCGCAGTACTTCAAAGCCTGTCTGAAAATACTTTTGAAAAAACCCTTGCAGAATGAAACCTTTTCATTGAAATTGAAAAGAATTCCAAACTTTCCATGAAAACAGCTTAAAATTAAAGTACTTTCTTGTTCGGTTATTCTTTGTTATTTTAAACATTTTCTGATAAGTGCGAGAAATTTTCTGATATTCAATCCAGTCACATGGAGATTCGGTTTTCGGAATTAATTATTCACTAGGCAAATTTGAAGCTTCTCAATCCGAGATTTTTTCAAATACTTTTGTTGAAAAATATATTCATTCACGAGTTCTCGAAAAGTACTTCGCAAATAATTTTTTGAAATCACATGCTCGAAAAGATAAATTTCGTACTTATCCAAAAAGACTTCGATTAATCTACTGCGAAAATTTTTAATGATTGAACCCAGTCAATGAAGTCTTTTCGAAAATTCTGAATGCTTGAACAACTTCGATTAATGCCTCACACGTTTTCTCCGAAGAAAAGCAGTGAATGTTCTCAGTTCCGAATTCGGGACGCTCAAATGTGCCGTTATGTTGGCCACGTATTCGAGAAACCGAATAACTGAAACATCTAATGAATCGATTACTCAAGAATCCCGAATGTATCGAATATTATAAAAACGATTAATTGAAATAACAAGATGAACTGAATAATCGAAAAACATAAAATTAAAATCTCCGAATGAATAAAACATTCAAGTAATCAAGGTATTGGACTAATTGATCGTTCCGGTTTACATTCTAGTCGATACTGCGAAGATTGAAATGACAAGGCATAAGTTTTCTCTTTTTGAACTTTGCATAGAAAAGAAAACAAAAATAAAACCCGAAAAAACAAAAATACATGATCACAACAAAAGTGAATAGTAAATTTCCCATGAATTTATTTGAAGGAAAAAACAAAAAGATCTGAAATTTGGAGTTAGAGACTTCAGCATCAAATTTCTGAGCGTTCTGGTCTAGTTAATCCACTGACAGGTTTTTTCGGTCACAATAACCTCAATTTGTAGTCCTCGTAAAATCGAAGAACACAAGAAAATCGAGCACGCAAAATGCTCAGCAAAGAAAAAGGAATTAGAGGGAAGCAGTCAGTTGAACGAGGGAAGCAATAATTGGCTATTGATCGCGTTATCACTGCGCATGACGAACGGTGCGCCAGCCGTTGGGGGACTGGCGTATATTTACACAGTTCTTGGCTCAATCACGGCTCCAGTGATGATGGGTGAGAAACCGGAGTTGGTGGGTTACGCTAAAAAGTCCTCTCGAGGACTTTTTAGCCTAACCCGCCATCGCCGTCAAACGCACTCCTCAACATGCCCAGTGTCTCATCATTGACATGTGAAAGGCGCCGATTAATGAGCGAACATCAATGTTCGCGATCGTGAGTTTCAAGGGGGGTAACAAGGAAGTTAAGGAGCAGTAACTTCGAACTTTCACTCCAAGATTTTTTATAGTAATTTATTTTGGCTCTAGGTATTAGTACGCCGATTTCAGTCAAGACTGATAACCTCATAGTTAACATCGATGTTAAAAGCTCTGGTTAACATCGTAGTTTGGCAAAATTACTACCACCCCAGAAGTTAGACAAGAAGTCGCAAGAAACAGTTCTCCTTCGCGAGATGTGCGTGTTTTGGCAAAACCAACGATCCCGATCGTCTGTTTGTAACTGATTGTGATTCAAGACGCGGACGTGAAGATACATCGTTTGAAAGGTGATCGCCTGAATACACGATTTTTTGAAACACCAGCCAATTGCCGGTCAATACCTCACATGCTGTGAACCCAATAGTGTCAAACAGCTCGAATAATTTGGAAGACCACTAGCGGAGTAATGAAGGTCTACAATAGCGATGGTGAATATGATGTGAATTTCCAAAGTATTCAATTTAAAGAGTGCTTGTATACGTATAGATGATAATATTCAGGAGACTATGGTGAACAAGTTTAAAAAGGCTCGCGTTGCTCTCGGAAGCATCAATTCCATTTTCTCACATCCCTGTTATGCGAATCATGAGCACACTAATCAAAAATAATCTGACTGCACCGGTGGTCAGGCCGTTCTCGTAGGCTGTCTTCGGACGTTTTTGCACCTCCCATATTCATCATGGCGAGCCAATATTCAACACCTTGAAATAGTTGAAGAAATTGTGAAAAGCTCCCCGTCGAAATGTCTAAGGTACACGTGGACGTCCAAGCGTGAAGGATAAAAGAGGTATGGTTCGGGCGGTTAACCCGTTCATCAAAAACGTTTAATTGATTTCCATGTGCGCTTCGATATGATATGTAGTAACCATAGTGGATCTTATCATAGTGTAGCATCTTTTTAATGTTGAGCACTACCGTGGACTGCCATTCAAAGCTGATCAAGGCACGTTAGAGCTTTTTAAATTTCCACAGTGGCGACTGCATATGGCTGTCATATCTTAACGATAGAGGCAACAATTTTGATATCCGTGTCCACTGGTTTGTTGCACATCCATCTGCGTCGAAGAGGACAACTAGGGAGTCTACCCTCCATGATGCCACTAGCCACAGGAATGGTTTGAGAGGTTCGTTTTGGGGTGACTAGTTTTTGGCTCACGATAATTTTTGAATTGTTTCTGTCAGGTCTGTGTTTATGGACAGTGTGTTTATTAATGGTGACGGTATGCCGAGACTATTCTTTGCATCTCATGCTTGGAGGCATTTATTGTAAGTTTCATTTTACTGAATTTTTGGCAAGTGTAAATCAGCCTGATTCCTTCATGAGAAGCCGACATTCATCTACTGATCATCAAGGCCGAGCTGCATAGTGAGGCTGGAGAACCGAAATGCAACAAACGCGTTGTGCGCAACTGATACGGTAGGTTACGAAGCTGCCGTGCAGTTGAATCTTTACCAGCGCTACTCGTGTTGGCTGCTTTCGAGAATCAAGGCCAGCAGCCGAACAGAAAGTTTACATATCGTCGGTCAATGAATGGGAGGAAGCCGCGGCGCAGCGAACCAACGTGACATCACTCGATCGATGTTCATGACCATCAATACCTCCTCGCCACGTGTGTTCGTCGCGGCTTCCTCCCATACAGTGATCGACGATATTGTTGATCTCGCAGCCAAATTTCGGTCCGCAATTGCGAGCTACGGTTGCATCACGCGACACCATGAGAATCGTGCTGGGAGAAAAGTGAATCGAGGCGAGACCGAGGGGCCCCGCTCGCTTATCATACAATTGCGTGATGCAACAGTCGGTTTGGATCCTAGAACGTCTGCATATTTCGCTGATTGCGGGGGAACAATTATTCCAGGCCTCGACTCTCCGACGGTGATAAGGAAAAGCTCAACCTGCAACGCTTTAAAATTCAGGTCCTTGTGGAACATTATGTGTATGAGGATATGTGAACGTAGTCACTCTATATCATTGGAGTGTCCCTGTGTTTTAAGGCGTCCACTGTCATTTGCAATTATGCGGTAAACAAGGTTGTTACTAACTGTGAATAAAACCCTTGTCAGGAATAAAATCCTTGTCAGAAGGTGTTTTTGAAGCTCTAAAATCACTACAGTAATTGATTGCGAATTTAGAGTTTTGCCAAACAAAGTTTTCAAGGAAATGCTCGAGAGCGAGGTTAAGAGCAGAAGAGATACAAATTAAATAATTTATCGTCAGTCACTGGATGAGGGATCGCCGCGACGCTGCTTGGCGGGAAAAATTGCGCGATCAATAGCCACTCTCCCTTCATTTTCCCGCGCGCAATTTTTTCCGCCAAGCAGCGTCGCGGCGATCTCTCATCCAGTGATGGACGATAGTACAAGATGGTCTTTTGTGGCACAGAGAGGTAGCACCTTCATTCAACTTAAAAACCGGTCTTACCCAACGCACTCGTTGGCTTCGGATATTTTCAGGCCTGCACACTTCCGTTGGGGCACTGCGGTTTTTCTATGATATCCAGTGCGCTCCCACTGGGGTCCTGCACGCTTCGCACGACACACCTTCACGTGTAACCGTATGTTCGTCATAAGCATGATCACAGTCGTCCTCCGCAGGGTCTTCGTCGTCCAGATCATCTCTCGTGTCATCTTCGACTTCGTTTGTGACGTATGTAGTACCGGAGAATCAGTGCGAGATTCTCCGGTACTTCTCCGGTGGACTGTCCGGTTTTTTGCATGGAGGATTGAATCAACATTTCTCGTTCAGAAGGCCATGACGATAGGATGATGTGCTTACTTTTTCTCTGGCGGCATGGGCCGCGTGGTATGCAATATGGTATGCTGTATGTAACGATTAGTGATCATTGATTGGTGGTCAAACTGTACTGACAGCCGTCTACATAGGGCTTTAGGCGCAGTTCAATATTATGGAAAATACTTCAAAATTATCTCAATTTTTGAGCGTTCTGAAAATTTGGGAAGGGTGCTGCATCATAGAAAAACGTTGTTATATTCATTTTTGCAAAACGATGCAAGCATATTATGAATGACGGGAATTGAACCCCTGACCGTCTGCCTATACCCTCTTCTTCCTACCTATTGCTCCATCCATTGATAACGGTGTTGTGCGAAATAACGATGAAGACTTCGAGGCAATGACTCATCACCATCGCCACAGATCTCCACCCCAACATAAATATACCTACTAATATTTCACGAAATGGTGAAATAACCGTTAAATTGACAGCGAAATAACACATTACAAAGCAGTAGCTTTAACGAGTAATAACTTGTAAATTTGAGATCTGTAGCGAAATTCAATGATAGAATCGGAAAGAGAGTGCCCGAATTGACCACGAAGCACTTACAGATCTTGAAAAGCCCATACATGGGTAGTGAGGCTCCCTAGTAAGTTTGTGGTCTACCACCATAGCGAAGGAAGTCAAGTTGCGCGTCTACCTATCCGCTATTCGCCCTATCATGATGTACGGATCGGAGACGTGGGCAGCACCGAAGACGAAGATGGAAAGGTTGGATTGCACGGAGAGGAAGCTTTTTAGGCGTTTGCTTGGATATTTCTGGCCGCGTGTATGCCATAACGAAGACCTTTACAAGGAAATCGACGCAGCACATCAACGCTTGATACGAGGGAGGTGCCAGCATCTCCTTGCGCCATCTCAAGCAGCAATGGAAAGTCGGCTTCGACTGCTCGGGCATATACTAAGAAGAACGCCGGATCGTCTCGTACAACACGCTTTAAGAATACTTCCAAATCCTGTCTGGAAACGGCCACCTGGGCGCAGGCGAAAGTTCTGGACGGATGTGGTTAAAGAGGATTTGAAGTCACTCGGCATCGAAAGACAGTTCAGGCGCGATGTTTCGTTTCGCAGAAAATGGAATAGTGACAGCTGGATGGAATGTGTTCAAATTGCGGCTGAAGACCGTGAAAAATGGACACGGCTGACTACTAGTACGGCACATCTCGGTGAAGATGCGGAATGACCGCGTCAGGCGAAAGCCAACCGATTAAGTCAAGTAAGTCAAGTAAGCTTAGAAAAGCCATTGTGCCCAGGGGCGTGCGGAAAATTCTGAAAAAAATCAGAAAGCAGAAATTCGAGCTTGCCAGAAAGCAGGAATCAGAAAGCAGAAAGCAGAACAGAAAATTTTTCGGCTTTCACCCAGAAACCAGGCATTTCCTGGCTATTCATTGAATATTGATCAGATAAAATTCTCAGAGCACGCCAAAAGGTCAGCACAATAGGGGGTTGCATCCCAGGTCCTAAACCGGATCCAAACCCTCGTTGTTAGCAGCAGCTGCTGCTGCTGACGAGGAGTTGAATTCGATGTCTGCCCTGAGACACAACCCTTATTATTGTGCCGAAGTACTACTCTACGAGTAATTGATCAGGCTCCGTGATAAACTCGTTAGTTGAGTTCTCTTCATGAGAATGCAGGTCTGGCCATCTTCTCCATTGTACATCTCTAAACTGCCACCGTCCTTGTCGCCTTTCCTTTTTTCTCCTGGCTCCCAGCGGTGCTGCTTGCTCTTGTTGTCCTCCGCGCGTAGAGTCCGGGCCAATCGCCGACGACTGCCAGACACAAATCTTTGAACACATCCGTCCAATAGCGATTCTTTAAAGGCAGCAGACACGCTCAAAAATGATATAGATTTCATGACATAAATCGAGGGTTCGGGGCAGGTAGTATGCGGAACTAACAAGAAAATTCAACGAAAATTGGATAAAAATAGGATAATAACGGTTGTTTTCGTAATCGGGTGAAAAAGGACGAGTTTTGCCTCGCGCGGTTGAAACAGCGAATATTAGCAATAAGACGGTTGGTATAGAGTAGCCGATACACTCTTACAGTCTGTACTGGAAGAATCACCTCGTAGGAAGCATCAAAAACCAGCCAAAAAGACCGTATTAGAACAATCAATGACGACGAGTTTGCATTTTGGGGCGGGGTTTGACGAAGCTCAAGGGCGGGGTTACAGAAAATTTTCGATTCGCATTGCTCAATTTTAATATTTTTGACTCGTTTTTGACGCTTCCAACGGCGTGAGCATTCTACTAGGAGCCATACGACCCCAGTAACATAGTTGACCAAACAACTTTTTTGAGCTTGTCTGCCCTCTTTAAATAACGTCTTCTGTTGCTTAGCATACTCTAATTTTCCGACGCACCACGTCATACCCTTGCACAATTTTCTTATCATTAGATAGTTGGGAAAGTGTTCGCATTTTTTGTATGGAGTTGTTTCTCGATATTTTGTGTTCTGTTTACAATGCGTAATACATTATAGCTCTCGTGAAGGGATTTGTTAATCTATCTTTCTGTAACCTTCGAAGGGAATAAAAATTGAATAAAAAGTATAAATCGTTTGTTGATAAAAGAAGTCGATGAATTAATATCTCCAAATAGGAAACTCTTCATAGTAATAGAACACAAAGTTTGATGCCCCCATGTCTTCAAAAATAGAAGAAGTTGGATAAAAGAAAATTGACAAAGATGAAGATTTCATCCCGTTCAAAGATTTTCCCGAACCTGCTCGGTGCTGCCATCTAGGGCTCAGACGATTCAGATGCTTCAACAACATTAAGTGATTCGGTACTTCGATAGAATGCAAAAATAAACACTTTGAAATATTTGCTCCAATGTTTTTATTTTGTACTCCACTGAACAAAACACAGAAAATCGAGGAAAATCTAATCTTGAAAAAAAAACGCGGGAACTATTTTCAATTTTTGTGAAATTTTTCATAAAATCCAAAAATTTTGTACGGCTGAGTTCCAATTTTTGCATGATGACCAGTGAACTCCCTGCAGCCCCCCCCCCTTCCTCAGGGCCCAGGGCTGCTGCACCTCCCCCCCTTGATTATGATAATCGAGGCTGCTGTACTCTTCTCCGAACACAACAACTACGCATTTTGGAGCGTCAAAACCGACCCACAATCCCGCTATAGGAGTGAGAAGTCGGCCCCGCCCTGTATTCCTCCGCTTCTGTATTTGCCGTCCTCCTCCAGATCAGGGGTGCTGGGCCATTCCCACCGTCGGCGACGTTTGTGGGTGGTAGAATAGGTACAATAGGTGAATATCGATGACGGTGGGAAAGGCCCAGCATCCCCTGTTTCGGAGCACGACGCAAATATGTACAGGGCGCGCAGAAGTACAAAGGCGGGGCCAATTTCTTACTCGTGTCGCTGCATTCTAGATCGTTTTCGACGCTTTAAAATGAAAAAAATCTGAGGCATACCGTTCTATTTTCGTAGTTACCTCAATCACGTTTACGAGCGTGTATGCTGCCTTTAAAAGACTGAAACTTGTCTTACTCAAACTTAGGTCTCAAGAAGTTACACAAACTGGTAAGTGGTCCACGGAAAAGTTTTTTCATGCCAAACTTTGCAAAGAGAAATTATTTGGAGTGGTGATCAAGAATATAGGGTTTTTGGGACCACTATAAAATAGGTGGTAGAAATGTACTCAATAACTATGTTGAGGAAAACGGCTTCTGATATAATTCATTTAGATTTCATCAATTGAATAGTTTTGACCATTTTTCAACTTTATTAACAACGTTGAACCATAGAAAGAGGTAGAAACGTTTGACCTGATATATAGTGGCTTCTAAGATTTTCTGATTTGTGATTGATAATTGCAGGTTACTGCATGGTAGGTCACTTTAAAGGCAGCATACACGCTCGTAAACGTGATTGAAATAACTACGGAATTGGAATTAAATGGCTTCGAACACAATGCCCACGCATTTTGAAGTTTCAAAAACGACCCATAATGACGCTACACGAGTGAAAAGTTGGCCCCGCCCCTGCATCTGCCCGCCCCCTCTACTTGCGTCTTTCTCCACAGCAGGGGTGCTGGGCCATTTCCGCCTCCTTCGATGTGTGTGATTTACCTATTGTACCTATTCCACCACCCACAAACGTCGCCGACTGTGGGAAACGCCCACCACCTCTGTTTGGAGGAGGACGCAATTACAGAGGGCGAGCAGATGCTGTGGCGGGGCCAACTTCTCACTCGTGTAGCGTCATTGTGGGTCGTTTTTGACTGTTCAAAATGAGTGGGCGTTGTGTTCTGTGCCATACCATTCTAATTCCGTAGTTATCTCAATTACGTTTACGAGCGTGTATGCTGCCTTTAAGAATAGTGCTTCTTTCCTGCAGGAATCCAAGGTTCTCTTATGAAAAACCAAATGCAAACTTTTTATTTGTCTTCGGTACCAATAATGATCCCTTTGCTTGGAGTTCAGCATAGAAAAAGTTGTTTATTCTCCGTTTTGAGCTTGTAATTTTTCGAGCTCTGGGTTGGTGACAGGGAAGTTCACGGATTTTTCTACTAATGTATGTAGCATAGGCATCCCTGAAAGGTAATTCAGATTGCTCAATTCGGGCTACACTAAATTCCTTGTGGTTCGAATTAAATTGAGAAGTTTTCAGCTGCTAACGCTTTCAGAATGCAAAATCGATGTTGCGCTGATGCCACACTAACTTATTCTGTAGGATTAAAGGCAGTGTTCACGAAGAAAAATTTGCAGGTTTTTTGGCTAAAACGTCAGCTTTGGGTCCCTCTAAGAAGATTGAGAACGGAAGTGCGACAAAAAACGGCAGGTAAGTGGGTGAAAATCTCGTGGGCCAGCCAACCCATTGGGCTACTCCGCCCACGTCCTATAACAGTTCCCCTGAATTCGTGGTTAAATAAGCGATGGTTTCCGACCAATAGCCCCGTTCTTCCTTTCATTCTCAACTTCCCTCTTTTCTCAGGTCAGCTCGTACACATCGGCTGTAAAAAACGGGAGTTACAAGCCTCGGACAACTCGTCCACAATGCTCCCCTGGCTGATTTTTGAGGGACCATAACTCCGTTTCCATGGGGTATTGTACGATTCCAGTGACATCATTGGAATCAGCATGGGACCGTTTTCCAGATACGCGGACAAACAGAGGAACGACTTTTATCGTGCACACTGCCTTTAAAGGAACCTCGTTGGGATTGTTTTGTTTTCTATATAGAACTCATAATGAATAAACAGCTCTAGAGCCAGTGCACGCGATGCGTCACAGACACAGTGCGTGCATCGTCTCTCGAGGAAATTCAACCCCATCATGATATCTGTCTTGTGGTTGCAATTTTATGAATGCATAAAGTTTAGCTCTGCCATTTCTTATGGGAAGCTCTGAAAAAATCTTTCCTGATGTTACAAAACCAAAGACAGATAAAAGAGTCCGACACTAAGCCAAAAATAGATTGATTCGGTTACTCGATCTAATTCGGGCACAACTTTCGTGGTCAAGTATTTCAAGAGACTGCAAGCTACTACAAGAGCAGAAGAAAGCACAAGCATTAATAAAATCCTCGTTATCTAGGGGCCAGTGGGCACACAGTAAATAAACGTTCCAACTTGTTCTTGTCCGCTTCTTTATCCGAATTTTCACTTACAGTCAGTCTTGCTATGACCAGATGTATCTTGTCATGAGAATAGCACAGCAGCAATTTTATAACAGAGACCGTGCCATTATACATGGATTTCCTCCGTTTCCGGGTCCAACATCCCGGAAAAGCTCAGAAAATACTGGTGTCGCGGAAGCGGAATAGGAAGCGGAAGAGTTCATCACAGTCCTGGCTATCACTATCGAGTTATAAAATGACCTTCATGAAACTATCAGGTAGGGGAATGGAACTTTGCGCTCTTTTCATTTTCGAAATTTGGCGACATGTTATATATGTATTTACCGTTGGAAAGAAAGTATCGTAGATGGCTTTCTTTGAAAAAAAAATTTGGATTCCAAATAAAGTGAAGCTTTAAAAAATGCCCTCAATTGACTGACCCAAAATATATGATATTGTAGTCCGGTTGCCGTTTACAGCAACTCTAACAAGCTCGAAATCTCGATTTGTCGAAACAAGTGGAAAGTACAATACTGCCTATCCAAGGGAAAAAATGGGCGAAATGGGCAAGGTGGGCAGTTAAAGCGTCTTTCGACCACAACTCGCCTCAAAGTGCTCCGTTTTCAATTTCGAAAGGACCGAAATGTCCACCGTGCCACAATCTATCTAACTATGTGAGATAGAATCGGAAAATTTTTAAGGAAACGATTTTTTAAGGTGGAGTTGGGTATGAATTTGATAATGTTATCACGAGATAACATGCTCATTCGATCAAAAACAACCATACCCGATCTCTAGCATGGTCAAAATGAAAATGTATTTCGCCTGAAAAAAAAATAATGTTGCTCGCACTTTTTGCAAAATATTTTTGCATGATTGACTAGATCACGACATGCTGTACATTACAACGTTTTCGAAATTGAAAACAGAGCACTTTGAGGCGAGTTGTGGCCGAAGGACGCTTTAGTTGCCCACGTTGCCCATTTTTTCCCTTGGATAGCGGCGGTATTGTATGTAACGGCATCCATCGGACTCGCCCCAGAAGAATCAGCCACTCCTTCCGCTTTATCCTGGGTCTTCGGTGTCAATAGGGTCGAGACTAGCGATAGATTTTGATCAAAATCAACGTTCTTCAATTTGTGTCAGCCTTTCTATATGATGATTGTGCGTCTAACTAATTTCACCAATCAACTAATTTTTCGCCATCAAAAAGCTAATCAAGTAAGTGGGTTTCCGTGAATATAGTGTAAGGCGCAACACATAAAATCTGGATTTATATGTTTGGCTATTGCACCGCTCCATTCATAGATGATTATCGCAGTTTGATGTTTCGGCAACACAATAGGAGCGGGATCATCCAAATCGTCGCGTCCTCGACTTTGGCCCATTATCATCAATTTATTCCTAAACAATGTATGCGTCGAAAGAGTCCGAGTGGGCAGACGTAGGGTCAAGCAGTCGCCTTTACTTATTATATCTACTTCTTTCTCTACTAACACTTGCTCGGATGAGGGAAATTCTCTACAGTGAGGAGTTGCGCGAGAAGGTGGAGCTAAATCACCTCCTTTCTGAGTAAGTGTTTGTGCGTTTACCGTGCTATAGCTCTGCGTGTTCTGCTTCTGTTTTTGTGCTTGTTTGTATCGTCTGCATGAGGAAGCTTCTAAGGCATTTTACATAGTCCTCACCGCAAGTGCGGCACGCGCGTGACGCGCGGGACGAGCGGTGGACTATGAAACTTTTCACCGCGCGGAAGGAGCGGGAAGCCACTATGAAATCTCCAGCGGCACCGCCATGGCGGTGCGGGTAAAAGTCGGGCCTTAACTGGGACTTGTACAGAAATCCCTGGTTGCGTTTGCGTATGCGGTGGCGCAGGATAGTCCCAGAATTATTTATGTTGGAGTGGACCAAAATCGAGAAGCAATTATTGATTGAAACGGTAAAACCGCCACGGCGGTAGTATAGATCCTTTGCCGCGATACTGGGCTCCTCAAGGATTCGATTGTTTTGACGTCAAAACAGCATCCCGTTGAGTGAAATGGGGTAACATAGTCTACGTTTTCAACCAAGTCTCAGAAACAAGCACTCTGAAGATTTGGAAAATGTTGCGAGCATCGATTTCAACAACATGCGGAAGTCTTCCGTAAGCTGTTGAAATCGCTGAACGTAAGTTGCGCAGCTTCGACCGTCTATCCTTGTAACCTACGGTATAGCTTTCGACGCTCGCATAATAAGATGATAGCAACATGTTTGGAAATGATCAGCAACTTTCTACAACGGTGACCCCAACTGGAAATTGATTCTTCACAAATAGTATCCAACAGCTATCCTAGTCTGTGGCATTATTGGCATTACCATATCATCCCCTAGGGTAGAACCATACTTACATCGCCCCACGAAAATCGTGCGCGATGTGATTAACTGTGGGATGTACATCGCGCGAATACTTCGCATCGCGCTCAAGCGAAACCATAATTCGGCGCCATTTCGCATCCTCACCCAAGCATGAACAACTCTGAAAGAGCATGGTTTTGAAAGTTTTTTTTGACAATTTTCGCTGTTGTTTCGTTTTCTCAGATGTAAACTTTTTGAATTTCTCCGTTTAATTAATTCACTGAGTTTGAGTGCATCTAGATTTTATTCTTTTGATGGTCAGATCTACCTTTTAAAGGCAGTGTTCACGATAAATTTCACTTCCTATATCTCCACGGTTTACGAAAGGTCTGGTGCCCTATATAGCAAGGCATGCTTAAAAAGGATACGAAAGACGCGTTTTTGAGCAAAAATAGGCCCTCTCTTGTCTACGTTGGTTTTTGAGCGTGGAGGAATTGACCGCTAGAAGGATGATACTTATCAGTGCAATGAAGCAATCAGCTTTCCTATCAGCACTTCCTCGACTTGATCATTCCTGTAATTTGAGTTTTCATGTGTTCCTTTCGAGAGGCGGATCTGGGGCCAGAGGCGTGTCTGGGGCACCAAACGCTTATTTGCAGCTGTTATTGTGCCACTCCTGGCCCGTCATCTCCCGTTCCTTTGGCACTGGGAGCCTAGGATCCTTCTCCCCTATCATTTTACTGTGGAAAGTCAACAAGGATGATCATCGTGAACACTGCCTTTAATGAGAATAGCACAAAAACCGTTCTTGTCACGGGCCCTGTCAATAATATTATCGCGAACCCTGTCTTCTATGCGACGCCAAACAACATTTGGGCAAAAAAAATCAGAAGTCGAATGTCCGCTTTTTCGCCAATTATGGCTCCTCGCTAAGAGTTTACACTGGCAAATAAGTGGAAGAATCGGAGAAGCTCTTATCTTTATTATCTATCGTCTGACATCGAGAATCGCGATGCAGGGCGCTGTGACGTGATCTAATCAAGAACACGCGGTAAGTAGCAGGTAACTGCGCGAAAAGCTATGGTTTAAAGGCAGTGTTTGAGATAAGAATCGTTTTTCTGCTTCTCCTCCTATCTTGAAGACGGTCCCATGCTGATTCCAATGATGTTTTTGAATCGTACAAGACCCTCTAGGAACGGAGTTATGGTCCCTCAAAAATTGGACTTAGGAAGCATGGTGGACAAGTTGTCTGAGGCTTGTAACTTCCGTCTTTCGCACCCGATGTGTGCGAGCTGACCTGAGTAAAGAGAGAAGTTGAGAATGAAGGGAAGAACGGGGCTATTGATCGGAAACCATCGCTCATCTCACATCCTCGAGCATTCATTTCTTCACGTCAGTGGGCGTGGAAAGTGCATTTGAGTGTGACGAGCTGACGGGTGTCCAACTTTGGGGCCGTAGGGAACCGTTCGGAGCTCATTTTTCTGAGTTTTTTCAACGTTAGGGTTGCGTTAGGCCCCGCAGCTGCCGATCTCCACCGAAAAATCAGACATGGTTTTTATACAAGTGTTCGAAATTTTACTAGGAATGAGTAGTGGAGGGACACTCTGTAACGCTAACGTCGAAAGAACGCATGAAAACGAGCAAGGAAGAGCCCCAAAACAGCCCGAAGTTGCCACTCTGAGCGCAAGGCAAACCCCAAAAGCGCATTGCCCGCCCACCGACGTGAACGAATGGCAGCTTGCAATCGTGAGATGAGTGATGGTTTCCGATTACTGGCCCCGTTCTTTCCTTCATTCTCGACTCCTCTCTTTACTGAGGTCAGCTTGCATACACCGGCGGCAAAAGACGGAAGTTACAAGCCTCGGAAAACTCGTCCACCATGCTTCTCTAGCTTAATTTTTGAGGGACCATAACACCGTTCCCAGAAGGTCGTGTGCGATTTAAGAGACATCGTTGGAGTCAGCATGGGACCGCTTTCAAGATAGGCTGAAAAACAAAGAAACAGTTTTTATCGTGAACACTGCCTATAATTGTAATGAGTTAATGCCATCGCGTGTACCAGCCGCCACGCGAACGCCGTGTGCGACAGCTGACCTCACAGCGGCTTCCGGATTCCTTTGTCGCGCGCGGCGACCAGTGCCAAGTCAGAGGTCGTTTACACTTCCGCCGCCGAGCGGCGCGGCGGAGTGCAATTCTGTAATATTGATCGCGCCGTGCCGCATGGTCGATATGGTTGAAATGCACACCGCCGCGCCGCTCCGCGGCGGAAGTATAAACGACGCCTCACCCTTCAAAGTGGCGCTCCTAGTATAATTCCCGTCTTAGGCAACGCTGTGAAAAATCGCTTCGATATGCATATTTGCTGCAAGTTTCGGCTATTTGGTTAAAAACCGAGGTGTCATCCACTCAGGCAACCGCGGGGGCGGTGGCCGGTTGAGAAGTGTTGAACAGGTAGCGTACTTCCACTGAAAACGAGAAAAGGGGCGGGAAAGGCCTGGAAGCTCCCCCATTCAAGCCGAAGGCTTTGCGTATCAACCTCCCACCGACCCTATGGTTTCCGTTTTCGATTTAGCCTGTCGCATGGACAAGGCGGCTGCTCGTGCAGGGTTGGCGGCCTCACTGAAGAATGGGGTTTCAATTTTCGTGGAGTGATCTACCGTTGCAGCCCCGTTCGTTCATCAGACTAGAAATTATCACGCGAAATCTACAATGCCACGCCACAGTTGAACCTTTCAGACCGAAAGATCCGCCTAATCACCTCCCACCGACCACTCGTTATGACGTCACACCCACCCATTCGATTCAAAAGATCAGGAGTGGTTGCAAACCTCTTAAAATCTTCACTTAACACGAACGTCAAAGTGGTACCCTAGATGCCCGAACAGCTCGCAGGGAGGAGCTTGGCCTGCGCTGCGGCTCGCTCTGAGAAGAGGCCAACAGGTGGCAGTGTGGTGTTCCGGCCCCAGCCCGGAAACCTGGTAATCGATGCGGTGATGGCCATCAGCATTGATTACCAGGTGACCGGGCTGGGGCCGGAACGCCACACGGTCACTCGTTCACTACTTATTAAAACGAGCCGCGACGCAGGCCAAGCTTCTCCCTGCGAGCTGCTCGGGCATCGAGGGTACTTTAGTGCAATTTGATTATCAGAGGGTGACATAATGGGCAGAAGAATGTGATGCTCCGACACGCTTGTCTCCAAAACAACGTTTAGCCTTAGATTCGAACCAGCGCTCACCATTCCAGACTCCAGCGTTGCCACAGCGCCATGACAACTGTTGGCGTGTCCGGCATTGTGGCCGCTCTTACACCCATCACCCGGGTCAAACGAGCTGGAAGGACGGCGACAACCTGAGGGTGGATTTGTTCCACCATCTAACGACGTTGTAAGCGATTGGACAGCAGTTGCTTCATATAGATCGTCCATAACACCTATTCGGATGCTCAAAAAATTGTTTTCTGGGTTCCTTAAATACGACAAGCAAACTTCGAAAACTCATAGGCGATTCGTCAACGTTACGGGTACTTTCCAATGTGAGTGGGCAGAAATTCACGATTTTATCCAATCAAAGAGCATGCATAGATCGAAGCGGGGAAAATGCGTATTTTGTGCCTTCCACTCTGCGAGTATTCTCTTTTGCAAGCATTTGTTACTCATACACGAGGCACAGTCAATGAAGAAGCACGGTCAGAGTGAGCCGATCTGATTGGACCCGAAATCCGTATTGATATTGATATATATTAATGATTGCATTGCGTTGATTATTCATCTCCTCGGCTGTTAGTTTTTTTTTCCAAGATACACATACAGTAGTGAGCAGAAATATCAGAACACTCACTTCCAAACAGGTCGGTCTTTCGCATATATCTTTGCTATAATGAAACATTACCACAATGAATTTCAATGCTTCATGGAGCTTGCGTACAGCTCTGCTCTTAAAGGCAGTGTTCACGATAAATATGGAATTCGAGTTCGACTCAAAAATAGGGTTGTTTGGTCGTGAGTTAACGAAAAGTGACGAAACAGCAAAAAAAAGTGCTCAGAATGAGCTAAAATGAAAACGAAAGTACAGGTTCAGGGTGCGGACGAGCTTACGTGACCTGCTAGTTCCAGCAAGCAAGCGCTATTGGCGAGATGTGCGCGAATCGATCAGGCTGGACGTGGCGGAGTTGTTTGGCAATCATAAATGCCCGCGGCACTACAAGCTCGTCAGAACGGGGGCGGGCGGGCTTAGCAGGCGTTCTGGGCTAATGAAATGTTCATTTCGCTGCCGTTTTTATTGATTTCTGGAACATTTTCGCAACTTTTCCAGACCCTGTCGCTTCCAGAATGTGCTAGCGTTGTATTTCACAGGGATACTCAAAAAATGAGATTTATTGTGAACACTGCCTTCAAGTTGGCTTCTGAAGGGATTATTCATGAGTTCTAGATTTTCGAATAAATTTTCAAGGGTTTGGGTAGTGTAAGGGCGATTTCCTGAAGCGACTTCGCTGGAGCTAGAAACTAGTGGTATTCATTTAATAGAAAACAAGCTTTAAGAGCACATATTAGTAACTAAAAAGGCGAGCGGTCAAAATAAAGGGCCAACAGTGCAACATGATCTGATTTATGTAGATTTTCTCGAAAAAAAAATTCTCGAAGTGAACCAGTATGAGAACATTACAACATGATAACTGGTATTATAGAGCTGTCTCTGAGCTTCATTTAGATATAATCTTCGTGCAATGATGTAAGCTCTGATGATCTTTTTATTGCGGCGGTAAGCTTTCGGCTATAAAGCCGTCATCAGACCTTGAAAAGTTTTCTTCACAATACATAGTTCAACACAAATACAACATATTAGGTAAACACGAACCAGGGTTCCCTTGACGGTTGGACTGGCTTCTAAAGTCCCAGGCGCTAAAGGGATGATGTATGATAAACGACCCAGCGAGGAAAATCATGAAGTGCTAACCCCACTTGATCGAATGCGCGTTACGAATAAGGCTAACTGCGGGTGCCCAGGAGTTGCTGCGATTAGAACTTATTGGATAAGCCTAAGAAGGTCATGCAGCTTCCCTCTGGCATTGATTTCCGGTTGCAAACGCCGGATTTCACGCGCTTCCATCACTTTTCGCTCCAAGGGTCGCACCAGATGTCGATGGAGAACCGACACTTCAAAGGAAGGTGGGCCTTCGTTACAGTGTCTCACGTTGCGGTGCTTAGCGAAACTGCTGTTCGGATAAGCAGCAGGATTCGCCAAGGCTCTTCTATGCTCATCCAAGCGTAACCTCAGGGTCTCATCGTTTCACCCACATACTTCTCTCCGCATGCTTGAGAGGTGATCAACATGATAACTATAAATGAAACACTAAGCTCGTTTAAAATTATGATTCTCAGAGCTTTTCGTGCACGTTCAGTGATACAACTTTTTATGTGCAAAGTACCGGGCAGATTTTAGAAAACGACGTTTTTCGGTGTTTTTTTTTTGCGCGTACAAAGATTAGTGGCTCGAAAGTGGTCCAATTTTGATTTCGAAGTAATTTTTGAATATAGTTTAGTATAGGAAGCGATTCCTATACTAAAGTCTTCCAATGGGATAAATCGGTCAAAACCTCTTATCACAATACCATGGAAAATCTTCATGGAGTTCATTTAATGGTTACTCAACGCTAAAACTTTGGGCAGTGATGGATGCAGCTCCAAGAAATACCATATATTTCAGCAAAATGCGTGCAGTGCAGTATTAATATTCCTTCTGTGAAATTTATTGCACGAAAATCGACTTCGCAAAGGTGTTAGACTTCTGATATTATGCCGATTAACATCTCTCAATTAGGTAAAATTTCAATTTTTCTAGGATGCAAAAGGATATATGTTTGAATTTGAACCCCACGGAATATGGTGCTCCAATCCTTCTGCCCGCGATTGTACAGGCCATAAAACGGCCAGTGTCTCACCGTCGACTGCGTACCACGCGCTGCGGGACCGCACGAGCGTCGGAAGCAGACGGGTTTTGGCCGCCGCGCGACGAGTTTTGGCCGCCGCGCGACGTTTCGGCCACCGCGCGGCGGCCGAAACTCGTCGCGCGGCGGCCGAAACTCGTCTGCTTCCGACGCACGTGCGGTCGCGCAGCGCGTGGTAAGCAGTCGACGGTGAGACATTGGCCGTTTTATGGCCTGTAAGTTCATAACCTAGGAAATGTGGAGCAATGAAGAATTTGAGAATATCGAGGGAGAACAACTGCAAAAACACGTCGAAAGCAAATCAATAAAAGAACGAGCGAGACCGGCTGCCGACGGTTGGCGCCGACTACGTTTAAAGGCAGGGTTGGCGATAAAAACAACTTTCGAGCTCTCTTAATAAGAATGTAGATTTGGCCATGACTAAAGTAAAAATAACTAAAAGAAACCCGAAATTTCGCGGGAAAAACGCTCAAAAACAAAGATTAACGGCTAATTACCGGTGTCGGCCGGCTCCCTAATTAACGCGATTTTCATTAATGCTTGCTTATACGACATTCATTTTGCTGTGAAAGTAATCAGTAGTCTCCAGAAATGTTCAGAAATTACTTTAGAAGTGAAATAAAAGTTGACAAAGCAGGCTTTAACCCAAATCTAAATGATGGGGGCGGAGGACACCAAGCCATCAATTGCTCCTGGAGCGTTTTTTGTCCAATTTTTTACTTAATTTCACTTTTGTGATTGCTAGATCTTCAATTCAATGGGTATAGCACAACAACCGATTTTATCGAGAGCCCTGCCTTTAAGACAGTCTCGCTATGATGGTGACGAAAATCTACTCGGGAGTAGAATTTCGGAGATGGCGATCCCACTGTCTCACCCCCTCTCCTCCTACACACTATTTTGCCGCCCTCTCGCGCGAAGAACGAGATGGCCCTCTCGTCGCCATCATGGGGACGACAGGACCACCCTGAAGTTGCGGATATTTTCTTCCCCATGAGGCCGACATAATGTCGACCTCTCGTGTAATTTTTGGATTTTTGAATTTTTTGCAACTCAGTGAGCTTTTCTACCAATCTGTGCCAAAAATTCAAGGTACCACTTGAGTGGCATCTCAAGCTCATCATTATGTTGAGCTCTCGCTTGGTTTGCTATCACCCCAGCCCAAACACCTTCCACCATTCTCAATAAGATGACATAACCTCAGTGAGATGTCACCTCCTGTCCGAAATGCTGGCCCCGCTTCATATTACCCTCTACGGAGAGCTCATCTTCCGTAGGTAGGAATGCGAGGACAGCACTTTACAGAAGCTAATGAGAAATAGTAATACACATTTTCGGGGAAACTACATTTATTATCAACGGTGTTCAAACAGAAATAACTAACAACATTTCTATCAACATCAGGAACCAGTATAGAAAACTCGTGTTCGGAGTGGTAATATTTCATCAGTATTACTAAACATCAAGAACCAGTAATGAAAACCTTTTTTAAAATTTTCTCCATGACAGTGCTTTGAAACTCGTGCTTGATATTGATAGAAACAGTCAAAAATGAACACCCAATGGTGAAGATTTGAAGGTTGCTCTGGGCCCGTAGCAACCCCCCCGCCACATAAAGATAGCAGCCTACTTGAGGTACATTGTGACCAGATGCCACCTATTGTCGCCACCCCGGAGCGACCCTTCGCACAGGATAATTCTATTTGCAAAACCAGTCACAAGGCGGAGTTGAACCACACATGATGATCGTACCTACAGCGAGCACAGCAACTGAACCGCGCGCTAATGTTGGGCGTGCCATTCTTGGTATTAGCCAGGGTGTGGGATGACGAAGACAGTCAACAGCAATGTATTCCATCGAAACCAGTCCACCCTATTGTGATACGTTTATTACAAACTATGCACGGCTATCTCTGCTTACACGTTTTCAGCAGTTGCACAAGAACAAATTTTCGAATTTGCAAAGAAAGTTCATACTTCCTGTTTTTTTTTGAAAAGTCCGCAGATCACTCTAGAATTAGTCGGAGTGATACTTGACGTTAAGAATTATGCCTTTTCTTCCCGCGCTATACTTACCTTCTTCTAAACTAAGCAGGCGATGTTCAAGTTTTAGAAGTATACCTACTCAGACAATGGGGTGGACCGACGGCGGACAAGTTGCGTACCGACAGCGGGATGGGCGACGTTTGGAACGCAATTTGCACGCGGTCGGCACGCAAATTTGCGCGGTCGATACGCACTGCCACGCGCTCAGTACGGAATGCCACGCGGTTAGTACGCATCGCCGCGCGGTCGGTAGGTTCTGCCACGCGGTCGGTACGCTATGTCGCGCGGTCGGTGCGCACTGCAACGCGGTCAGTACGCATTGCCACGCGGTCGGTAGGCATTGCCACGCGGTTAGCACGCATCGCCGCGCGGTCGGGACGTCTTGCCACGCGGTCGGTCCGCTATGTCGCGCGGTCGGTGCGCACTGCTACGCGGTAAGTACGCATTGCCACGCGGTCGGTAGGCATTGCCACGCGGTTAGCACGCATTGTCGCGCGGTCGGGACGTCTTGCCACGCGGTCGGTTCGCTATGTCGTGCGGTCGGTGCGCACTGCTACGCGGTCAGTACGCATTGCCACGCGATCAACACGCCACGCCACGCGGTTAGGACCCACCGCTGCGCGGTCGGGACGTTTTGCCACGCGGTTGGTACAAATGTTGCACGTAAGATTGGCCGCGGTTAATACGCACTCACACGCGGTAGGCTCGATTATATCACGCGGTCAGTACAAAACTTTTTTGAAGACTTTATCGCTGTTAGTATGTATGCACGTGCGGCAGGTAGATTCTGTTTCATTTCAAGTGAACTCCTATTTTCGATTATCACAGCATAGAGCGGTAGCTTTTTCGTCGGAAACTAATTATCACTAATTGTATTTCACCAAAGCCCACCGCTCCGCTGCTGGTGATAATCGGAGTCGCATGTCACTAGGGATTTACCAGAGCTTATGTGTTGCTCTCAATCAAATGGCTCTCTTTCAAAACGCAGTAATACTTGGATGCAGGGTTTGTGACAAAAAATGGTTTTTATCATGAAAGTGTATATCTGCTCCCAAAGAGTGGAAAAAAAGCAAAAGTTGGGAGTGGGGGTGGGGATTGGGGAAAAGCACAAACAAGTTGGAACCGCCCAACACGGCTGGCTTTCCAACCGCAAATGACTTAATCAACAACATCTGAAGTCCAGTTCGCTTAGATGAATCCGTGCGGAGCAAGCAGCGGAGCGGTCGGTCATGGCAAAATAAGGATATCTCGAACTGATAAACCCGATACTCCCTACTTTGACCGGCTCAAAGTGAGGGAGCTAGGCCCCTGTCAGAGAAAAATCCCCGTGGCCTACCCGGTCGATACGTATGAAAACATGGACGATGGTGGTTGCAAAAAACCCGTTGTGGCCCGCTGTGGCTGACGCGGTGAATATGTATGAATTATGCGCAACGATATCATGGATATCATTCAGTTCTTTTCTTATATCATGTGAACATCGGTCGGGTCAGCCGCATCGGGTGTTTTTTCACTTACCACATTCATGTCTATCGTGATTATCGACCGGGCTACGCCGATCGGCCAACTATGACCGAGGCCCTACCCGTTTCAATCCTACCGCGTGTTTAGTTTCTAAATCGCTCCAGCCGCGATCTAGCTGGAGAGGTTTAGTTTTGTTAAATTAATGTTTATGAAGAATAACTATATTTGGCGCTGGGAGACCAGCCGCGCTAAATCGTTTTGTCGTGCTTGCACGTTTTTTCCCTCGAGAATTTCACTCATATTTACTCCATTGGTGACCAGATAGACAACTTCATGATGAAAACTCAACAATCTTTTTATCTAGAACGCTTCTTTTAGCCGCCTTTCCAATGGGAGCAATGCATACGTGCTGCTTGCGCGTGCTTACCAACCGCTGACACTTTTCAAATAAAACTTTCGTATTAGGAGGCATTTTACTACGTTTCCTCAGCATATGATGGCATTCCTTGTATTTTACAGTCTTCCAATTCTGCTCTCGCATTTTCTTCCTTTGTCCCCTTCCTTATCTTTCTAGAAGACATGCAATGTGTTAATCGTGTTGTGAGATCAGTACCCGTGTGTTTTAGTTAACGAATCCTCGTGGGATCGAATGTCCTCGTTGATAGTGATTTTAAATCTTTTTCCAACGGCATACGTCAGCTGTTGAAACTGATTGTACAGTCGTTATCAAGCAAATCCGCTCCGCGATCGCAGCTATTCGCTGCTGCAGCACGCAGCACAATTATAATCGAGGTGGGAGAAGGGATAATTGTGTCGGGAGTAAGTCCAGCACAATTATCGTCGTTCTGCATGCTGCAACCGCGGCTCTCCGCAACTGCGGAGCGGAATTTCGCCCCGATAACGGCAGTACGGAGTCTTCCAGTGTCTATTTGTTGCCAACAAATATTCATATTTTATCCACAGAAGATAAAATCGCTCTTTTTTGTAAAGAAACTTTTTATTCGAGTCTACGTAGATAGTGATTTGTCAATAAGTTTTGCGAATTTCCAAAAGATCAAATTTTGAATATCAATACTAAACCATTCGTAAGCATTACCACACCAAGAAGAACAAGAAGATGAAGAATAGTATAACTAAGAAGGGCAAGACGATCGAGATCAAGAGAGAGAGCAAGAAACTTAGGAAGAATAACGAGATCAAGAAAGAAAGGCAAAAAGTGAAAGAAGAAGAAAACCCTTCTTGCCAAACTCCCCACGGCGAGCGGTTGACTTTCTTCCACGTGAACGCGCTATAAGTTTGCTAGGACACATGACAACGCGTACAGTAGTCGTTGGGACAAGAGTCAGACTTTCCCATTCACGCCTCAACCTTCAAGTTGGAACTGCAGTTCTAGCCAGATTCAGCGTAGGAATACGCTCGACGAGCGGGAGTATCGCCGATATATAGTCTTGACAGCAAAATACTTGCTGATCTCGGGGAGAGTCAAACGCTGATCACGATGGTATCTCTGAAATCGTCCAATAATCCCATGAACAGGAGTTCAAAGATGCCCATATTTTGACGGTGGAAATTGGTGGACGAGTTGTCTCAGGCCTGTATTTCTCTTCATTCGCAATCTTTGCGCGAGAGCGAGCCAGCTTAAGAATACAGTCCGGCGCTAGAGTGAAAAACGAAGACTTGTTGAAAATTCATCCACCCATCTAGTCGCTTTCGAGTTCGGAAATCTGTTAAGGGGTGGCCCGTGGTGGTGAGCGAAGGAGGTCGGGCCTGTGGTGGTCGCTTGTATCTAGCATATTTGGAGGAATCGGGATCTCGCACTTGGCACGTGTTATACGGGAGACGTATACTACACAACCAAAAAAAAATCATAAATTTCATGTCTGAGAGTGTACTGCACCTTTAAATAAGTAACTACCTAAACAAACAAATAATTAGGTAAATAAATAGCTGAATAAATGATCAAATAAAATAAAATATAATAAAAAAAGGAAAATAAAAAAGTGGAGAACTTAAAAAATAAAGGAAACAATTAAACAATTAAATAAGTACAAAAATATAAAAGAACAAAAAAAGTAAATAACTGAATGAATAAATGAGCAAATAAACAACTAAACCAATAAATACATAAACACTTGATTAAATAAACAAATAAAAATTAAGCAAATAAGCAAACAATCAGTGAGCAAATAGACTAGCAAACAAATAAACTAGTAAACAAATGAACAAATAGACAAACAAATGAATAAACAAATAAATAATTAAATAAAACGAAGAAAAGTATCACATTGTCCAAAAGATGAAAACGAGTAGAGAGAAAAAATATTTGTAGTTGTGACGAATGAGAAGAGAGTGGACAAGAGAGAGAAAGAGAGAAGCAGGAGAGAATGGGGTTTATGAAGAAAACCCCGACGATTTGAATGAATTCGTCATTTTTAAGTTCTGTTCGTGGGGCACGCCGGTGGAAACGGGAGAAAAAGTTGATGAGGCCACTAGCCGTGTTCGATAGCAAGGTGATCAAGAAGGTCATAGAGGTTTTCGGGTGACAAGGAACTCGTTAGAGATATGAATTCTAGCCAGTGGAGATCCAAGCATTTCCCTGAATCGATCGTGATTGTGATCAAGGTTGACTCCTCCGTATTATCAACTTTGTTAGCACAATCAGGATATCAATAACACGTTGCCTAGATATATGCGCAGCAGTAAATTGAGAGTTTTGTCCACTGCTGTCCACTGCTTAGCTAGAGAGAACTAGATGCTCGAGAACCTCAATGGCATTCGAATATTCACACATGAACCGAAATAGCCTCGAGTCCTGCTTGCGTATTATGCATAGAACGCACCCGGTCGGTAAGCTTTTTTGGCTTCACATCTGCAGGCTGTATATTATAGTTGTACACGAACGAAATTTTCGAAAAACTTTCGAACGATTTTTCGAAATTTTTTTCGTTCGTAATGGTCTAGAGCGTGGGGATGATTTCAAGGATTCAGTAAGCAGCGATCCGATTAAGCTTGAATTTTCAGAATGCGATCTGACATTTGAATACACACAAAGTTATGGTGATATACTAAAAATCTCCGCCGGAAATGCAAAAAGTTCATTGGAAATTTAAAAAATTGCGCTGAATAATAGAGGTACGCACTCTATTAAAAGAACACATAAAAGAGGGGCTGATAATTGGAAGTACACCCTCTATTTGAAGTACAGCTCTATAAGAGGTACATTTTATATAGAGGCCTGAATATGAAGTATGTTTTTATTTCGATATTTTCTGACGCATGGACCAAGCGGCGGGCCGGGCGGGGCTGGCGGCCTCACTGAAGAATGGGGTTTCGATTCGTGCCTAGCGATCTACCGTCGCAGCCTCGTCCATTCATCAGACTAGAATTATTGCGCGAACTCTATGTACATGTACTTCTAAAAGAGAAAATACGGTAGTTATTTCCTGTTACCTGGATATGTGCGTACCACTTAATAATTTCTTCCAGAACTTCTTGTTAGTAGATATCCACTATCTAGCATATGACCATATGGAATTTCCGAATAGATTTTCCTCATAGCTCAAAAATCATGTGGCGCACAGATAACTCAAAATTGGTATAGTAATATCCATTCGACCGCGAGATTTTAAGCTATGATTGTAAGAAGTGTGGAGGAGTTTTACTTTTAACGGTATACACAAGTCTTTCCTGCTCTACAAAAACTGATAGGGTCCTTATAATACCACGCACCTACCGAAGGAATGACACATTGTTGTGTTGTCTCGCGCGAACATTATTCGAAGGAAGTGTTGATTTATCAAAACATCCAGTTAGCTGACATTAGATGAGACTTGAAATGCTGCTCATTGCTCGTGATAAGAAAGGATGCAGAGGGTCCCACGTTTACGTTCGGGTAGGTTTGACAATTACTAAAGGCACAGTACACCCTCAGACATGAATTTGGTGATTTTTAATTGAGTGTGTAGTAGACCCCTCCTATATAGCACGTGCCAAGTGGGAGATCTCAATTCCTCGAAATAGGCGAGATATAAGCGACCACCACAGGCCCAACCTCCTTCGCTCACCACCAGGGGGCCACACCCTTTAACAGATTTCCGAACTCGTCAGCGGTTAGATGGATGGATGAGTTCTCAACAAGTTTTCTTTCTTCAGTCCACTGCCGGACTGTCTCCATATCCTGTCTCGCTCTCGCGCAACGATAGCGAATGAAGAGAAATACAGGCCTGAGACAACTCGTCCACCAATTTTTCACACTCAAAATGTAGGCATCTTCAAGGAGCCATAACTCTTTTCATAGGGGATCGTGGGCGATTTGAAAGATACCACTGAGATCAGCGGGTGACTCTCTCCAAGATCAGCATTGAACCGCTTTTCTGGGTGTCCTATGCCTTTAAGGCGAACGTCAGCAAGAGCCTAAGACAAAACCACACAAAACAGCCTAAAAGCGGCTATAATTATTAGGATAACTACGCCCGTTCGCGCTGTTGCTCCATCCTCAAATAACGAGTTTTTCAAGAGCACTAACTGTTTAGAAGAAAACGAGTTATAGGCTCGGGATCGATGAAGCTAGATGTGTGAATCAAATTGTGATTTAGACAACTGTTATAATCAAAGAAATTGCTCTTTTCAGTGGTTCTCGTCGGATTCTCAGTTTGTTTTGAAGACCCAGCTGTCACAGAGACCAACCCATCTGACTTTCTACCGGAACAGAAATAGATCAAACCTTTCCAGGGAAGACCCTGCTTCTAGTGAACTGATAGACTAAATGCGCAAGCGCTCGAGATTTCGTTACTTGAAGACAGTAGACACGCTCGAAAAAGTTGTTGAGTTACTTACGTTATATAGGGTCGTATGGCTCCTACATAGTAGAATGCTCACGCCGTTGTAAGCGTCAAAAACGAGTCAAAAGTACTAAATTTGAGCAATGCAAGTCGAAAAATTTCTGCAACCTTCCCCCCCCCCCCTTAGCTTCGACAATCCCCGCCCCAAAACACAAACTCGTCCAGACAGATCGTTCTATTACGGTCACTTTGGTATAACGGCTTCTCTATCTCAACCGTTTTGTTGCTGATATTCGCTGGTTCAACTGCTCGCTGAGCAACTCCTTCACTTTTACCCGATAACAAATCAACCGTTATTTCTCTACTTGCATACAGTTTTCGTTGGTTCCCCATACTACCAGCCCCGAACCCTCGATTTATGTTATAAAATCGATATCATTTTTGAGCGTATCTGCTAGGCACGTGCATTTGCGTATTTACCGCACTCATGAGCTTACTTGGGTACTGAACGCACAAACTTGCGTACCGAGCGTGAAGACTGACATACCGACCACACCCACCAGTTTGCTAGCGTACTCAACGCGGACCATTGCGTATTGAACGCGAACCCTTGCGTACCGATTGCGCATGCTGACGAGTCGATCTCAACTACCAGTTTGCTTGGGTACTGGACGCGGGCGATTGCGCACTGAACGCTGACACTTGCGTACTGACCGCGCAGGCTGTCAAACCGATCTCAATCACCAGTTTGTTTGCGTACTGAATGCGGGTGGTTGCGTACTGAACGCAGACACTTGAGTACCGACCGCGCAGACTGATAAACCGATCTCACCGACCAGTTTGCTTGCGTACTGAATGCGGGCGAATGCGTATGGAACGTGAACAATTGCGTACCGACAGCGCTAACTGACAGAACGTTCTCACCGACCAGTTTTTTTGCGTACCGAACGTGGGCGGTTGCGTACCGAACGCGACCACTTGCGTACTGACTGCGTGTGCTCACGTACCAACCGCAGCGAAGAGTCATAATCCGTACTGACCGCGCGCAAGGATGAATGCGCGCGGTCAGTACGTCTCTATGGAATTTTGCGAGCGGTTGGTACGCAGCCTAGGCGTATCGACCGCGTGCACTATTTCGTTTGCGCGGTCAATACGCAAATGCGCGCGTTCGACACGAATAGCATTTTTCGCCCGCGGTCAGTATGATAGTGGCACGCGGTCAATACGAAACGCGATTTTTCGCCCGCGGTCGGCCCACCCCATTGTCTGAGTATGTATTCTAACAAAACTTATGATTTTTCTTTCGGGAACCATGTTTGCACATGATCACGCTGCTATTCGCTTAACAAACATCGAACTAAAATGAGTTAAGAATAAAAGTAAATCTTAATGTTTTTGAATACTTCATGTTTCCGAATGCAATGCCCTTTTTAGAGGCTGGGAAACCGTTCACAAGTTATCACGAGAATTTTAACTACACCAACAATTTTGATGATAACTCCGCTACCTTTCAAAAACCGTGGTGTAGGCCTGTTCTTGATTGTTCCTAGGGAAAAGTGAAAACAAATCTAGAATGTTTATAGGTCTCAGACTTCTGAATTTTTCTTTCGAGAAATTATCGTCCAGATTTTTTGTCTGATAGGAGCTCGTAATCATTAACTCCTTGTGATTTTTTCTTTGAAGAAAATTGATAATCACCTATAAATCTGCTGCTATGCCTGACTGCTACTGCCGTTTCCTTCTTTCCTTGCTGATCACTTTTTTCCTCGACTTTTTTTTTATAAAAACTGTACGCAATGTGTCTCACAGTATGCTACTATGTAGGTGAGGTTTTTTTCTGAGGGGGGGGAGGATGGGGTTATCCTATATGTAGTTCCGACAGCTTCTGTGCTGAAAAAACGTGTTGAAAACAGTACCGTTTTGATCGGAATGTACAGAGCCAGTTAGAGACATGGGTAACTGAAAAACGATCTCGAACTTTTCATCGCGAAGAAATTTTCAAAACATTTCTTAACGGCGGCGCAAAATTAGTGAACCATGAAACCATACAAAAAAATTAGTGAATCATGAAACCATACGAAAAATTGGGCAGCCTTCTGGATAAGAATGCTTTGTCCAATTCAACTTCAAATTATTTTTTTGATTCCGCGATGGAAACTTAAGGAATGTATCACTCAGTATAGAAAGTTCACGTAGAGCTTAATGAAAAAAGAACCACTTTGAAGGATCAGAAACAGCAAAAAAGATGAGAAACCAGGGGGAAATCAGCGTCTGCAAAAAATCAACAGCTGATGAAGAGCGATTGATTTTGCCTTCTTGGAAGGCGGCTAACAGCACTGTGGCAATGATCGCCACTCATCGAAGTGTTTTCCGTTGTTAAAGGCTTCATAATGATTTTTCCTAAATGATTTATCACATGTTAGGGGAGGTCATCATTTCGACGCCCTAATCACAGCCATTGGGGGGGGGGATTTTCGCATGATCAGTGCAAAACTCAGAATTTAACTTAAACGTTAACGGAGATGGTCAAAAGTCGCCAAAAAAGGTCAAAGATCGTGTTCTCTTCCCCGCGCCGCCACCACCTCGGCCATGCACGACCCATGACTTGGCTCTTTCCCTACGTGTCTCTGCAATATGTGCGCTATTTCCATTTTCCACTCGCAGCTCATGGCTCCCTTTCAGACCTCAGGTCCATGGCTGCTTAGCGAGGTAGGTGACATTCGGCTGCGAGCGAAGTCACCATCTCAGCACGCACACGTGCATTAGGATAGGGCGGCCACCACCTATTCCGCTTGCGATGAGAGCCACCACCTCACGCCGGAGAGGCAGCTATGAGCTCCCACCCTTCGGTGGGATTTTTACGAGCCCTGAGGGCACATAGAGAGTATGATGGATATGAAAAAAAGAAAAAAGTCGAAGCTTCAGCACACACAAAACTTTCCAAAAATCAAAAACCCCCTCAAACGCAAACAGGCGCTCTTTTCAAATTTTGCGCGTAAATTGGATGCATTTAAGTCGTAGCTTGAGACGACGCAATGTATTTCACGGCTAAGCTCTCGCATAGGTCGCCCCGAAAATTCCGGCACATATAGCGGTTCAGCCCGAAATCTCCGGCAGGAATGAATCATATAGAAACGTTTGCCGATCCATTCAGTGAACGCAGAAATGGGGCGTTTTTACCTGTCACCGACCCCCTCGATCGCCTGAGCACTCTCGGATGAATATCTCATCCCAACTATACTCTGTTTCATTGAAAGTGAACTCCTGTTTTCGATTATCACAGCGCGAAGCGATGGCTTTTTCGTCGGAAACTCCTTATCACTAATTATATTCCACCGAGGCCCACCGCTCCGCTGCTGGTGATAATCGAAATCGGCAGGTCACTAGGGATTTACCAGAGCTCAACCCCACGAGTTGCCCTTCTGCCTGTGTAAACAGTGGACCCCCCCCCACCTCTAAGCGCAATATCGCCGCGATTGATCAATACCGCCTTTTTTCGCAAATCGTCGCGAAGAAAGTATGATCCCGGCCATAATCTATCATCTGCTTGCGAGCCAGGTTTACTCTGTTTCCTCGCGCGCTTGTGCGGAGCGAGGGTAGAGACATCGAGAACATGTGTGAAGAAGGAGACGCAGCGTACGAGCGCCTACGCAAGCAAAGAACGGAGATAAATCACACTCGGGAACAGAGGATATGTGCCATCGTTTTGGGTAAAGGTTAGGGAGCATGCGTTTCATCAATTCCCCGCCCAACCGGAAAATTTAGAAAACGCCTTCCCTTTTTAATTAACGGAAAAAATCATTTTTTGAACATCTGTCTTCTGCTTCAAACCGGCAAGCCACTTACTCACTACTCAGTACCACGACACTTAAATTATCATCGAAATAATTGAAAACGGCGGAACAAATTGATAAAAAATCACCGTCTTTGAGAATGAACGCTGGCCGTACGCTCAGACAGTCGGGGCTTAGAATGGCGGCACAATAGCGTTAGTACACGGGCACAAAGGGATTGCTGTAGCTGCTGGTAACAGCAAGATATGCTGCCAACGACCAGGAGCTCCTGCTGCTCGTGCTGCCGTACTAACGCTTTATTTATCATGGCGCGCGTGCTATTGCCAGCCCCTCTCTCCTGATATCTGCTGACGCTCTCCTCTACTGATTTGTCTGATACGATTGAACTTTGCAGCACCCTTTTGTACGACGGCGGCGGGTATATATGGTGGCCAGTCTCGCTGAGGGGCAGTTGGCCGTTTGAGGCCGGTCCGAGATTGTGACAGTGCGTCACTAGAGCGTTAATTTTGGACTCTGAGGGGATCATACCCATGGCCCATCGCGAGGGAAGCCTCCTTGTTGTGGAGAGTGACGAAAATGATGTCCTTGTTGCGGACCGTGGTGAGGTTGGTCTCCTTGCTGCTGGCCGTGACAAGGATCATACCCAACACCGGTAAAGAGGGTTGCAGTCCAAATTCCTTCATCGTTTGCAGAACAGGTTGTCGATAATGAGCGTTAGAACGTCAGCACACATTGACAGGATATGCTGCCGTTGCCAGCAGCCTCTGTTCACAACGAGCGTCAGTACTCCAGGTTTACCCTGGAGTACTAACGCTATTGTGCCGAAGTACTGAGCCCCGACTGTCTGCGTGGGCGATCGCACTGAGGTCATGCAAAAGTCGCTGGCTGGCAAATGGAGTCGGAGAGAACGAATGAGAGAGGACAGCCACCGACAACGCCGCCTTGTTGCATTACGGTGGCAGCGAGGGCGGTGAAAAGGGGAATTCAAGCACTCTCGACATCATTATAAAGAACGAAGTTCATGGCAGGGAATAAGCGTTCTTGCCGATTTTGAAGGGAGCAGCGCCGCTATCACGTGGCATGCGTGGCTCTCATGAGTTAAGGCGTAGTGACTTTCGATAGGATGATATCACCTCAATTAGACTATGGAAAATCTCTGGTATCCTGTCGATTCGGATTATCACAAGTAGCCGAGCGGTGGGCCTCGCTCCGCGCTCTGGTCAACTCAAATTCTCTGAGAAAGCTCATATGTATGGTTTTCGTTTTCTTTCTAGTCTGACTCATGGACCAGGCGGCTGCCGGTGTGGGGTTGGCGGCCTCAGTGGAGAATGGGGTTTCGATTCGCGCGGGGTCATCTACCGTCGCAGCGTTTCGATTCGCGCGGGGTGATCTACCGTCGCAGCCCCGTCCATTCCTCAGACTAAAGTGATTGCGCGCACTCTACCTATTGGGCTGTGCAGTATAGTTGTACACGAACGAAATTTTCGAAAAATTTTCGGAAGATTTTTCGAAATTTTTTTCGTTCGTTTTCGTTCGTTCGAAATTTCGTCGAACGAAATTTTTTCAAATTTCGTTCGTTCGAAATTTTTTCGAACGAAAATTTTTCGATTTTCGTTCGTTCGAAATTTTTTTGAACGAAAAAATTTCGATTTTCGTTCGTTCGAAATGTTTTCGAACGAAAAATTTCGATTTTCGTTTGTTCGAAATTTTTTCGAACGAAATTTTTTCAATTTTCGTTCGTTCGAAATCCGATTTTTCGAAATCTTTTCGAAATTCGTTCGTTCGGAATTTTTTCGAAACACAGTGTGCAGCAAACAGATTGCGACATATTGTTTAGGTATGGAAAGCAACAAGACCCGATCACAGCTCATCGAGCATTGAAAATACTCAACGGAGAGTGCGAGAGCAGAGACGACTGCGAAGTCATTCCACCTTTCAAGCGTTACTATCCAATTTATGCTGTGAGTCTTTCTCGTGAACACAGAATCCCAATCGTTTGTCGAGTTAGCCGCTGACATCCACTTTGGAACTTTAGAAGCTGTCAATCCAAAAGTTTTTTGTTTTCAATCTTAGTTTTTATCCATCTAACATGCCATTCCTCATCTAATCTTTTCTTTTTATTTTACAAAGCATCAATAAAATCTGGAGTTCACGGAAATGAAGCATGTTTCATCAGCCATAGCTTCCATACTATAAAAACTACGGAAGTATAGTTTTTGTTGATGTTGGCGCTTGAGGTCCAGTACGTAACACAAATAAATAACGCTGATTCAGATGTGCTACTATGATAACTTTGGGGATGTTTTTAAAAGCCACCGATGTATGCGGCGGGCAACGTTGGACCCTCCCGAGAGGCTCCCGTAGTTTCAAGAATACGGCTAGTGGAGTATGAGATTTGTCATCGCCGAGACTATGTTCTGACCTTATTTTTGCCCACACCAACCCATGCATTAACTATTGCCTTCTTCAGATTCAAAATAAGGACAAATGCCTTTTCATGACTGACACCACTGCTAGGGTTCAGTGAGTATCCGACTTCTGATACACTTCTGGTAGGCCACAGCTATTACTTAGTCAGTGAAAACACCGAGTCGATGATAACTGTAACTCCATATGAGAGACGAACAACCCCAATGCTCCGCTTGCTCTCAAATGCGGAGGATCGTCCCACTTGAATTGTGGAATTCATCGGATTGAAGAATAGTGAATCGTGAAGACCTGGACTGAAAAGAACATTACAGACAAATAGTTACCTCAGAAGAAATCGCGTTTCTAGGGCAAGCAGAACATTGGGGTTCGTTTGTCTGCTATATGGAGCTGAAGTTGTACCTGATTCGATGTTTCTTACTAATCACATAACATCTGTAGATTATCAGAAGGTTTCTCATCTTTTTGTACGACGACGGCGGCATATAAGGCAGCCACCCGCATTAGGGCTCCGTCCATAGCAGACGATTAGCGGTAAAGCGTCAAGGCGTTGGAGCATCATGCGCCGGCGCTCAAACGCTGTCGCAGGTGGCTCGACGGCTGGCGCATCCAACGTGTACGAGGACGGCACGTGGTTAACGA
This sequence comes from Aplectana chamaeleonis, assembly GCA_029168955.1. NCBI lineage: Eukaryota > Metazoa > Nematoda > Chromadorea > Rhabditida > Cosmocercidae > Aplectana > Aplectana chamaeleonis. Next base: position 87,521 of record JAPDOI010001942.1, read on the forward strand.
TGGTATCGATAATTTTAGTGACAGCCGTTACGGTCACAATGCCTCCACTGTCAGCGACTGGCGGCTGCAGTGGTCGCTGGGCAGTCGCTGGGGAGTCAGATCAATAAAGAATGCTGAAGATGCAAACCTCCAGCGTCACTTTGCTGTCGCTCGACGCTAGGACGTCTGCTATGGACGGAGCCGAAGGGTTGCAGAGTGCCGCTTGATGCCGCTCCTTGATGTGGACCTTGCGTAACTTTCTGGACGATATTTTGGATGCTGAGCAAATCATTTTCTATGTTCAATCGTAAGGAATGCCTCCTCATTGTGGACCGTGGAAAAGATGTTGTCCCTGCTGCGGACCGTGTCGAAGTTGACCTCCTTGCTGTTGGCCGTGACAGGGATCATACCTGAGTTCACTGAAACGTGCGGCAGCCTCTCCGTTTGCGAAACATGCTGCTGTTCGCAGTACATGGTGCTAGTAAAGAGGAGTTGCATTTCAGGGCCGACATCGCGTTCTAACTCCTGTTGTCAGGAGCAGGGTCTGCTAAAGCAGCGAGAGTTGCTAATGAAAAGGTGCTCCTTCGGCTGTTGTGTTTTAACCTAACAATGAGTTTGATGGAAAAACTCTGGTGGATGCTAATCAAGAAACTTTGCAGTCAGAAAGAGACTTCTGCGAGCATTTTGGGCCCGAAGGAAGCGATAGTTGGTGGACTAACTGCGACAACAATGTGCTCAGAACCTGATCTCGTCGACGATAAATTCGCATCCTCAAAATCAGGTGTTACAAAATTACGGAGGACATAGCACTCTCACTTGGATGCGTGCTGTTATTTTGAAATGAACAAATTTTTTGCGACTTATTTTGGCGCGACTCATCAAATCGCAGATTTTTCAGAAGAACGAGAAGTTTTAATTTTTCTGTATTTGAAAGTTTCTGGTTTAAAAGGTCAAACTACAGGGTCGAAGAGGTGGAGGATCCGAATTGGAGCGGAATCCCGGACTTTTCAATGGTTATATCCTTTTGACCCTCTCTGTGTAAATATACAGTAGCGGTCATGAAACTATTAACATCGGCTTTCTTCCAATTATCTTTGCTTTAACTGGGGCCATTTATTCCATCTTCTCATATCATATTTTCGGTCATAATGCCGATATAATGAAGTATGCTGCTGAACTATAACGCGAATGTACATCGATTGGGAAGATTATTAATATTGCCAATGTGCGACTTTTTGTCTCTACTTAAACTCGTTCACTTTCTTCGTCGTTTTCAATAATCACTTGGTGATTTTTGTATTTAACAGGATTGGTATTTCATTTAGAGGTAGAAATTTGTCACGTGGTGAGCAAAGATGTATCATATGAGGTTCTGAAAGGTGTCTGTCTGGAGCCGTTCTTAGAAAAGTGTTGGCGATCACAATACAGGCCGTTTAAAAATTTTTAAAGGTCAGCAGTAGTCATCTATTGAGACAGTAATCTTGAGAAGGTCTTCTCGAGATAAGAGCAATACTGGATGATATCATAGCACGCACATTAGGCGACACTCTGAGGCTCAACGCTCAAGACATTAGAGGAAATCTCGAGACAGTTTATGAAACTCGGGTGATTTTGAGGCTTTATTTTCCTGGAGAAATTTTATGGAGGTTTTTCAGGTATCATTCAATATAGTCAAGCGTCTACACACTGACTCCGGACTCTTTGCACGTCGTTCCATCGAATGGCTTTTGATGGCAGAAAGGCATCAAAAGGCAAGGCTAGTGTGGACGACGGAGCATCTCCACTTGACTCCACAACAATGGGAAAAATTGTTGTTTTTTCGGCTTAATCTACGCCTCGTTCGTTTGTAGCACCAAAATCAGCTGAAAACAACTCTTTCCAATTGTTGTGGAGTCAAGTGGAGATGCTCCGTCGTCCACACTAGCCTGGTCTTCTGATACCTTGCTCCCATCAAAAGCCATTCGATGTGACGACGTGCAAAGAGTCCGGAGTCAGTGTGTCGACGCTTGGCAATGATGACTGATACCTGAGAAACTCCTGTAGAAATTCTCTAGAGAAATAAACCCACAAAACTACCCTTGTTGCATAAAATTCCTTGAGACTTCCTCTAATGTCTTGAGCTTAGAATGTCGCTTATTGTGCATGCTATGATATCATCCAGTATTGCTCTCATCTCAAGAAGTCTTTCTCAAGATTTCTGTATTAGTAGGTGACTAGTGCTAATCTCCAAAATTTTTTAAACGACCTGTATTGTGATCGCCAACACTTTTCCAAGAACGGCTCCTGATAGACCCCTTTCAGAACCTCATATGACAGATATTTGATCACTATGTGATGAATTTCTATTTCAGAATGAGCTACCAATCCTGTTAAATACAAAAATCACCAAGTGAATTTCGAAAACGACGAAGAAACTGAACGAGTTTAAGTAGAGACAAAAAGTCGCAGATTGTCAATATTGGCAAATATTCTTCCCCATCGATGTATATTCGCGTGGTAGCTCTGCAACGTACTTCATTGTATCGGCATTATGACCGAAAACATCAAATTTGAAGATGGAATGGATGGCCCCAGATAGAGCCAAGATATTTGGAAAAAAGCCGATGTCAATAGATTTATGACCGCGAATGTAACGTCGGCATGAATCCGGAAGAGACTTTGCGTTCACTGTTGAAGGTTGGCGCAAACTCGGTGCGCCTATGTTATAACATATGGCACCGTGCTTGCGCCAGCCTCCAATTGGGAACGCGAAGTCTCTTCAGGGTCCATGCCAATGGTATGTACCCGACACTTTGCTTGCGATATCGTGGCAGGTTTTCTTCACCGATATCAAAGCATTGCCTAACACTTTCCCCCCAGTGATTCAGTTTTTTTTTGGAGATAGCCGGTCTGCCAATGCGAGTATCAACGTGCCTCATTCCGAAGAGTATGTCCAGTGTGCTCGCCGCAACGTTCTGCTCGTTGTTCACTAGTGATATGGAAAACATCAAAAGCAATATAACATCGAAAGAGAGGTGAATCACACTGACCATGTATGCTTGAGGTTGCAGGAATACTTGTGCACACATTGTTTAGGAACAAATGCGAACACCAGAATGAGCTGAACTCCTACAAACAGATAAATAGACTGGCACATGGTAGACCTTGGGTAAACTTCGCAATGGTTAGAGAGCCAGCCGAACGTTTTCTCAGTGGATTTATGTACATGTGCAGACCGTGAGTGGTGTTTATAAACTACATATGACTGGAAGATGTCCACCTAACCCTAATCTATTTCTTCCTCAAGAAAATTTCACATTTTGGTCTGAAACCAAGATGAGAGAGTCTCTTTCAAGTCATTGATGAAAGGACGATTTTGATTACTCTGAAGGTAAAACTCAAATTGGGATGATCTGGCCAGTAGTAAACAACTCTTGAAGGTGTATGAATGTATGAATGCGACTGTTGTGTAAGAACTTGCAACAGAAAGAGTGTGAAGGCAGTGCTAAAGATAGTTAAGGTTTGATATTATTTGAGTTTTTTATCCCCGGGTAGAGATTTGGTGGCGGAGAAGTAGTGGAAAATGCATAACAAGTATATAGAATGCCGGTGTCTCACTTCTACCTTCTTTCACAGCGGGACTGTTAGTTGGAAAATGGAAATAGTTTGTGTGATCGCCCTGCCTGAAGACACTGTCCAACCTCAGGGGTATTTTTTTGATATTATGGTCCGGCCGCCGTGTATAGCAAGCCTATCGAGCGCGAAAACTCATTTCGCTCGCTCGAATAAGCAAGAAAACGCTAGCAAAAGTCGACCACGCTCAGGGAAAAGAAAAAAAATGGGTAACGCCCACCGACAAGCTCTTGAGTTCAATAAAGACCAAACGTGCAAAGGATTTTCTCCAGAACCTACCTGCCTTCCATGTGTTATCGGGCCAACTTTATATTACAACCTACTCCATTGAGATGGCTGCCAATGACGTGAAAATACCCTGCCGTGGCCTGAAATCCTTGCCACTCAAAGTCATAATCTTCGAGGGGTCATAACTTCGTTCATTGTGCATTGCGAGAGAGTCTAGAAATATCTTTGTTATGAGCGTGAAATAATCTCCGAGTTGAGCAAAGAAAAATAAATAAACGATTCTGAAGTTGAACTGTGCGTTCAAATTTCGAGCTTCCACTGCTTCTTTCCGGCAGTTTTTCCACTCTTAACGAGCTCCCGGTACTTGGCACATTCCCAGTTGGGTTTTGCACACATTCCTTGACGCTTGGTGCTCTCCCAGTTTGGTCCCACTTACTTTGATCGGCGCTTGGCGCACTCCCAGATGGGTCCCGCAAATATTACCTTGCCCTCGGCACACACCCAGTGGAGAACGGCACCGGCCAATTGAGAACTCCTAGCTTTGATGATGTAAGATGACCTCAATGAACATGTATTGTTACCACATAAGATATCTCCAACAAATTGAGCCATCCGTTAGATTTCCTGAACGCTTAAGCCTCTTTTACAGTCTGCCGGACGAGGCCGTCCTACACGTTATAAGGGTGCAGCAGTGCGAGGGAAGCTGCGGTGAACAACCCTCAGTTCCGACTTTTCAGTACTGAACGTAAGAAGAGACCAACACGTGTTGACTCTTCTTAACTTGTTCCATCGTCGTGTCAATGATTTCACCGCACTGCGACGTCAGTCGGCCGACACCGCAGTGCGGGCCGCACCGATTCCCCAGTCCTATCTTGTAACGTGCGTCGTCCGGCAGACTGTGAAAAGGGCTTTAGTGTCCTCTAAAGTTGTTCAAGGTACTAATTCATGTCACGGAGAGCCGTACGTTAATTGCTAAAGCGTCAAAAGTGAGGGGGTGGAAAACTTGGCACTCTTCAAGCATGAGGACCCACACGAGCATGACACTACGATGCTAGCAATTGTTTCGTCTGACTGGTTGCACCTACTGGCCTGGGGTGGTAGCAAACTATTCGAAACCTCAACCTCACTTTCACTTTAGAGTGTCACTGAACTGGCACTTTACGCTTTCAAAGGCTAGATGTAGAGAGGGTTTTCGAGGTCTAGGAAACCCAAAAAAGAATCCTGCACACGAAATGGTGATGTGAGGTCGAGCTCACGTTCACATTATTTGGCCCTTTCGGGGTGGCCTTCCCCTTCCCGTCACGTCGTTGTGAGATCAGACTCTTAGGCAGTGTCAGAGAATGACGAAACACTGCGTAGTTTAGGAGGGCGCACACGACGGAATCGCCATCACGAAATTCTTCTCCGAGTAGAATTTCCCCGCGATCATAGTCATGATTGGTGACTGGCGCGACCCAGGGGTATGAATTGAGACTCGCGGAAAGAACGCCCACGAACGGGGGAAGCGGCAGGGATGATACCGCGCGCGACGAGGGAACAGTCTGTCATCTCCTCATAGAACGTTATCAGCTGTGGCAGTGATAACAGTGCAATCCATTGCATTGCTTGTAATCGATCAAATGCCCCGCAGTTGCCTCATCATCCCCAGCCCTTCCTTGGAGAATTTGAGAGGAATGGCTTCCTTAATTTGATTTTCTATTTCGAATTTCAATTGTTGAATGTTTCAGTTTTTTAATTTGTTGGGCTTGCATCACTGCAATCATTTCACGTGTTCTTCAAACGATTTGATGTCATTTAAGCATGTCTACTTTGAATTTTTTTTTATTTCTGTTTTGGAAATTGTTTGGTTTATTCGGTGAAACTCCTTTTCACCTTGTATTTTTGAGTTAATTTTTTGAGATTTTTTCACGGGATTTTGAATGCGCCGTTTAGTTTTGATTGTTTTCAGAAGAAAAAAAACCGCTGACTGCAGCTGTATTTACTCGTAATGTTCATCTTTATTAATCCTTTCGTGCACCGCTATGGCGAGCTCTTTCAAAAAAAAAATGTTTTTCATAATTATTTGTTAGAGTTTGACAGCCATGGATTTTTTGCTTCTCTTTTTTTATTCCAGGGTTTTTTTGATGGTGTCCTGCAAGCTGGGATCAACATTCGTTAAACATTCCCTTTCGGCCGCTACAAACCAAAAAGATAAAAAACTTATAGAAAAACAGCTTTTCTCAGAGCAGGTTCAACCTCGCCCTCTTATTAATGATTATCGAAAAGTTTTTTTCATGGTAAAAAAATAAGCTCAATAATGCAGGAATGAAATAATATATTTGTAGATGATCACATCGAGCAGACACAGCTGCAGTCAGGTGTTTTTCGCTTCCTGAAAATATTATCTTTTGAAAGTGTGTTTGAAATTCTTTTGAATACTCACTCTCAGAAAAAGATACCAATAACGAAGTGAAAATATGTTTTACCAGAGAGAAAGAAAGAAAAATAAATTTGAGTCAGAATAACGAAATCAAAAGTAAAATACCCGAGAGACATCGAGATCTTATAAAACCATATAAAATAATTGTGATGATCAAAACCTCAATAAATGGAAACAAGAGCAGCGGAAAATTGATGAATATGGAATGTCACCTCATATGAACCTCATATTTTACGGCGATTGGAAGGTTATCTTATTTGATTAAAAAAATAGGATTCCGTCCATTCATGAAAATGCCGGTGATAGTTAAGTGAGTTTTTTATTCGAATACTCGAATAGATGGTAATAGCAGTGTTAGTGATAGGACAGAAATCTACCTTTTCCTCAGTTATGGAAACCTTGCCCCACACGTAATGTTTGATGCCAAGGACAGCTGAAACCATTTCGGTTCTGAGGAAATATTAGGATTAATCGGAAAATGGAAATTATTTAACCCAACACTCTATTACGCATCATCTGGGCACTCAGCAACGCAAATAGCCGCATAGCCACCAGGGATGAGCGGAGTTCCGCGTTTCGCGTTCCGAAACCCGCAGTTTCGCGCATTTTCGGCATTCCGCGCTCCGCATTCCGAAAACCGCAGAAAACGCCGCGGAATGCGAAATTATCGGGTCGTCTGGGACCTAAGAAAACATTAGATGATTTCTGAATTTTTCCGCGTTCCGCATTCCGAAAACCGCAGAAAACGCCGCGGAATGCGAAATTATCGGGTCGTCTGGGACCTAAGAAAACATTAGATGATTTCTGAATTTTTCCGCGTTCCGCATTCCGAAAACCGCATTTCCGCGCATTTTTAGGCGTTTCGCGCCCGATTTCCGAAACCCGAGAAAAAATTTTTTGTTCCGAAACCCGAAAACCGATTTCCGAAATTTCATATTTTTATTCCGCTCATCCCTGATAGCCACCTACATGCTTAGTAATGCACATGGCACAGGTGAGAGTCGAAGGGATAGCGCAGTGGCATTGATCCCCGTTGTGGAGCGCGCGGGGAATGGTTCGGTCTTGCGTGAATGGGAAGTTTAGAATGAAGCGTTGAAATCAACTCACCATCTTCTGTCCATCATATAACCCTCTGACAACCGAAGTTGCACTCAAGTGCCACTTCGATATTAATGTTAAGTGGCAATTTCGTGAGGTTTGCTACCACCCCTGAAGTTGTCGGTCTCCTTTCGAGCCGATGGCAGGTTAGGCTTATCGGGCTTACCATGCGCGTCCTAATCGCGGCGTTAGTTATCTATTGCGTACTTTTCGCTGAAGTTTGTCGAAAAAAGAGAGGGAAAACGGCAAACGACAATCGACAAAATTAGTTCAAAAACGGGCGGCAAACGGCAATCGACAACCGGCAAACGGCAATTGCCGCGCATCCCTGAATGCGATGGAATGTGAAAGTAATATTTCTGGAAATTTAGCTTCCTGACAAAAGTAACAATTCGGCAGTGCCGCCTAAAAGCAAAAAAAAGCTTAAAAAATATTTCTAAATATTAAAAAAATGATTTGGCGTAAATTAGTCTGGAGTGATAAAAGAGCTAGGAAATGAAGTGAAATGACCGAAAATACGATTTGGTGGTCCATAATTTAACAAGCTTTTCCGCTTAACTTATCAAAACGAAATCAAGCGCGCAACGGAAGGATTAAGTCATTTTGAAAGCTGTAATAAGGGAATCAGCACAGGTCAAGCTAGGTGAACGCGACGCTCCATTCCGCTTGATTTTGTTTTGATAAGTTTAACGGAGAAGCTTGTCAAATTATGGACCACCAAATCGTATTTTCGGTTATTTCACTTCATTTCCTAGCTCTTTGATTACTCCAGACTAATTTACGCCTAATCATTTTTTTAATATTTCGAAACATTTTAAAGCTTTTTTTTGCTTTTAGGCGGCACTGCCAAATCGTTACTTTAGCCAGGAAGCTAAATTTCCAGAAATTTCACATGTTTTTCGAAAGGTTCCCTTTCTGAATTCAACTTTGCTCCACGATTTCGTGCTGATTCCCTTATTACAGCTTTCAAAATGGTTTAATGTTTCCTTGCGCGCTTGATTTCCTTTTGATAAGTTTACCGGAGAAGCTTGTGAAATGGTCGACCACCAAATCATATTTTTGGTTATTTCACCTCATTTTCTAGCTTTTTTATTTTTCCAGGCTATTTTACGCAAAAAAATTTTTGAAGAAATTTCAAGATATTTTAAAACTTTTTTGACTTGTATATAAATGGCATTACCAAATCGTTACTTTGCTAGGAAGCCAAGTTTTTAGAAATTTCACATATTTTTCCCGAAGGTTCTCTTTCTGACTCCAATTTTGCTCCACGATTTCCATGTTGGAATGATGAAACGTCTGACCGATGATATTATCGTATGAGGACAATTTCTGTAACCTATGACCCTAAACCATAAAAAATACCACTCATTGTAGCATTTCGAGCGATATTATTGATCATTAATATTTGATCTTGCATGATGCGAAGAATTTCCCGAACAAGTGACTTAGAGCCATCAAAAATCAAAAATCATTGCGGCATTTTGCGCAACAAGCGAAAAAATCAATATTATTGATTGGTATTTATCGATAAAGACTGATGAGCAAAATTTCCCGACCGAGAAATTTAATCTCATCAGCAGTCACCACTCCCCGCCGCATTTTGTGCAAAAAGCGCGAAAATCGATAATATTGCTTATCGATGGATGACGTGTCAAGAGTACGAATTCTGACAAGTTCCGTACTTACCTCGGACGACCTGTGTCAATTGGCTGCAGATCCACCCCCACACTCTGGTCTCCACAGCCGTAGCATGCCCAAGCAGTTTTCGTGCTCCACGGCTAATTTATTATGTAAGCCCACGATTTTGAGGTACCCTTCAAGGTTGAGGTATCAAGTTCAAATAGGAACTGAGCGACCTGCATCCATTTCCAGCCTCCTTTCCAAAAATGAGGTCCCCAGCTCAATTTTAAGTGTACCAACAAGATCGTGTACGCCGTCTGAAAAAAGAAATGGAGATAAACAACAAAAACGAGCGGCTCATCACTTTTCACTCGAAAACCAGTAAACCGTCCCCAACCATTTTACGGGGTATACCCAAATTTTTTGCGCTCTTTTCAATGCGATCTAGCCCTAGCTTCTACGTTCCTTCTGAACTGAGATTTCGAAGAAGGGGTTGCGCGCGTGGCCGATTCAAAAAATGGTTTTGAAAGTTTTTTTTTGACAATTTTCGCTGTTGTTTCGTTTTCTCAGATGTTAATTTTTTTAAGTTTTCCGTTTAGTTAATTCACTGAGTTTGGGTGCATCTAGCTTTTATTCTTTTGATGGTCAGATCTACATTTTAAAGGCAGTGTTCACGATAAATTTCACTTCCGATATCTTCACAGTTTACGGAAGATCTGGTGCCCTATATAGCAAGGCATGCTTAAAAAGGACACGAAAGACGCGTTTTTGAGCAAAAATAGGCCCTCTCTTATTTACGTTAATTTTTGAGCGTGGAGGAATTGACCGCTAGAAGGATGATACCTATCAGTGCGATCAGCTCACTTATCAGAACTTCTCTCACTTGATCATTCCTGTAATCTGAGTCTTCATTTGTTCCTTCCAGGGGGCGGATCTGGGGCACCAGGTCTGGGGCATCAAAACGCTTGTTTGCAGCCGTTATTTTGCCGCGTCTGGCTCGTTTTCTAACGTTCTTTCGACACTGGTAGCCTAGGATCCTTCTCGCCTATCATTTCACTATGGAAAGTCAACGAGGATGATAATCGTGAACGCTTTCTTTAACGTCCCAACAATATTGTATTGGTTAACTCAAAAAATCCGGGAATGAACTAAAAACTGTATTCGCTTTATTTTGAAACGAGTTTTGACCCTTTCTGAGCAAAAGAAACGCTTAAAAGCAACTCTTTAGCATTGAAAAAAAAATTTCGCGTTGCTGTAGCTGACAATATTAATCTGTCTTCCTAAGTTGTTATAGAGTTTGTTGATTTCAGGAACAATATTGCCAACAGTACTTGCGAAGGCTGTGTTGGAAATGTGAAATGCGCCCTGCTACGGACCCTCGAGCAATCGCAGAGATTTGCAGCTGGTGACGAATCGGCTGCCTCATATTTGTTATGGCACTTAGGACCTCAGAACTGGTGCGTTAATATTGCTCATTACATTTTACACTACCGCTAAAAACGTCTACGTTCTGGACCAAAAAAAAACGCAAAAAAAAGTTTTCCGCGCTCTGTTCAACTCTGTTCAGAAGAGACCATTTGGAAATCTAAAGAGAGGTACGGAATTATTAGGCTGATGCAAAAGTTTCCGGACTCTTCACGACTTTGAATAAACAAGATTTATTTCAAAAACAAACAAGGCTCACCCAACAAAAAAATTTCCAGCAAATTCAAGGACCCTTCGCTACCGATTGTTCAGAGCCTGAATGCCCGAGGCGTAGAACTCTAGCTGTTTTGAGTCGAAGTATTCTTCTGAGGTCATTTTGACCTCTTCATCGTTAGTGAATTGTTTTCCATCCAGGAAGTGCTACATCGAGTTTAGCGGATGGTAGTCGAAAGGGGCAAGATCTGGGCTATATGGAGGGTGAGGAAGAACTTCCCAGCCCAGGGCCAGCAGTTTCTGTTCGCCTTCTTCACGACAATGCTCGGCCACACGTACCTCGGATACCCCGGCAGAACGTGCTGGACCTGGGCTGGGAAGTCTTCTCTCACCCTCCATATAGCCTAGATCTTGGCCCTTCAAACTGCCATCTGTTCTGCTCGATGCAGCACTTCCTGGATGGAAAACAGTTCACCAACAATGACGAAGTCAAAATGACCTTAAAAGAATTTTTCGACTCAAAACAGCCAGAGTTCTACGCGACGAGAATTCACGATCTGCCCAATCGGTGGCTAAGGATCCTTGATTGTGATGGAAATTATTTTGTTAGGTGAGCCTTGTTTGTTTTTGAAATAAATGTTTTTTATTCGAAGTCATGAACAGTTCGGAAACTTTTGCATCAACCTAATATTATCGGGTGTTATTTCTCTTGAATTAACACATCGCCTACTTTTGTACAAGGTTTTTAGGCTAAATTAGCAATGAAATATTCGACATGGGATACGCGTAAATTGCGAGCCCATGATTGAAGAAGAGGATATCGTTACGCCTCTAAGCCTTGCATCGTCAGTGTGTACCAGGTCGTTCAATAAATTTTGCCGTTCGATAAGAAAAACACAATTTTATGGTTCAAAATACTTTTCATTATTCAGTATAATCTCCTTGAACATTAATACACTTGCTCCACCGATCCTCCAAACTGTGGATCCTATCCCTGAAGTGAGAATCCGGAAGGTCTGCAAAATATGCTTCAACGGCAGTTATGACCTCTTCATTTGATGAAAAACGCTTGCCACGCATTTTTTGACTTCTGGAAACAAATGGAAGTCGCTGGGGGCCAAATCTGGTGAATACGGTGGATACTCCAACAATTCGGACTTTAGTTCATGGTCATTGTCAAAAAGCTCTTGTGACACGGTGCAGTCCTGATGAAAAAGGATTTTTTCTTCTGCAAACCGGGTCTTTTTGTCACGAATTGTTTGCTTCAACTGGTCCAAAAGGTTGTAATAATATTCAGAATTAATTGCTTTACCAGTTTGCAAGTGATCCACAAACAAAATTCCTTCCGCATCCCAAAAAAACTGATGCCATAACCTTCTTGGCCAATTTCCGGACACGAACTCGTTTCGAAGCCGAACAACCAGGTTCACACCACTCTTTTTTAGCCTCTTGTTTTGATTCAGGATCATGGTGATATACCCAAGTCTCATCCACAGTGATGAATCGACGCACAAAATCCACTTTATCCTTTTTAAAACGCTCCAAATGTTGCTGTCAAAGTCGCCCTCGAATGTGTTTTTGTTTCATTGTTAGTGAATGCGGCACCCATTGTGCACACAGCTTTCTTAAAACCAAAATCTCACTAAAATAAGGCTCACGCTGCCTAATGAGAGGTGTAGAGCCTCTAATAAATCCCTCTCAGTCAAACGACGATCTTCCAAAACCATAACCCCTATTTTGGCTATAATTTCTGGTGTTGATGCGCTTTTTGGACGTCCTTCACTCACTCACTCACTCATCCCGTTAGCTGGCGTCTGGCGGAGCGGGATGCCCTCTCAACCAATACACTGCTGTAGGTGCCATAGGAGCTCGTGCGGCCTGAACGATACGCTTCCATTCAGTACGGTTTGCAGCAATAAGTTTAGCGTTAGGAACACTGCACCGTTGGGTTTTTAGATCTTCTTCTATATGCTTGAGCCACGTCTTCTTCGGGGCCGTTCTCTGGATCTTCCACGACGGCGGGCGCTTCCGCCACAGCATACTGTACGGGAGCCGGCCAGCATCCATTCGACATACATGTCCAAACCACCGTAATCTTCTTGTCTTCAGTTGCTCTTCAACCAGCGGTTGATCCATACAGCTTCTTCTTATGTTATCGTTGCAAATACGGTCACGAATCGTGATCCCAAGAATATGTCGCAGGCACCGTAATTGGAAGACTTCCAGCTTGACAAGGTCTGGCTTCAGTAGAGTCCATGTTTCCGAACCATACAGTAGAATCGGAATTATCAGCGCTCGAAACAATCGCATTTTAGTCTCCAGTGAAACATTGTTTTTCTTCCACAGACACCAACCAAGCGATGCAAACGCACTGGATGCCTGCCCGATCCTGCTGCATACCTCTGCTGTGGCCGCAACTTTCCGTTCTTGCACGACTGATCCAAGGTATTTGAACTCCTTGACCTGCTGAAGTTCCGCCCCTTCGAAGTGCACAGTTGCAGGCGAGCCATCCGATGTCATCACTTTTGTCTTCTCCTGATTTATTCTTAGGCCGTAAGAGCTTGCAACAAGCGCCACTCTATTTATCAGGTACGTTGCATCCTCATCGGTATCCGCAAACACTGCACTGTCATCCGCAAACATCAGATCCGAGACGTATCCATTAGTGCTATACTGAACACCTCTTCTGTTCTCAAAGACCTCCCTCATAATAGCGTCGACGACAGTATTGAAGAGCAACGGCGATATAACATCACCTTGGCGAACTCCAGCTTTAACCTTAAACTCTTCCGACAGCTTATCTCCAACGCGAACCGAGCTGGAAGAACCTTCATACGTTTTCTGGAGCAGGTTTACTATCTTGTCTGGTACATGTTCGCTATCAAGTGCTCTCCACAGCGCAGGCCAATGAACACAGTCGAATGCAGACTTGAAATCAATGAAAGTGATGACAATTCGCTTTCCAGTGCGGATCCTCTCTTCCATAAGTTGTCGAAGAGTGAAAACTTGATCACTGCAGCTTCTCCTGTCCGAAACCCTGCTTGTTCCTCACGACCGGTCTGTTCTCGATGACGTTGAAGCCTGTTTTGGATAATCTTCATGAAGACTTTGCCTACGATTGACAGCAGACTGATTCCTCGGTAATTTTTGCAGTCCCTGGCGTCGCCCTTCTTGTGGATGGGTACAATTATTGCACGTTTCCAAGTAGCGGGTATGTTCTCTGACTGCCAGATGAGAGTTATTAGACGATGAAGCTGAAGTAGCAACACGTTTCCACCCGCTTTGATGGCCTCAGCAGCAACATTGTCAACGCCTGATGCCCTGCCGTTCTTCAGCGATTTGATAGCAGTCTTCAGTTCCTCCACAGTGGGCTCTGAGCCGAGATCAGAATCTTCTGGCGCATCGATTGATGGTGGCTTGGGAAGCGGTCCCTGTGGCGCTTCATGACTGTAGAGTTCACCGAAGAACTGTTGCCAGCGACGAAGACGCTCTTCCACAGAGCGCACAAACGATCCATCTGCATTCCTAATGCTATCGCTAACGCGTTTCGTCTTCTTTCCAAGCCGCTTGAGTGTCCGATAGAGGGTGCGATAGTCATGCCTGTTAGCGGACTCCTCCAAATCAGCAGCCACCTTATTCCAGTACGACTCCTTTCCGCTTTCAGCCTGCAACGAAGTTCTCTGCTGAGTTGCCGGTATCGATCAAAATTAGTCAGTTTTGCTCGCTTCCTCTCTTCGATGAGTAGCAAGGATTCGTCTGTTATCCACGGCTGGTTCCGCCTGCGAGTAACAGGGCAAAGTGGTTTTGCACATTCCAAGATGGCGTCTGCTACTTGCCGCTCCTGCTCGTCCACCGATGCATTGTCCGACAATGATGCGAAGCGGTTTGACAGTGCCACTTGGAACAACTCCTTCGTCTCGGGTACCATGAGGTGTGTCCAGTCGAGTTTATGTTTAGGAGGTTCCATTCGCGTAGTCCGTTGTAGGCGGAGCTGCACAACTGCACGAAGAAGGTAGTGATCTGTACCACAATCTGGACCTCTCATAGCACGGACGTCTTTCAGCGATGACCTAAATCGTGAACTCATCAGAACATAATCCAACGTGGCTACGTCTCGTCCAGAGGGATTTCTCCAAGTCAGTTGGTGCTTCCTGCGGTGCTGGAAGTGACTGTTCCCGACAATGAGTCCATTAAACGCTGTAAATGAGAGCAGACGCAGACCATTTTCATTCATCTCGCCAACGCCGAATCTGCCCAATACTCCTTCCCAGCCAATTCTGTCATTTCCGACGCGTGCATTGAAGTCACCTGCGACAAGGATTAGGCCAGTCTTTGGGATCGCATTCAGTACGTCTTGCAGTTGAGCGTAGAACGCGTCCTTATCGGAATCAGAGCTAGGCTCCGTCGGAGCGTAGATAGCCACGACATGCGTCCTAATAGTTCCTTTTACGTGAGAACGGCAATCCTGCTCGAAATCGGCTCGAACGAAATGACGCTCCCAGACGCTTGCCATTTCAACACGAATCCAACACATTCGTGATGTCCTTCTCTACCGAAGTAGTACAATACCATCTTTTCTTCAGAATCGGGCACCTGGACAATCATTGTTCCACAACCGCTGATCCTCAATTCGGACAGTGCTGCTACCGATATCTTCGACCTCGACAGTTCCCTTGCGATGACTTCTTTTTGTCCAACGTAATGTCCTGATCGTACATTCCAAACGGCAAACCGCACCTCCTTCTTTGGCGTCACCAATCTTCTACCATTCTGGCCAGTCGCATACTTGTCACCAACACCCTGGATCCCCAGTGCTGGCGCATCGGCTGCCCCGGATGCGGTAGCAGTATCGCGATATCCTATGAGACTCTCCATGGTTACCACCTTAGGTTTTCCAGCCCGTCGGTAGCATGGGGGGCCAACCCTCCTCCTTTCTCATCCGGGCTTGGGACCGGCAATGGCGGAGTCCTTCACGTGGATCAAGGCTTGTACGACCACTTTTAATCTCAGCAATCCATCTTTCTACTGTTCTAATTGTAAGTGGACAATTATTATACATTTTTAACATTCGTTCGTGAATTTATTTCGGTGCTACGCCTTCCAAAAATTTGAAATTTATCGCTGCACTATATTCAAAATTTTTTTCCGTTGCTGTGACACGGCGACAGTAAATGGCTTATAAACAAAGAATGAATTGACAGATTCAAATGAAACTTGACATGCGTTCATATGAAGAGTAAACCAACAAAACAAAAAAAATTTGGGCTAGTAGCAACGCCCTCTCTTATCGAACGACAAAACTTATTGAACATCCTGGTATCAAGTAGGAAGGGCGCGAGATTCAACCAATAGCCATCCTCTCCTCCGGTAATTTTTCCAGCCAAGCAGCGTCGCGGATTCCTCCATCTAGTAATTGACGGTACAACAGAAAGTATTAAGCTTTTATGAAGAAAAAACTCTCGATGCCGACTCCAAGTATCTCCCTAGATTCCTAAATGGACTATTTTGAACAAAGTTGTGACTCAAATTCGAGAGTGTTTTTTCTGCCCTTTTTTTGCGCACAGGACGCAATATTTATGACCAGTATCGTTCAACTAGGAACAACAGAACAAATTGCGCTTGACCAAGATTGGGTTATATTTGACTTTGAAACGAAAGGATGACGAAGATCGGGTTTTTCGCCACACAACGCAGGGAATGGATCTAGAGTAGTTTTGAAACAGCAGTCTGAAATGGGAACAAAAATGCAGTTAGATAACAGAATGCGGTTGTTTCCTTGTCAGCGCCGAGTTCTTGTTGTCAGAATTCTGAAAACTACAAAACAAGAAAATTTCACTAGTACCCAGCTAATCTCGGGCCGGGATCACATATTGCGCGACAAGCGATAACGCATATTGGGCACACACCGCATCGCGCTACTCGTCGCATGGAGTATAAACCTCTCATCAAGAGACATAAAACGATTTTTCCAGGCACTGCGATCTGCATCATAACCTGGGACGTTTCAAGTTTATTCATTATTCGCCGAATAGGAAGGAGCAGTTAGGCGAGGAGTTGCGTCGTGTTCTCGAAGGTATAGAGTTCTGCTTTGTTGTCGTCCTTTGCTTCGAGAAGGCTTCTGTCGTAGGCTCGCACCCCGGATTCGACAGCATTCGAAGGTGGCTTACTTGACTTAATCGGTTGGCTTTCGCCTGACGCGGTCATTCCGCATCTGCACCGAGGTGTGCCGTCCTAGTAGTCAGCCGTGTCCATTTTTCACGGTCTTCAGCCACAATTTGAACACATTCCATCCAGCTGTCACTATTATATTTCCTGCAAAACGAAACATCGCGCCTGAACTGTCTTTCGATGCCGAGTGACTTCAAATCCTCTTTAACCACATCCGTCCAGAACTTGATTCGCAGGAAGTGGAATATCGATCAATGGATGGATTGTGTTGATTTGTGGCTGAGAACTGTGACAAATGAATGTGTTAACTGCTTACTACTAGGACGGCACACCTCGGTGAAGGTGCGGAATTACGGCGTGAGGAGAAAGCCAACCGATTAAGTCAAGTAGGTCAAACGACAGTTAAGAGCCTTTATGCCCATCGTGACCTACAGTAACTAAGTCTGGCGAAAATTATATCCCAGATTCGGGTTCAGCGCCCTTAACAACCCCCGCTGAAAGTTTTGAGCCGAATGCGAAAAAAATTCTAACTCCCCCCCCCCCCGAAAAAAAATTCCCTGATGGGTACCCTTACCTTTTTGTGAAGCAATGAAATTTTCATTTTTAAGAATCTCCGCAGCCATTTAGGGAATTCCAAGCACGGGTCATTTATGTACTGTCACAGACCTGCAGCAACGACAACACGGTTTTCCAAAGCGCCGCGGAGTGGGCAAAGCAGTCCCTAGTTAGGTCTAAAGCCTACGAATTCGGATCTTATCACGTGATCTTTAGTTGAAGGTAGGGTTCGAGCTGAATTTCGATTTCGAGAGATCTCGCTGAATCGGGGTTTCCCAGGTGATCGTAGAAAAAAAGTTCACCATGCAGTTACTCTTTCATCAGGAAGAGCTTCAGTTACAAGAACCACGAGAGTTGGAAAATCAGAAATAAGCAACTGTCGTCCATGTAAAAATCGTTTCACATTGTCAGCGGGCGCCGTGAATGCCGTGCGCGGTCACCATGGCTGCGTGACGGCGATAACCCACGTGGTGTAGTAAGGCATCTTTCATAGTCCTCACCGCAAGCGCGACACGCGCGTGACGCGCGGGAAGAGCGGTGGACTATGAAACTTTTCACCGCACGGTACGCGCGGGACGAGCGGAAAGCCACTATGAAATCTCCGGCGGCGCCACTATGGCGGTGCGGGTAAAGTCGGGCCTTAACTATGATATGCACGGAAATTCCTGGCTTGCATTCGCGTATGCGGTAGCGCAGTATAGTCCCAGAATTATTTATGTTGGAGTGAACTCAAATCGAGAAGAAAGTATTGATTGAAACGGTGAAACCGCCATGGCGGTTTGGGCGGCGCCGCTATGGCGGTGCTGATGGACTATGAAAGTTCATACCTCGCGTGCCGCGCTTGCGGTGAGGACTATGAAAGATGCCTAATATCGATATTCTGACTATGCTGTGAATACCGTAATTCTCTCCTTGGAGACCCTTCTCTCCTAATAACGGACCATAGTTTGCAAAACTCCTCGATGGGGTTCACCTAGTCCAGGTCTGTCTATCTGACTGGAAATTCGAAAAAGTCGAAATGCTGCCATACTTGTATCTGAAGCCACTGTTCACGATAGATGTCGTTCTTGAAGGCACAGGTCCCCCAAAAAATTAATTTTCAGATTTAATGCTTATCTTGGAGAGAGTCACACGCTGATCACAGTGGTGTCTCTAGAATCGTCAAAGACCCCCTATGGACAGAGTTATGGCTCCTCAAAAATGTCTATATTTTGAGAGTAAAAAATTGGTGGACGAGTTTTCTCGACCTGTATTTCTCTTCATTTGCAATTGTTGTGCAAGAGCGAGACAGGATAAAGAGACAGTCCGGCAATAGACTGGAGAACGACGACTTGTTGAGAATTCATCCATCCATCTAGCCGCTATCGAGTTCGAAAATCTGTTACGGGGGTCGGACCTGTGGTGGTGAGCGAAGGGGGTCGGGCCTGTGGTGGTCGCTTATATCTCGCTTATTTGGAGGAATTGAGATCTCGACATTGGCACATGTTATACAGGAGGGGTCTTCTACACAATTACATGAAAATCTCAAAATTCATATTACCGTGCCTTTAAAGGCAGTGTCCACGGTAAAAATCGTTTTTTCTGTTTTTTAGCCAATCTTGAGAACGGTCTCATGCTGATTTCAACGATGCCTCTGAAATCGTACACGACCTTCTGAGAACGGAGTTATGGTCCCTCAAAAATTGAGCTAGAGAAGCGTGGTGGACGAGTTTTCCGAGGCTTCTAACTTCCGTCTTTTGCCGCCGATGTGTGCGAGCTGACCTGAGTAGAGAGAAGTCGAGAACGAAGGGAAGAACAAAGCCAATTATCGGAAACCATCGCTGATCTCACGATTTAAAGCTTTCATTCGTTCACGTCGGTGGGTGGGCAATGCGCTTTTGGGGTTTGCCTTGCGCTCAAAGTGGCAACTTCGGGCTCTTCCTGGCTCGTTTTCATGCGATCTTTTGACATTAACGTTACAGAGTGTCCTTCCACTACCCATTCCTAGAGGAATTTCACACACTTCTTTCATCGTGAACACTGCCTGTAAGGGCGGCGTTCACGATGCATTTCGATTCCGATTTTTTTTTGATTTTTTCTATAACAGATGAAGACATTTCTCGTGGGCGCATACGCCGCAGCGCAGGCTTATGAGGTGTCGGCAGCTATCTCTTTCGTGATTACCCCAATAATATGCACTTTATCATTAGAGGTCATTGATTACTGATCAAACTGTGCTGACACATGTGTACACAGGAATTTAGAAGCAGTTTGATATGATATGATAAAAAATTTTCTAAAAGGTTCTCAATTTTCGAAGTTTCTGAACATATGTGAAGAACGCTGCAAAAATAAAGTAAAGTAACGTTTTGCCGACCCAACTATAGAAAAACATTGTTATATCCAATTTTGCAAAACAATGCAAGAATATTCTCAGTCGAGGCAATCGAACCCCTGAACGTTTGCCTGTAACCTCCTCTCCCGACCTGTTGCTCCATCCATTGACATCGGTGTGGTGCGGAATAGCGGCGAATACTTTGAGGCAATGAATCATAACCATTAATTAGCACAGATCTCCACTTTAAAGGCAGTGTCCACGATAAAAACTATGTCTGAGTTTTTGGTGGAGATCGGCAGCTGCAGGGCCTAGCGCAAGCCTAACGTTGAAAAAGCTGAGAAAAATGAGCTCGAAGCGGTCCCCTACGTCGCCAAAGCTTGACACCCGTCAGCCCGTCACACCCTAGATGCACTTTCCACGCCCACCGACGTGAACAAATGAATGCTCGAAATCGTGAGATAGGCGATGATTTCCAATCATTAGCCCCGTTCTTTCCTTCATTCTCAGCTTCTCTCTCCACTCAAATCAGCTCGTATAGATCGGCTGCAAAAGAAGGAAGTTATAAGCCTTGGACAACTGGTCCAACATGTTTCCTTAGCTCAATTTGTGAGGGACCATAACTCCGTTCCCAGAAGGTCTTGCACGATATCAGAGACATCATTGGAATCAGCGTGGGGCCGTTTCCAAGATAGGCGGAAAAACAGGGGTGGTAGTAAACCTCTTGAAATCGCCATTTAACATGAATGTCGAAGTGGCACTTGAGTGCAACTTCAGTTTCCAGAGGGTGACATAATGGGCAGAAGAAGGTGAGCTGAGTTTCGCTCCCCATTCAAAACCTAGCTAACGCACGAGATCGATCCACTCCCCGCTTCTCTCAGAACGGTGAGCAATGGCACTGCGCTATTTCGTCGACTACCTTTGGTGCTATGTGAAACGCCATCTATGTAGGCGATCATGAGGCCAGTTGCATTGCCGAGTGGAAGAAATCGACTGTCTGCACAGGTTTCGCGAGCTAGGTCTACCGTGGCCAGCAGAATCACCGTCGAGTGCATAAATTGATTGCATTTTATCGTCTTTCAGGAATCGAAGGTGAATTTGAAAATTATTAGAGCGTAGCGGGGGTGTCAGGAATTACTGAGTGCTCGCTTGCAATGATGAGTAGCATTAAATGAATTGGTTTTGATCGCCATGGAGCAGGGACGTTGTTCTAAAAAAAAACTTTCAGGCATAGCATTATCAGCACCACTACTAATTTTATCATTGTTACTAACATTTTATTGTTAATGCTACTCCTATAATAATATCAATAATAATAATAATAATAATAATAATAATAATAATAATAATAATAATAATAATAATAATAATAATAATAATAGTAATAATAATAATAATAATAATAATAATAATAATAATAAAAATAATAATAATAATAACAATAATAATAATAATAATAATAATGTGGCTTGTGGCCAAAGACTCCATGACTCCTAGGTACGGATCCTAAGGTGTTATGGACCAGAGGCCTTAGTGTGCCGGACGGCAACACCTTTATGCAATGTGCGGGATACTTTCGCGATATAGTTGTGCACGCTATATCGCTCGAACGTTCCTGTGTACACTCAAACGTCTGCTGGGTTCAGTAGAAGCAGGGGCACCAACGAGCAGGTACCAACAGACTTGTATACACACCCCCAATAATAATAATAACAACAACAATAATAATAATAATAACAATAATAATAATAATAATAATAATAATAATAATAATAATAATAATAATAATAATAATAATAATAATAATAATAATAATAGTATTAATAATAATAATAATAATAATAATATTAATAATAATAATAATAATAATAAAGATGGAAGATTGTTGATTCTCGGAAAAAAGTGGAGGGACGGAATGTTGGGGGTGTTGGCTTCTTACTCAACAGCACCATGGCACACACTATGGATTCGCACTTCATCTACTCCCCGCGCCTGGCCGTTTTACGACTCAAGCCCAAAGGACACCCAGCAATCTCTATCATCAACGCATATGCACCAACATCAGCTGCTGCGGATGCTGAGCTCGATGAGTTCTACGGACAACTCGAGGATGTAGTAGCTAAAGAAAGAGGCTTTTACAAGATTTGTCTGGGCGACTTCAATGCTGTCCTCGGAAGAGCAGTAGATGGAGAAGGAAGAATCGGATCGTATGGAGGCAACATCAGAAACGATAACGGTTCTCGCCCGGCAGACTTTTTGTGTAGCGCACGTATGTTCCACGGTAATTCGTTTTACAAGAAGCTCGAAAGTCGAAGATGGACCTGGAAGTCACCGAACGGAACGACGACCAATGAGATTGACCATATTCTCGTTAATCGGCGATGGGCCCTCTAGACGTCGGCACTGTTCCATCATTCGTGACAGGCTCTGACCACAGAATGCTTCGTGCAAAGCTTCGACTTCACAACAACTTTACGAGGAAACATCTTAGTCAGAGATTTCGCAGCAAAGTCCGAACCGTGGATTCAGAAGTGATGCAGCGCAGTGTAGCCGATACGCAATGGAATGTTTTTGATGATCCCACAGACGATTACGAGGACCTGTGTCGCAAGATAATAGACGCCGAAAAAATTCATTGGTTGGAGCAGTGGAACCAATCGAGAGGCTGCGCAAGGAGACTAAACTGTTGCTGGAAAAACGCCGCCTGGTACATCTCGATCCGAACACCAGTCACTTGGAACGTGTTACGATCAGCAAAGTTTGCAGAGCTGAGGTATCGAGCGATTTGAAGCAATATCGAGCGCGGAAGTTGTTGGACACCGTGAACCAGAGGAAAAGCATCAGGTTCTGTCGGAGAGAGCTGTCAGATCGCAGAGAACAAGTGTCAGCACTCCGGGATTCCTCGGGTTGCATTTGCACGTCCCGCGCTGGTATGGAAAAATTGTGTTGGATTTCTACAGCACTCTCTTTAACTCAACACTGTCTGTGCCGCGTATCCCACTACCTGCAATAGCAGATGACCCGCCTCCAATCCTTGAGAGTGAAGTAGCTTTTGCTGTCAAAGGGATGAAGGAAAACACAGCTACTGAACCAGATGGCATTACAACCGAGTCCCTCAGAGCGGGTGGTTCACCTTTATGGAAAGTTCTTGCGGAACACTTCTCCAGATACCCCGCGCAAGAATTGGTTCCCGCGCAGTGGAAATCGTCAAGAACGATACTCCTATTCAAAAAGGGTGATCGGGATGACATCAACAACTACAGGCCAATCGCTCTTTTCTCAGTGCCGTACAAGGTCTTTACGAAGATTCTGCTGAACAGGATAGAGAAGGCTCTGGACGACTTCCAGCCCAGAGAACAGGCAGGCTTTCGTAAGGGTTACTGCTGTCTTGATCACATTCAGGCGCTATCGCAAGTCATTGAACGGACAAGGGAGTACCATCTACCTCTAGCGCTCGTCTTCGTGGACTATACCAAGGCATTCGATTCGGTTGAAGTCCCGGCTGTTCTTAACGCTCTCATCCACGCTGGTGTTGACGCTCAGTACATCAGAATATTGGAAGAGTGCAACAACGGAAGCAACACCATTATTCAACTATTCGAGAGGAAACTGAAGGTGTCGATTGGAAAGGGTGTCAGACAGGGAGATACCATCTCGCCGAAGCTGTTCACGACCGCGTTACAAGACGTGATGCGCCACAGCGACTGGGAGGGCAAAGGTATCCTCATAGACGGGTGCAGACTATCCAACTTGCGCTTCGCTGACGACATTGTGCTGCAGGGTTCGTCTTCCGCAGAAGTCGAAGGAGATGCTTAACGAGGTGGACGCTGCAGGAAAAGCGATCGGCCTTACAATGAATCTAAGGAAAACCCAAGTGATGCGCAACCAGTGGTGTGACGACAGCCCCATTCGTCTCTCTGGCACTCCTACCCACTACGAACAGCTACGTCTATCTCGGAAGAGAGGTGAACATGCAAAACGACTTGTCTACGGAGATCGGACGGAGACGACGACGAGCGGCCTGGTCTGCATTGGATCGATAGTGGAAGTGACAGACAAATTGCGGGATGTGAAGACACGAGCACGTTTGTTCGACACCACGGTGCTACCTGCGCTGTGCTATGGAACCGAGACATGGGCGGAAACGAAGGCGACCACACAGGCTATAAGGACAGCTCACAGGGCCTTGGAACGCAGACTACTGAAGACTAATCGTCGTGCCCATCGAGCTGGTGGCCTACGCAGTGCCGATCTTCGAAAGCAGTCGCAGTTAATGAACCCTCTTCTGTTCATGGCCCAGTCTAAACACCGATGGGCAGGACACGTGTTGCGCCGCATGGATGACCGATGGAGCTTCCGTACAACAGTCTGGTTACCACGTGATTGCCACCGGCCTCTAGGCCGTCCTCCCACAGGATGGAACTCTGTATTTTCAGGCAGAGTCAAGACGTTCTGCACCGAGCGAGGGCTTCCTGAAAATCACCATCACTGGATGTCCCTTGCTCGGGATCGGTCGAGCTGTTTGAGATGTGGTCCACACGGCGGCGACGCGCAGTGAAGATGGATCATCAAGGTATCAAGGTAAGGTAGGTATAATAATAATAATAATAATAATAATAATAATAATAATAATAATAATAATAATAATAATAATAATAATAATAATAATAATAATAATAATAATAATAATAATAATAATAATAATAACAATAATAATAATAATAGTAATATTAATAATAATAATAATAATAATAATGATAATAATAATAATAATAATAATAATAATAATAATAATAATAATAATAATAATAATAATAATAATAATAATAATAATATAAAAATAATAATAATAACAATAATAATAATACATTATTATATTGATAACAATGACAAAAATCAGTGAACACAATATTTTTATCATTATTAGTATCAGGGGTGCGCGGAAAGTTCTTTTCGGTAAATTTTTTACCGAAACTTTTTACCGAATTTTTTTTTCGGTAAATACGGTAAAAACCGAAAATTCGGTAAAAATTCTGACTTCGGTTTTTTGGTGCCTACTGTCGTTCTCTGAGCCGAAATCCGGTCCGCAACTGCGGACTACGGCTGTTGCATCATGCGACGCGTGATAATCGTACTGGGAGATGGGTAAATCGTGCCTGGACCAAGTGGTGATGCAATAGTCGTAGTCCGCAAATGCGGACCGGAATTCGGCCCAGAGAACGACAGTATCCCATAAGATATCACAAATGACCGGTAATCATTATGTATCATTTTCAATAGTGCATGAGGATAGTGCAAATAATGAGTGAGTTTTAAATATTAAACTGAGCTCAGCCTGATCAGCAGGACCTTGATTTTGAAAAAAAAGTAACATTCAAAATTTGCTGGTGTCAAGGCCTTTCTGTAGTCACTCAAAATCAGGCCAGATGGGAAAAACACCCTTCCCGCCTCAACTGTGCCCGCAAAAGTACTTATTGGTCAGTGAGGAAAGGTGCGGGTACGATGATTTCACCATGGAGTCATTCCAGAACGGCAGTGTATTCAGTGTTGTGTCGGGGTCTTCGAAAAGAATTTTTTAAGTTACTGAAATATCCGCTTCAGAACCCTGCTGCCTTGGAAATCTGTTGACATTTTTGAAAAAAATATGCATTTCTCGGAGTAGTATCTCGCTAAGAAAAAGCACGTGACACAAAAGGTGAAGAGATCGTTTGAGCATTCAAAAGTTAGACCAAAGGGTTAAAAAAGATTGACAAAAAGAAGGATGAAGAAGGATATCGCGCCAAATGCATGTCTTAACAGTAGCAAACCCTGACAAAAAGAAGGATGAAGAAGGATATCGCGCCAAATGCATGTCTTAACAGTAGCAAACCCGTGAAATACGAGTAAGAAGTAGGCCGATTAGCCAAAAAACACCCAATTTTTTCGGTCAATTTCGAGAAAAACTCGGTAAATCGGTTAACCAAAATTTACCGAAAGACACCGGTAAATCCGGAAAATCGGTAAATCGGCAAACGGAAAATGCGCACCCCTGATTAGTATGATTAATAGTATTATTATAGTCGATATTATTCTTATTTTTGCTAGCATTGTCGATATTGTTATTACTATTACAACTCATGTCAAAATAATCATTTTATTAATACCGGACTTACTATAATTATTCTTCCTCAGATAGTCTTTATTAGGTGGCCAGTCGTCATAAGCTTATGGCCACAACTAATGTTTGCGCTTTATAAAATCTTTGAGAAGCAGTGCCTTCTCAGGCGTGTAAGGGATAGGAGCTCTCTACACTCACAGAGAAGGAACAGTTGTCCGGTTTCTGCCGTTTGACACGTGACGCTACTCAATTCAAGCGGCGTGGTCCCGAGTGGAATTAAAGCACCATAAGGCAAGGCAACTCCTCCCTCGGTGTGTAGAGAGCCCCTATACCGGCGTTCAACATTTCGATTACATCGAATATTCACAAAACTTCACCGGTAGAGTAAACGCGGAGCAGTTCTTTCGATCGATAATAGCTGCTTATCTGCGGGGCCACTTATGCAGTGCACATTCTCTATAGATTTACGCATAGTCGGGAGGCAAAAATAACGCCGAAATGTTGGGTAATGGATGACAGGCGCGAGGCTGTGTAGTTGCCCTCTACCAGTCACTGTGGCGGCGCGGCTTTTGTCGCCCGACAATGCATGGACCTTAGGTCTTTAGCATAAAGCACAGACCCGCAAAAAGGTTGCCGCCAACACTGCTTGATAGTCTCACTCTTGCGAGAAATCCTCGCACCCGCAAAATCAGAATTTGTCTGTTCCTTAACCACTACATACTTACCTCAGGCTGGCCGCCGCGCTGCCCCGTATTTAATGATGCCTACCTCAGCTGACGAAAAAATCGTTAGAATTATTGCTCTGATAGCCTCACCATAGTCAAGCGACAGCTACAGTGGAAGGAAATTTTTGAGGACAGAGGGAATTTGAAATTGAAACCGATTTATTTTTAGTTAAAGATAACATTCAACATTAACAGAGGTGTTCTTCAAAGACATGGTGCTGCTGATCCCCCACTCATCGTCGTGGCTTCGCAGTCCTGTAAACATGCTCCTCTCACATGACCAGTAGGCTGTCTAGCAAAATATGAATCTTTATCTTTTAGGTGCTATTCATACTCCTCAATGTCAGCCTGTGACGCGCGAGCGTTGCTTTGGAGTATGAGTATCCTGACGTCAAGCCTGCACGTGGCGCCCGTTCCACCATGGCGGCGACGGCCTTAACGACTTTTTCTTCATTAGTAGTCCATCATCAATTTCATTCCGTTTCATGATAATTGATTCCAGTATTACACTTTGAGGCCATGATAGCGAACGCGTGTACAAAACTTGCTTGTTTGGATAAGTTGAGGCCCACTTTATTCGGCTCTGCCATAGCGTCGCCGCCGGAGCATTCGGTCTCCGCAAACAGCGTGATGCGCGCAGAAAGTATTCATGCTTCAGCGCCACGCCCGCGCATCACGCGCTGGCGTTGAGGAGTACGAATAGCGCCTTAGCAGATAACTCGGGGCTTTTTCATAGATTCTTCGACCACTAATTCATTTTGAATCCTGTGCTCCTGGAGCTTTCGAGCGAATTTTGTGGCGCGATTCACCAAAGTCACGTGATGTGACATTCATCATTTGAAAATTCGAGAAAATTTATCCAAAAAATATGATTTTTTTCGAAAGTTCGAAAAGATTATTTGAAAAAAAATATTTTCAAATCGATTTTCGAATATAGTCGAAAATTTGAAAATCGAAAAATCAGTTTTTCGAATATACTTGAGAGTCCGAAATTCGAAAAATACCATTTGCGAGTTTATTCATATATTGAAAAATCCAGATATCGAAAAATACCATTTTCGAGTTTAATCAAAAATTTTGATTTTCGAATATTTTCAAAAATTTGAAATTCGAAATAAAAGGATTTTCGCATTTATTCGAAAAATTGGGTTTTTAACAGTTCTTCCAAAGTATAGTATCAACAATAACGGTTCATGATTTTCAGTTCTGCTCTAGTCCACCAAAGTACCGCAACAATAGCTAAAAAAAAACAAGACACGATAAAAAAGAAAACACGCGAAAGGGGAGAGCAACTAGTATAAGGCTAACCTTTCCACTGTGAAGGGAACGCCTGGTGCATATTGACGATGTTCGCTATATTTACAATACCGAGTGCTGAAAAAGAGGGTGTCATTGCGAGTTAGGGAACAAAACAGCACAAAAAGTAGGAAATATCGAATGAGTAAAAGTTTACTCATGAAGGCCTAAACAAGAAAGAACAATCAATGAAATGAGGAATCAAATACTCCAACGAAGGAAAATTTGATGAAGGAAATAATGCCAAAGACGAGAGATATTGATTGACCCAGAGGAAAACGGGTGTCCACGGCTGGCGCGTGAACTTTGCTCCAATCATCAGCCACTGTCTCTGAGGGCGACCAAAATCTACTCGGGAGTAGATTTTCGGAGATGGCGACCTCGTCGTCTCTCCCTCCTCTACGACACACTGTTTCTACGTCCTCTCGCACAGAGAACGAGATGACGCTCTTGTGCCCCTCATGTGAACGAGAAGACCACCCGGAAATGGCTGCGAAATGTCCTCATGAGGTCGACGTAATGTCGAGCTCTCGTGTAATTTTTCGATTTTCGAGCTTATGCCACCCTAATTAACAATTCTACGAAAATGTGTCAAAAACTTTAGGTGCCACAGTGTCAAAAACTTTAGGTACCTTAAGCTCACCCCTACGTCCCGCTCTCGCCTGGTTTACTACCACCCCAGGAAAACGATTTTCATCGTGAACACTGCCTTTAAGGCACAGAACACCCAGGGAATCATTTCTCAGATTTTATATTTTTCTTGGAGAGGGTTCACACGCTGATAGCAGTGCTATTTCTGAAATCGTCCAAGACACCCTATGAACAGAGTTATGGCTCTTTAGAGATGCCTATATTTGAAGGGTGAAAAATTGGTGGACGAGATGGGTAAAGCCTGTATTTCTCTTCATTCAAAATCGTTACGTAAATGCAAGCCAGAATAAGCAGGTAGCCCGGCAATGGGGTGAAGAACGGAGACTCGTTGGAATCCATCCATCCATCAAGCCGCTATCGAGTTCGAAAATCTCGTGGGGGGTCGGGCCTGTGGTGGTCGCTTGTATCTCGCTGATTTGAAGGAAATGAGATCTCGCACTTGGCACGTGTTATATTGGAAAACTACACAATCAACTGAAAATCTCAAAATTCATGTCTGAGGGTGTACTGTGCCTTTTAGGGTTGTTTATTGTTGGATATGATGTGCCCAACATCAATATACCTATTAATAATGCACGAAATGCTGAAATAACCCTTAAATTGATAGCGAAATATTATATTACAAGGTAGTGACTTTAACGAGCAATAACTTGTCTACTTGGGATCCGTTGCGAAATCCAATGAGAGAATCCGGAGAGAGCGTGTCCGAATTGACCAATGAACAGTAGCAGATTTTCAAAAGCCTTTGAAGTTTCCTATCAGAAATTCGGGGTAGTACGTCGGCACGATAGGGGTTGCATTTAGGCATCTTTCGTAGTCCTCACCGCAAGCGCGGCACGCGTGTGACGATCGGGACGAGCGGAAAGGCACTATGAAATCTCCAGCGGCACCGCCATGGCGATGAGGGTAAAAGTCGGGCCTCAACTGGACTTGTACAGAAATTCCTGGCTTGCATTTGCGGCAGGATAAACCCAGAATTATTTATGTTAGAGTGGACTCAAATCGAGAAGCAATGATTGATTAAAACGCAGAAACCGCCACGGCGGTTTGGGCGGTGCCGCTATGGCGGTGCTGATGGGCTATGAGTTCATACCGCGCGTGCCGCGCGGTGGAACTTTCATAGTACATCGCCCTTCCCGCGCGTCACGCGCGTACCGCGCTTGCGGTTAGGACTATGAAAGATGCCTTAAAGGATAATATCGGATACACCCCTGTTTGTGAGCAGGAGCTGCCGCCATCGTATGCTAGGGTTCAACTCCTCGTTATCGTTAGCCTGTTCTGCAAACGGAGGAAGAATTTGAACTACCGCCTACTTCAGCGGTGTTGGGTATGATCCTTATCACGGCAAGGGAGGCCAACCTTTACCACGGTCCGCATTAAGGACACCATCTTCGCCACGGTTGACAACGAGGAGGCTTCCCTCGCGATGAGCCACATGGGGACAATCCCTCAGCGTCCAAAGTTATCGTTCCAAAAGTGATGCAGGGTCACATTTCCCAGACCGGCATCAGACTGGCCACCTTATATATCCGCCGCCGTGGTACATGACCATAAAGCTGCAGTGTTCAATCGTATCAGACAACCAATGGAGGAGAGAGTCAGCAGACACTAGGAGAGTGAAGCTGCCGATATCACGAGTGTCAGGTTAAACAAAGGGGTTCGTATCCCAGCACAAGCAGCACTAGCTCCTGCTAGTTGGCAGCATATGCTGCTAATCCCTCTTTTTACCGGAGCGCGGTTCTAATTATGCCGACGTACTACCCCGGCTGTTTAAGAGCCTTAATGAATGGTCAAGAGTTTTTGATTCGAATTTGATTGTAGATGCCATTTTTTTGACTTCAGCAAGGCTTTCGATAGAGTTTCACATAAGACATTGATTTTTTGAGCTAGAATATTCGGGTTTTCATCTATTAGTTTCTAAATCAATAGAAGGGTTAGTTTTCCGATTGAACTTTCCAGGCGATGATTGGGAATACGTTCTCTTTTTATCGGAATTCAGTAAACGGCGTACCTCAGGGATAAGTACTTTCCCAGTTCTTCCCAATATTTGTACTGCAGACTTCCTGATTATCTCGCAGGGCTTCCCCTTTCTTGTGTTATGTATGCTGACGTTATAAGGGTATACAGGGCTTATCATAGGAAAATATTGCGGATAAAGTACTTCAAATAGCGATAGATAAGATTTCAAAATGGTCTATGGAAAATGGGCTTCCCTTCCTGAAGAGAAAACACAAGTCATGTGCATAGGAGTAACACTCGAAATCCTGTTTATCATCTTGATGACGTGGTTCTCAACGTGTTTCCGCAAAACGTGACCTGGGTTCCCTTCATAATAATAAATTCAATTTTACAAGTCATCACAAGGCGTTGCCAGAAAAGAGGGTTGATAAGAACATTTAACCTTTTCAAAACCTTACGTACAAAGAACACAAACATTCTGTTACGAATATAGCATTATGTAAGACCTATTCTTTAAAATGGTGCGACAGTTTTTAGACTATGAAAAAGACATTTCTTCACATGGAGGTGTCCAAAAACAACTTCTCTCGAAAGTTGA
>JAPDOI010001943.1:0-82500 GCA_029168955.1 Aplectana chamaeleonis
AGCGCTGTAACTGCATTTTGAACCAGATCATCGACGGCTGGCAGTTGCGCTGCCAACTGGATTAGAAGTTACGATCCCGACTTCGGATTTTACGGACCGGGGGTGTCTTCGCATCGTCGTCAGCGCGCGTAGCCTTGGACGGATATCGTTAATTGGTTTCCGCACTCATTTATGGTAGAAGGCTGTCATTCCTCCAGGATAAAGCGAATTCCTTTGAATCATTAATCCAAACATTTCCCCAAAAAGATGACCCTTCATTTTTAGCTACTGAAACGAATCCTCGCAAATTTCTTTCTCTGGAAGGAGTCCATAGAAGAACGGAACCGTCGTTGAGGGTACATGAACTATCTCCTATAAGCGCAGTGCTTTATGTCGCCGACTGCCGCATCTGGTGCTCCCGGCACCGTGCCTAGCGTGTGGATTACGGTAGCGCTACGAGATAGCCAATTAGTGGTCGAGACCAAATGTTCCGTCGCAACACCCAAAGGAGCCGAGGGCCAGACTATTTCCGAGATTATTCCTGGGTTTTGTAGGTAGCACCTGAAGGAACCAAGTTTCCATGTTCGCATTTATGATGGAGTTGCATTTGGTCTGCATTGTCTTCTTACAGTGACCGTTTTAGCAGATTTCTGTATGGTGTTCTTTGCGCGCCCCGAAAAAGTTGACCGAGAAGTACACGCTTTGTTGTACTATTTTACATAAAACTGCGGGCGTATCGTAACGCTTGGAATTTGGTCGAAAGATTTGAATAGTTACGCTACGCGGGGGAGTAACTATATCCGGGATTATATTTGAGCAATTATACGAGATTGGTATTCTACTCAACAAATCTTGGGAATCATGAGGGCGAATCCAAGAAAATTCAGCGCACACAGAAGACAGACAAGAAAATGCAATCACACACAGAAAAATGCTGTTGATTCCAGGTCTGGACGAGAGCGTACTAGCGCGGAGAGAACCCATATTGTTATTAGACAATTCTTCATTTTTCTGAATTAACGCAGAGATTCTCGCATTCGAATTGCGCAGAGCTTCTTGATTTTCGCGCAGCGAGATCGACAGTGCCTGAATTTGTCTTTGCGCGGCACCCATATCCTCTTCCAAGGGTGAAGCCAAATTCATTAACGGTGCGCGGGTATTATTATTGACGAAAGTACGTTCTCTTCCAGACGATCCAAAACGTGGTGATACACTTCTAGAAAACGTCACTCTACCTGTACCTCGTGTATCCTTCCGCGGGGAGGGGCAGTCGCGTGAATAGTGTCCCATTCCACCACAATTATAGCAGGTGATATTAGGAATAGGTGCTCTTCCTTGTGTTCGGTTTCCGTCGTTCCTTGCATTCTGACGACTCTGAAATTGGTTGTAGATTATTCTTGATTATAGGTCCTCTGGGTGAATTTACCCTATTAGTTAAACGTGTTTCGCGAGCGGCGCTCTAATACTTCAACTGGAACAGTCTGCGGATTTGCTACTGGGTTCATTAAATGTTCCAGATGCTGCCTCCAACAGTAACTGCTCTACAGTTTGGGCCTTGGTTACAGCCTGTTCAAAAGTGGGTGGGGTTATCCAATTTCTACAAAATACCGTACGTCGCTGCGTAATCGCGCTACGAACTCTTCTAGAACGCGGTCCTTTTTATTGTGGCGGTGTCCTGTCCAGCATCGTTGCGGCTCCTAACGAGGGATTTAGTAAGCGATTCGCAAAAATCGTACTACTCTCGCCAGCCTCCTGTCGGCACGACGATAGCGCTTTTCTGCTCAGACACGTACCGTTGCTGCGAGCTTTCAAAAAAAATTGCGCAAATGCGTTACCACAGTTTCGAAAAACTTTCCTATCGTCCTCCGAAAGTTCCTCGATTTTTTTCTCTAGCAACCCTGTCCAGATACCCTATCAGAAAGTTGGCCTTCTGCTCAGGAATTCATGGGGAAGGGCCCATCCTGATTATGTCCTCCAGCATCCTTAGCCAGATCCCGAAGAATTGCGTGGCATTTCCTCATATCCGCTAAATGTGGCTGGATTCTAGGTATCCTTCCATCAGGGCTCAATGTGGCCACCACGGGGAATAGAATCTATCCTAGAACCTACCGCTGAAAAAGATTCATTCCAGGCCAACTATCATGAGAAGGGTTACCTTGCGTGAGCTGGCGAGGCCAGCTGTGTGGTCGACTGCCTCGCATCGTTCCATACTTGGGTTATTAGCTTTGGTCGTCGCGTCGCGAAGTTTCCCTCGGGCGTCTCGACCATGTAGCCGTCGAGTCATCCGCTAAAGCTAGCCAGAGCGTTGTCCAAGAGGTGCGGTCACTTGCTCCGCCGATAAAACTGGTGTCGTGGCAACAGCCGAATTTTCGCTTACTTGAGACTGCGACCTGGTAATTGGTCCCATATCCCAAGCTTGCGATTACGGAAAAACTTAAACTCACTCAAGCTTTCGGTAGTCTGGTATGCAACACAGCCCAGAATACCCAGAATGGGCGAGCAGACGACAAGCTCGCTTAGTCCTGACGATGGAGAATGAAGACCGCTCGGCGGATATTATACAGTACGAAATGGGCGTGGCCGCTCCGAGGACGACTGTGCTTTGCGTCGAGGCGAAATGCCGATCATTGGATGATGACTTGGAGAGTTTTTCGCCAGATCGTAAAACAGACTCGGATACAGGCTCGATCCTTAATTGACGCTGCGGGGTGCCATTAGCTATCTGGACGACGTGAGAAGTTATTAAGTGCCCATATTGTCTTTACGATTAGATTACAATATGTGAAAGATATGAGTAACTCCAGGATACTGCGTTCAAATGTTTGGCATTTGTTTCGCCGCGCGATAATGCTACGTTTCCCTTCGGTTTTAGATCCCGTTCGGGGAGATAAACGCTATCGCACCAAGAGAAGCTTTCTCGTATAATGTCAACATTTAGCTATCTCTTGTCTGATCTGGGAATATGAAAAAGTTTCCCCAAGCTATGTCGGATATCAGCACATTCATCCAGCA
Source organism: Aplectana chamaeleonis (assembly GCA_029168955.1). NCBI lineage: Eukaryota > Metazoa > Nematoda > Chromadorea > Rhabditida > Cosmocercidae > Aplectana > Aplectana chamaeleonis. The sequence goes on from JAPDOI010001943.1 coordinate 2,992, forward strand.
ATGTTTTTTCTCGGAGAAATGGCAGCGGAGTGTGTCTGCTCAGAAAACATTTCAAAATTTTGCTCTCGAAAATAAAAAAAACTCAATATTCTTGTCACCGATTTCGAGGGAATCGCCCATAACCATATTCTCGTCACTGGATTCGAGGGAATCGATCTCATAACAATATCATTCTCGTCAGCTGGATTCGGGAGGGAATCACCCATTACTTCTCAATTCGAACATTCTCCTAGGTACACCAAACAAACTTTTCCACTTTACCTTCGCTGCTCAACGCTTCCCTGCGGAGCTCACCGGGCGCCAATGCTCAACGCTTCCGTGCGGAGCCACAACCATGCTCGCCGCTGCTACGCGGGGCCACAACCATGCTCGCCGCTGCTACGCGGGGCCACTACCGTTTTTCTCAACGCCTCACTGCGGAGTTTCCCTTCATCCTACTAAAACGCAGGGCATGCAAGATAGACCCCTTGCGACAGGGTATTCAAAATTTTCCTATTTCAAAAAAAAATACCGTTTCTCGGCGTTGCGTGAATCACCTTTTTTTTCCTTGTTTGGCTGGGGCTCGGAATTGAATTCCGAGACAAAGCCCTCGACAAAAATTCGACGCCTCGCCGAACTCTCATGCGCCGGCTGCATGAAAGGGCAGATACGGTACTCTTTGTGCCGGAGAAGCCCTTTTGCTGTGCTGGCTTGAAATTTAAACTGCACGAACCAGGGCAGAAGTCGGTGGCCAAACTTGCTTCTGGCTCTAGCAGAGCAAAAAAAGCCGAAACCAAAAACAACACAAAACTACCAAAACGACGAAGAAAAAAAAACAAATTTCAAAAAAGAATGAAATTTTTGAGTTTTTACCTGAGGGCTCCCATTTCCCGTCTCGCTCGACGAGAAACCACTCTCGCTGCTACTTCAGTAAACGTAGCGCCGTGGAGCGATGCTGCTGTTCTCCAAGATCGAAGGCTGCCAATATAGATTTATGTTGGACGATGGAATATCAGTACATAACAGAGAGCAAGTCAGACGAGCACCAGAAGAGGTTACATCACGGTGAATTGGGGTTCCATACTGGCGGTGGTCGGTGGAGATCTGGCAGGCCTCAGGTAGAACTTTGGCTTCGGCGCTAGCAGCACCATGGACAGCCGGTCGTCGCCCGTCCGCATCGGGCTTCTCCTCGTTGCTTCGTCACGCCCTGAAAGCAGCGGCAGTTAGCGGCGAAGAAAACAAAGCCCAGCATTCACTCTACTCTCCTAGATTTTCCTACTATCTAAGCTATGCTAGAACAGCGTATGTTCCTGTGGATTAGAAAATAGAAAGATATCTAAATTAAGCTGAATTTCATCCCGTTTACAAAATTTTGTTTTAACAGACCTTAACTTATTGGGAGACTTTTAAATGTGCCGCGAACTATTTTGAACTGTTTTCTGTCAGTCATCAGATTAGCCGTAAGGCGGTGGCAGAAGGGCCGCAGAGCGCTTGTTCACTGTGTACGGGTAGTCAACGAAACGGCGCTGCCGACTGCCCGCGACCGTTCTAATGGCCTTCCGCGGGAGGGGTTACGGGACGTCGTCTAGTGGTGCCGCGGGAAGTATGATGTCTCTATCTGAGAAGGCACGATTGCGCTACAACTGCGGGGCGATTGCGGGCAGCCACGACTTTGCCGCAATAGCCCCGCAATCGTACCGCATTAGCGCTTTCGTCTCAGCTTTGGCGCTCCTGCTGAGCCTATAATTTTATTTCCAATCCATTTCTGCTATCACCAAGTCATTATTGGCCACGTTTTCTTGATTCTTACGCATTCTGTACTGAGTAAAGTATCTTCCTGTGGCCCGTAGATTTATTTCACTTTCAATAGCATTATTCACACACTGTACGCCAAAGAATCGGCTGTCTAAACCAAGAATACGTATTGTGTAGTTACGTTGGCACTATAAATCACGAGAAAGCATAGTGACATAAATCACGAGAAAGCATAGTGATATTACATGCAGCTACATACCCTCGCTAAGTTTTGTAAAAACGGGGAGCATCTGGCAAACTTGGCAAAAAAAAGCGTTCGTTGAATGTAACTTTTTCGGTCAAATTTTTACCTATTTATTTGAATTGTGGGCCGAATTCTCTAAAACTGCTTTGTTTTCGATGGAAGTCGTTTTTGCAATCGGTTTTCGAAAACGTCGCGCGGCGAAGTGCGACGAAACTTTTAACAGTATTTGTAAGAGTAATATAAGAGCAATCTGTATGCTTTCTTCATAAATTTGGTGCAGGTGAAAGAATCTCAAGGCTTGTGTAGGTTGAATTTGCGAAATCCTTCATTAAACACGCTGGAGAACTACTTGAAAAGTCGGAGTTTTGTTGCGAATCCCCTGGACCCTTAAATGAAGGATTTCGAAAATTCAACCAACATAAACCTTGAAATTCTCTCCACTGGACCCAATTTATGAAGAAAATATACAGATTGCTATTCCATTACTTGTACAAATACTGCTCAAAGTTTCGCCGCACTTCGCCGCGCGCGACTTTTTATTGAAAAACGATTGCAAAAACTATTTCCTTCAAAAACAAAACGATTTTAGGGAAGTTCGACACATAAGTCACATAATTAGGTAGCAATTTGACCTGTGAATATGATAGCGTTTTCAGAATTCAAAAAAGTCTCCATTCAAAAAAATATATATATATTTATTACACAAGTTTACACTCATGTGAAAGAAAAAAAGAAAAAAAATGAGACAAAAAAAACAACTTCAAACGAAGTAGTCAAAGATGTAAACATTGTAACCAACTGGAACGAACAATAGTCAAAAGAGAAGAGCAGGATTTCCAGCGGAGATAATCCAAGCGCTACGGAGGAATACTCGGCTGCCCACCAGGAGCCAGTTTTACTCGTACCAAGTTTTTAAAGGCACCAAATTCGACAGGAATATTATCATTTCTACTGAGATCCTCGAATAAATGGAATAACACTAGTCAGTGAAAAAGCAGCGTCGACATTCCAAAGGTTAAGACACGGTGCGATGGAATTTTATCGGCCCTCCCCTGAGTGACAGAGTCTCTCGTTCTTACGAAAATCCCCAGGCCTTAGACCAAAGTTTACGTTGAAAAGGATTTGATGGAAGAGAAATAGGTCATTTTTCTCTTCCTTCTGGAGAATCAGAGGCTCGAGACTAAAGAGTTCGTTTCTGTCAGCAGCGGAAGGCATTTGCCCATAGTAAAGCTTTTGATACTACCTGATCAGAACTACTTCTAGTAAATTTGTTTCTGTATCTTTTTCCAATCTGTTTATATTCTCCTTTGAGTTTGGCGGGAGTTGAAAACCGGGGTACCAGTACTCGGGTAGAGGCCTTACATACGTGGTATAAGGCATTGATAAAGCACAGATGGATTGCAAGTTGAACAAACCTCTAAAAATATTATTCATAAGCAAAAAGTTTAGCACTTTCTTCGCGATAATGATTCACAGTGCTTATCAAAACTCAGACTTGTAGTAATAATGAACCCTAGATCCAGTTATTTCATCAACTTCCTGGATCGATGACAACCATCGACAATATATTTACTGTTAGCATTGCTATGACCCAAGTGGAGACCCTTCGTCTTTTCCTTTGCCAATGGGAGATTCCAATCACGAGACCAAGTACTAACAATGTCAATAGACTGCAGCAGTAAGATACAATTCTCTGGTTGGGAGACGTCCAGGTAGATCTTGATATCGTCCGCAAATGCATTGAAACCGGTGCCACAGGAACCGATAAGACCGGCGATTTCGTGAGTGTATATGTTGAAAAGGATGGGAGACAATACCCCCCCCCTATAGGCACACCGCTCTGGACTGGTCTTGGAATCGACCGAGAAGAGTCTATACAGACCGAGAACGTCCTATCACTTAGGAATGAACGTATCCATGTAACTATTCTAGGATGAATCCCAACCATCAAAAGTTTTTGCAACAACTTGTCATGGGGAGCCTTATCAAAAGCTTTGGCAAAATCAAAATAGATAACGTCTACGCTCTTTCCATCGTCAAGAAGAGCTGTCCATTTATTAAGCGCTTCAATAGATGACGTCACAGTAGATTTACCTTTCTGGAAACCATGCTGGAAGGGAGAGATAACCTGATTTGATTCCAAATGAGTTACGATTCGTTTTTTGAGAATTTTTTCGAACAGCCGTGAGAAGATAGATGTTATACTGATTGGCCTGAAATTAGCAGAGTCAGTGAAAGGGTTTTTTTTGGAATAGGGGTAACAACCACAGAGGAATCTCTCTACTTCGTGTCATGTACAAGATTTTAGAACGTATCATTCTCGAGCGACTTATCAAACATCGTGAAGGAACGACCAGAGATGAGCAAGCCGGTTTTCGACCTGGAAGATCGACCATCGACCAAGTGTTCGTCGTGAGAAGAGTAATTGAATCGTGGCAGCGGTTTTCGAAGCCATTACAGCTTGCTTTTGGACTTTGAAGCCGCGTTCGACTCACCTCATCGTGATCGATTGCTCAATGCTCTGCGAGCAGATGGAGTCCCGGAAAGTATGTTCGGTTAATCGAGGACATGAACAAAGGAACAACAGCAGCAGTTCGTACACCTGTCAGTTTACGTCAGCTTTCGAGTGAAAACAGGAGTAAGACGAGGCCGTTGCAGGACCTTTCTTTTCAACTTCGCCGTTGATGACATCATGCTGGGAGTTGCAGAACAGTTTACTGCGGATGGCGATCTAACACCATCAGGACGCTCCTTGTCGACCTGGAGTACGCCGACGACATTGTGTTATTCGCTGAAAACAACGCAAAACTGCAAAGGATTGTGAGAACCTCGTTTCGAAGTATACACTTGCAGCCTATGGACTTCGTCTTCGTCCCGACAAATGCAAGCAGATGTGGGTCTCTCAGAGGCCTTCAACTGGAGTTTGTGTGGACCCAGCATATCGAACTGGTGGACGATTTCTGTTATTTGGGCTGTTTGCTGAAGAACGATGGTAGTTATGCAGCAGATATCCGACAACGATGTGCCCAGCTACGTCTGCATTCAATTCCTCTAACCAAGTGTTTGTGGTCTACCACCATCGCGAAGGAAGTCAAGTTGCGCGTCTACCTATCCGCTATTCGCCCTATCATGATGTACGGATCGGAGACGTGGGCGGCACCGAAAACGCAGATGGAAAGGTTGGATTGCACGGAGAGGAAGCTTTTAGGCGTTTGCTTGGATATTTCTGGCCGCGTGTATGCATAACGAAGACCTTTACAAGGAAATCGACGCAGTACATCAACGCTTGACACGAGGGAGGTGCCAGCATCTCTAACGCCATCTCAAGCAGCAATGGAAGGTCGACTTCGACTGCTCGGGCATATACTAAGAAGAACGCCGGATCGTCTCGTACAACACGCTTTAAAATGCTTCCAAATCCTGTCTGGAAACGGCCACTTGGGCGTGAGCGAAAGTTCTGGACGGATGTGGTTAAAGAGGATTTAAAGTCACTCGGCATCGAAAGACAGTTCAGGCGCGATGTTTCGTTTCGCAGGAAATGGAATAGTGACAGCTGGATGGAATGTGTTCAAATTGTGGCTGAAGACCGTGAAAAATGGACACGGCTGACTACTGGGACGGCACACCTCGGTGAAGATGCGGAATGACCGCGTCAGGCGAAAGCCAACCGATTAAGTCAAGTAAGTAAGTCAAAGGGGTAACAAACGATTGCCTCCATTTGAGGGGGACCTCTCCAGACATAAAGCTCAGATTGAAAATGTACTCCAAAGAACCTGCAATATCAAGAACGACCTGCTTGATGAAGCTAAGTGGTATGGCGCAGGGAGTCACAGAATTGGATGAAGGCCAGGCTAGAAGTTCCTTGATAATCTCGTCCTTGTGAAACCAACAGGAATCGGCCATAACGGCGAAACAATTGGAGACAGGTCGAGTATCCACCGGAGATGAGTCAGAAAACGACTCTTGAAAAACGTCCGCCAACAACTCAGCTTTATTCCCACCATTCCTCACCAATGTGCCACTAGGGCTTTTAAGGACCCCAACACCTGGTTTTTCTCGGAGTTTAGAGTTGATGAATCTAAAGAAGGAATGTTTATCATTTAACTCGACAGCTTTCTTCTCAATATGGTTATTATACTTCTTCAATTTCCGAGTAAAACGTTCACTGATACTTTTGAACCGCTCCCAGACGTCAGCACAGTCGTGAATTTTAGCCAAACGCCAAGCCTCAGATCTCAACCGCTCAAGGGCGGATAAGTGCGTTGGAAGCTTCAGTTTACCACGGCAGGAAGGTTCAAGAGGAACGAAAGTATCAATGCAGTGATGGATAATACAAAGGAAAAGCTCGTACTTTTCATCCACACTAGGAACAGTGCTCAGGGAACCAAACCAGTCAACATTTGGTAGATGGTTGCGAATAGCATCAATATTTGCTTTGCTGAAATTCCTTCTATACACCACGGGGAGCATCCCGCCTGGAAGATTTAATGCAAAATGAACGGTAGAGTGGTCACTGGAGCCAAACGGAGGAGATATGCTTAGAGAATTTACCATACAATTAACATTACACAAAACTAGGCCAAGAACATGACCACCACGGGTCGACGCCCTGACCTATTGCTCAAGGCTATGACTCGAGCACACAGTTAAAAAGCTTCTCGAGATGGAACTCACATTGGCAAACTCAGATGGTTCATTCCAATCGACATCCGGGAGGTTGAAATCGCCTGTGATGATTGAAGGCCAGCTACAAGAAATAAGGTCGCCGATGGTATTATACAGTTGCTCAGACAAGTTCGAAGTACAAGATGGTGTCCTGTACACAAATGTTACATCCATCGAAGGTTTTTTTTCCAAGTTTGCCAGATGCTCCCCGTTTTTACAAAACTTAGCGCGGGTATTGTATTTGCCCCTACATATCTCTTCTCCGATGAATTTGTTGCTATTTTGGAGGTCTATTTACTTCTGGTATGGAACGATCGCACTCAATTTTTTTTGTCACAGTAGAATTAATGAAATTTTTATTACTTCCACAGAGTATTTCCGATTTATCCGAATGAGACTGCTCGCCCAAGCGGCCGGTGGGCGTGTTGCCCGGCCGCCGCGAAGGTTTTTTTGGATTCGTGAGTAGATTACCACGAATATCAGACAAATTGGGAACAATATTCCAGTCAGCTGTATCTCAGTCGTCGGTCAGCTTGTCTGAAAAATGCTATGGCAGGTGTACTTCTAATAGAAGGTGTACTCCTAGCATTTCGACAAACAGACCCCAGATTCGTTTTCAGCACCCTAGAATACCCTTACATACAAGTTTTGAGCAAATCCGATTTCTTTTTCAAAACATCCCAAATAACTCCTCATGATACTCTTACCTTGTCGTTAAATTTTAGCAAACCTCATAACTCAGCGGGGTCAGCGTGTCTGCGCGTGGGGAAACCACCCTCACTGCCAGGTCCACGATGCCATATAAACGGGGAATGGCTAAAATTTTACTGAAGTCTTAGATATGTTTGCAATTCGTATTGTTTTCTGAATTTTTGCGACTTTTTCTGGCATCTGTCTTATACGACGTACAGGCCAAAAAACGGCCAACTTCTCACCGTCGACTGCTGACTACGCGCTGCGCGACCGCACGCGCTCGGAATAGAACGAGTTTTGGTCGCCGCGCGCGGCGCCGATCAGCCGTTGTTGTGGGTTTTTTAATGTATTCTTTTGTTTTTCGTTCGATTAGTGGTTTTTGTAATGATAATTGATGTTTCCATATGTGTCAGGATTATGCAAATTACTATTTCGTTTCAGGCATGATTTTTAAAAAACCCACCACAGCTGCTGATCGGCGCCGCGCGCGGCGACCAAAACCTGTCCTTTTCCGAGCGCGTGCGGTCACGCAGCGCGTAGTCCGCAGTCGACGGTGAGAATTCGGCCGTTTCATGGCCTGTACTCAATGAATGAATGGAATGAACTTTTTGGAACCAGCAGCTTAGCGCGTGGTACTGCAAAGCTTTACTATAGATGCACAAGAGATACTGACAATGCGTTTCGATTCCGCAAATCCGACCTACCCTTTGTTAACTTCGCTTGTGAGATGGTCGTTCGTTTTTCAAAATCCGATTCAAAGGCAGTGCTCACGATGAGAAAATTGCCCGTTTTTCGCAGGAAAGTAAGCTTTGGGTCCTTCTGAAAATAACTCGAAAAACGGCCAGGAATCGTGTGGAAATCTCGGGAACTAGTCGACCCATTGGATCACCCTCCCAAGGCATAAGGCAGTTGTCCATAGTTTCTAGTACCAAAGGTACTGTTGCCGAATTTTCAAATACTCTTTGTTCCGGGAAATTGAAAGATCCAAACACGAGCATTACACTTCCGTATTTTTTCAAGAGTTTCTGGTACACGAAACAGAAAGCAAAGCTATTTACCTAACAACCTCAAAGCTCAAAACATTTTGAGACGTTTGGTTTGACGTTTTGTCCGCAGTGCGCAAAACACACCAACGGGCGTAAATAAATAATAAATGGTTTTTTCAAAGAACTTTTTTATTCGGCTTTCAAAAGTTCAATAGAGACGTTTCCCAATTATCCTCTACATCGAGAACTTGCCCACTGAAAAACATAGAAAACTAGAATCCGGCTTTCTATCGTAGACACAGCCTCTAAAAAGTTTCGAAAAAAATCCGCTTATCCCTGGAAACACACGAGAGAACTATGGGACCTCGGCTTGACACAGAATGTGCATATTACAGAATTCAGGTTCATGAATTCAGGTCAGTGTGGTCGAATGTGCTCAAAAAACTCAAAAGCTCAAAACTCAAAAAGCTTCTTGAACTCAATAAATGATTCTAAACTTTCACGCAAAAAAATGATTCAAAACTTTGTCAACATAAACGCTTATAAGACTGAGGAGGATGAATGTGTCAGTGTTTCCCTAAGAGAGGTAATGAATTTTGAGAAAAGCAAGAGACACGCTCTCGTTCCAACAAAACTGGAAGACGAAGACGAGTGAATGGGAAGCGTGGCAAGCCGGGTTGAGTGGATCGATAAATGGCATGGCTGGTTTCAGCGGCACTGTGATTTTGCCGCAGTAGCTCCGCAGTAGTACTGCAATCATTGCGGCGCCATTGCGGTATTTGACACAAGTGCGAGCCCACTGCATCGTCATTGCGGTACGACTGCGGAACTATGGGGACTGCGGCACGGTTGCGGTACTACAGCGGCCAGTTCTGTCAGAGAATGCCCCGGTCAGAGTTGGTGCTATTTGCATCTGTAACCCACCGACTTCCCCCAACACCCCCCAACACCGCCCAACACCCCCCCCCCCAACACCCACCCGGTCGATACGTATGTCTAGAATGATGAAGTGAGGTTGAGAAAATCACTCGGTGTATCCAACTAAATATGACGATGATTACGTGGCCAACAGGATTGCACCAGTTCAGAGAAGTAGTGAAGGAGAGTATGGTGAAGTAACGGAGGTAGCAGTAAGGTTAGCTTTCTAGTGATACGCAATGTTTTATCATCGGCCCGCCCACCCGGTGATCTTCTCATCCGCCGTCATCCACGTATTGCATGGATATCGACCGCGCAGGATACACCGAGTGATTTTCTCAACCTCACTCCTTCATTTCAATCATACGTATCGACCGGGTGGGTGTTGGGGGGTGTTGGATTGATACACCGAGTGATTTTCTCAACCTTACCCCACCACATTGTTCATACGTATCGACCGGGTGGGTGTTGCGGGGTGTTGGGGATGTTGGAGGGATACACCGAGTGATTTTTGCATCCCATTTCCATTGCTTTCTGTGTGTGTCGACCGTGCTGGATACGTCGGCTCATCCAACTATGACCAGGGGTCGTATTCGCCAATAACCCGCCGGGTACCCGCCGGGTAGTCGAAGGGTAAACGAGGTGAAATTTCAGTACAAAACACGCGCTCCACGGCCACCTCTCGCCTCCCTTGGCTTCCCTCGCGATCGCCGGAATTTTTCGAATGGCATAGCTGAAGAATGGCCGCTTCGCGATGGAATCTTTATCTTTTTGCAGTGATATCGATACGTAACACAGTTTGCATTTCCATCTTACATGGTGTAAGATGGGTTGATCTGCTCCTCTGCCGCGAGCGGTATCATCCCTTCCGCTTCCCTTCGACTACCCTCGGCGGGTTGTTGGCGAATACGACCCCGGGGCCTAAGTGATTCAGCAGAGATATCGGCTTATCAATGTAACAATATCAATATCAGCTTCCACGAAATAGACAGCATTTCATTTATTGAGAAACGGAGCATAGAGTTGGTCGATTAGTGAACGACCACATAGAGAATAATGGTCGGCTTTTCTTATCATCACAGGTATCATCATGCATCATCATGGCTTTGCAAGATCGACCGCTTGAATGCAATCTATCGCTCGATACGATTTCGGACTCGTCTGAGCCCTGTCTAAATCATTTCGGTCCCCTCTTATCACCCACTCAGATGATCCTGACTGAGTGGTGGGTTTACTACGGCCAATCTGAAAAAGTTAGCATCCTCTTAAAAATGTTAGTCATCTTAAATCACCATATCATTAAGATAATCTAACAGATCATCTCAACATCCCTTCATCCCATCGTTTAACCCCCCTTTCATACTTCGAAAACGGCGAAAAAAATCGCAGAAATCCGCGAAGTAAATCGCTGAAATCCGCGATTTTCGTCGCTGTTATTACGGTTTTCTCTAGAAACAGGCTAATCGTGCGAGGACCACCTGACATCATGGGCAGGGACGCAGAGGGATCTTTGTAGTTTTGAAGGAAATGGATTTCGTTCACTTTCTGAGAGAGGTTTGCACTCAGTAGATGCCCCTTCTCCTGTTTGGGGAGGTGAATGCTCCGTACAATGCGACAAGACTTCAGAAGTAGATTTCTGGCCACCGTACGGAGTGGAAAGTGTTGCAAGGAGTGAGCAGGACTTCGGTGTAATTGTGCAGGACGTCATTGAAGATGCGCAGGACTTCAGTGGGGATGTGCAGGACTTCAGTGTGAGCGTGCAGGACTTTAGAGGGAGTGAGCAGGACGTGATAGAAAGTGTGCAGGACTTCTGTGGGAGTGAGCAGGACTTCGGTGTAATTGTGCAGGACGTCATTGAAGATGCGCAGGACTTCAGTGGGGATGTGCAGGACTTCAGTGTGAGCGTGCAGGACTTTAGAGGGAGCGTGCAGGACGTGATAGAAAGTGTGCAGGACTTTAGTGGGAGTGTGCAGGACTTCAGTGGGATAGTCAGATGAACGACAACAGGAACCTGAACAACAAGCTGCACGTCTTGCTGCTGCGGGCTGTCCAGTAAATCGCAGCGGAAGCAGACTTGTGCACACTCTCCGAGCTGTCCTGCACGGGTATTGGGTTCAGAATGTCATTTTTCCTAGATTCTCGGACCGGGCATTGCATTTGTTCATCTACAGTCTGTACGCATCGCTTTGATACTGGCACGGATCGCACTGATGTGTTATAATATACGTGCACCTAGTTTGCGCCAACGCGAAAAAAAGAATCGCAAAGTACGACTGCGATCCGTGCCCAGTGTAGATGGAGAAATGCAATACACGATCCGAGAATCCAAAAATATGATGTTGTTATCCCAATACTCGTACAGGACAGCTCGGAGAGTCCGCAGAAGTTTGATGCCGCTGCGCAGCACCAGACAGCACGCAGCAGAAAGGCGTGCAGGTTGTTGCCAGATTTTTGTTTCTGCCCATCTACGCACTCCCACTGACGTCCTGCACACTCCCACTGGTGTCCTGCACACTCCCACTGATGTCCTGCGCACTTTCTATGACGTCCTGCACACTCTTCCTAAAGCCCTGCACACTCCCACTGATGTCCTGCGCACTTTCTCTGACGTCCTGCACACTCTTCCTAAAGTCCTGCACACTCCCACGGATGTCCTGCGCACATTCTATGACGTCCTTCACAACCCACTGATGTCCTGCACACTTTCTTTGGTGTCCTGCACACTCCCACTGATGTCCTGCGCACTTTCTATGACGTCCTGCACACTCCCCCGAAAGTTCTGCACACTCCCACTCAAGTCCTGCGCACTTTTATACACAATACTCTATGCGAGTTTAACAAAAATATGCTGCTAATAACTTCTCTAGGATGGCGCTGTAGCGACAATAATCATCTCAACCATTCTTCTCGCAAATCCTCAAGCTGCGAAAAAAATTGCTCAAAATTTTTCGATGAATTCAATAAAACAACTGTGAGCGAAATTCATCGCTGCAATCCGCGTCAAAAATCGCAGCTTGAATATGCGATTTTTTTCGCCAGCGATAAAATTCGCGATACTCTGGTATGCTTAACCATTGCAGATTTGCGATTTTTTCGCAGCTTTCGAAGTATGAAAGGGGGGTAAGACCATCTCAACTTCATTCAGCCATCAGGAGAGGGTTAAGAATTTCGTTGAACAAATTTCCAAATTCCTGTTGCTTCTGGCGTTCCGATTTCTGATTCCCGAAATTGAGAGGGTCCTTGCAATTTCCACTTCCCGAAAATCACGAAAAAAAGTCCGTTCGCCCCTGCTTTTCACTACGAACGACGACAAGATCAAGAGAGTGTGCTCAGGTCTCTTGAGTGATCTATTAGGAAAACAAGGCTCACCCAACAAAATAATTTCCATCACATTCGAAGACCCTTCGCCACCGATTGGGCAGATCATGAAATCCCGACGCGTAGAACTCTGGCTGTTTTGAGTCGAAGTATTTTTTCCTAAGGCCATTTTGCCTTCGTCATCGTTAATGAACTGTTTTCCATCCAGTAAGTGTTCCATCGAGCGGCACAGATGGTAGTCGAAAGGGGTAAAATCAGGGCTGTATGGAGGGTGAGGAAGAACTTCCCAGCCCAGGTCCAGCAGTTTCTGTTCGCCTTCTTCATGACGATGCTCGGTCACACGTATTTCGGACAACCCGATAGAAACTGCTGGACCTGGGCTGGGAAGTTCTTCCTCACCATCCATGTGTCTCAGATCTTGCCCCTTCCGACTACCATCTGTTCCGCTCGATGCAGCACTTCCCGGATGGAAAATAGTTCACTAACGATGACGAAGTCAAAATGGCCATAGACGAAAACTTCGACTCGAAACAGCCAGAGTTCTACGCGTCGGAAACTCATGATCTGCCCAGTCGATGGTGAGGGATCCTTGAATGTGATGGGGTCAAGCCCTTTCCAACCCAAATCTTCAGCTTTTTTCCCCCACAATGATCAAGGACCAGACTCTGTTGCATTTCAAGTGAATCCTGTTTTAGATTATCACAGAGCGAGCGTTGGCTTTTTCGTCGGAACTACTTATCAAATCGGAATCCACAGATAACTAGGGGTTTTCCAGAGTTTACCTGCTTGATTGGAAAGACACCTCTTCAATGTTGTGCGCGAACTGTTCTGGCGAGTGCACTGGCTTACGCTATTTTAACCTATTTCCGGCCTGTCTTTTGTCGCGCTTTCTTCACTACTTCGCCATTTTCCATCTCGGAATTTTTTTACGAGGGTAGCATAACAAGAACTTGTTTTCAGCTGTTCCCCGGCGTGCAATTATCGTTTAACCACATCTCAAGATGTGCTCAATATCCGAGTTGGAAACTACTCCATGTACTCGCTGAATATTCTTTTTGCTCCGGACCCGGACTTCAAATTTATCTACGATACCTGCGATCAGCCAATGGATGTCACGTGTAGATATGATGATAATCCTGATTTATTGTTTCTGTTCTGCCGATACGTAAATATAACCCAGCCTGTCACAAGTGATCGCGCATTCCTGGCGAAGGATGGATGGTTAGTGCAATGACAATTGTTTAGTCCTAGAGATAAACAACCACGACATGACCATTAAGACATCAGCAAAAGCAGCGTTCGCAAGAACGAGCAGTAAAATGCATTAATGTTCTTGGTTTCTGAAAAAAGCTCGCGCCTAGAAATCAGATTCGGGACTGTACGATGCATCAACACAAGTTGTTTGAGCACAGAAAGACCATGCAGAATGGGATTGTGTGGTTAGTAGAGCAGCTCAAGTTTGTTAAATAAGCACAGAAGGGTGATGCAGAATTCGATGATTGGGTCAGTAGAGCAGATGTCAGCGGAAGGTCGTTCTTCAAAATTGCTGATAAACAGCACATGAGCTGCTTGACGAGGGAAACAGATGAGATCCTCTGTGTGAGTGCAGAAACAGATGAGATTCTCTGTGTGAGTGCAGAATGGGTATACATAGAGAACAACCCGTCAGCAGAAAGGTGCGAAGCGGAACATACACTCCTGTTTTATATAATATTACCGCTCAGACCTGCACTAACTATTGGACTACACAAGATGAGATAGATATGCATTGTTTTCAGCTCTATCCCTTCTACACCATATACAGACTCAACGCCAACACCTTCATGGCAAGTGTCAGTGTCTGATTCATCTTCGCAATACACTTTCTCAGCAACCACTCCTAGCAACTCAAGGTATGTTACACTAGGAACTTTCTACTAAAGACCACATGAACCAGAAGGAGCGAATGCGCCTAAATGCTTGATCATTGGAGATAACCAAGTTTTTCTAACTGCTCCTCATACCCATTCTGGCAGTTCAATCTTCCGCCGAATGGAGACGCCCTTGTTTCTCTGTTTGCCTCGCGGGAAGTCAAGCTTTTTTTCCGAGGCGACAGCGCTCGTTAGCAACCGCACCGTGTAGAATCCGGCATGGTTGACTCATTAAGAAAAATCGAGCTTTAGGTTGGTGGCCGTCAGGCATCAATCTTCCACTAAAGAAAACTCTTTCTGAGTTCTTAAAGGCATCGTACGCGCAGAAAACCGTATATTATTTTTTCATGTTTTTGTGTATACAAGTCTGTTGGTACCGGCTCGATGGTGCCCCTGCTTCTACTGAAGCCAGCAGACGTTTGAGTGTACACAGGGAACGTTCGAGCGAAATAGCGTGCACAACTATATCGCGAAAGTATCCCGCACACTGCATAAAGGTGTCGCCGTCCGGCACACCAAGGCTTCTGGTCCATAACACCTTAGGATCCGTACCTAGGGAGTTCATGGAGTCTTTGGTCACAAGCCACAGTTTCGCCACCCTGAACTGTGGATCGCTGTCGAGTGATTTCCAAAAAACTGCGCTATCCAGACTTCTGAGCTATTTCCATGCACCGTTTGCTGCTTTGCAGGAAACCCGCCTCAAGGATAGACCTGTCATCAGCGTGGGAGAGTACACCATCTACTGCGGTAACGCTGACGATAGGAGAGTGGGAGGCTGTGCACTAGCTGTAAGGAAGGATTTCAATGGTATGGCCAAGGAGTTTGGCTCAACGTCGTGCCGGAATGCATTCGTACGACTGCGGGATCACAGAGGATTCAATCTGTGGATAGTGAGTGCTCATGCGCCCACTGAAACCGCCGAAGACATTTCGAAGGATGCGTTTTATGAGGAACTCAATACGTTGCTGGCCGGGATACCTTGTCAACATGCTGTCGTCGTGGGTATTGACGCAAATGCGAAGATGGGACTTGATCAGGAATCCGAAGTACTCGGTAAATGGTTCTACCCAGTGGAGCAAACATCGGACAATGGCTACCGCCTTGTCGACTTTTGTGAACGCAGTGGTCTGATTATTGCATCGACATTCAAGAGGAATCATCGCCGCCATCAGCTTACGTGGCAGGGACCAACCCAGCTATCTCCAGAAGAGCAGCGGAAGCGGAAGATGACAACTTTGAAACTACAGCTTGACTATGTCCTGTCGAGGAATATTCCAGTATCGGACATTCGAAGATCTAGAGCTGTGTGGTATGTTGCATTCGACTCGGATCACCGTCCTGTTCTGTTGAACTTCACTGCGAGGATTCATAAGAGGAAGCGAGGGGTTCAGCCTCTCCAGAGGATTGACATGACAAGTCTCAGAGATGAAGAGTGCAGAAGGAATTTTCGACAACGCGTTTCTATTCACATCGAAGTACGGACTAAGGAAACTTTGCGACGCGGATTCTTTTGTCAAGTGCATCCAGGACGCGTCGAAAGAGGCACTCCCGGTTGTACAGCCTAAGAAGAAGTTCGCCTACGTCTCAGAAGAAACAACATCTACCTACAACAGAGTATGTGCTCTCCGAACTGCAGAAAACTTTGTGGAGGAGAAACGTCTGGGGAGGAAGTTGCGTCGGCAGCTTCAAAGTGACCGCGAACGAGAGTGGACGTGTAGAGCTAAGGAGTTAGAGAAGGCTTGGGAGGAGAAGAATCCGAGGAAAGCCTACACGTTGCTGCGACAGTATAGCGGGAAGATGAAGAGATGTTCTCCTGTCTTGAACACTACCAATGGGGTTGCAGTTGGTGATGCGACGCTGCCAATATGGAAGGATTACTTCAGTTCACTACTGAATCGTCCAGCGCCATCAGTACCTGAGCTCCCGCATGTTCAGAGAGCACATTACGATGTCAGTGAGGAACCGCCGACTGAGTCTGAAGTTTTGGATTGTGTCCGGAAAATGAAGAATGGAAAGGCAGGTGGAGATGACAACATCACTGCTGAAATGCTGAAAGCTCTTCCTCCGTCTGGGATTCGTGAAATGGCCAACACCATCCGTACCATGTGGATGAGCGAAAGGATACCCGATTCGTGGAGACATGCGATCATCGTACCTCTTCACAAGAAGCTATCCGTCACGGATCCTAAGAACTACACAGGAATCTCTCTACTCCGTGTCATGTACAAGGTTTTAGAACGTATCATTCTCGAACGACTTATCAAACATCGTGAAAAAACGACCAGAGATGAGCAAGCCGGTTTTCGACCTGGAAGATCGACCATCGACCAAGTGTTCGTCGTGAGAAGAGTAATTGAATCGTGGCAGCGGTATTCGAAGCCCTTACAGCTTGCTTTTTTGGACTTTGAAGCCGCGTTCGACTTTACTCATCGTGATCGATTGCTCAATGCTCTGCGAGCAGATGGAGTCCCGGAAAAGTATGTTCGGTTAATCGAGGACATGAACAAAGGAACAACAGCAGCAGTCCGTACACCTGTCGGATTTACGTCAGCTTTCGAGGTGAAAACAGGAGTAAGGCAAGGAGCCGTTTGCATTACCTTTTCTTTACAACTTCGCCGTTGATGACATCATGCGTAGAGTTGCAGAACAGTTTCCTGCGGATGTGATCCTAACACCATCAGGACGCTCCCTTGTCGACCTGGAGTACGCCGACGAAATCGTGTTATTCGCTGAAAACAACGCAAAACTGCAAAGGATTGTGAACCTCGTTTCGAAGTATGCCGCAGCCTATGAACTTCGTCTTCGTCCCGACAAATGCAAGCAGATGTGGGTCTCTCAGAGGCCTTCAACGGGAGTTTGTGTGGACGGAAAACGTATCGAACTGGTGGACGATTTCTGTTATTTGGGCTGTTTGCTGAAGAACGATGGTAGTTATGCAGCGGATATTCGACAACGATGTGCGAAAGCTACGTCTGCATTTAATTCTCTAACCAAGTGTTTGTGGTCTACCACCATCGCGAAGGAAGTCAAGTTGCGCGTCTACCTATCCGCTATTCGCCCTATCATGATGTACGGATCGGAGACGTGGGCAGCACCGAAGACGCACATGGAAAGGTTGGATTGCACGGAGAAGAAGCTTTTTAGGCGTTTGCTTGCACATTTCTGGCCGCGTGTATGCCATAACGAAGACCTTTACAAGGAAATCGACGCAGTACATAAAAACGCTTGACACGAGGGAGGTGCCACCATCTCTTAACGCCGCCTCAAGCAGCAATGGAAAGTCGACTTCGACTGCTCGGGCATATACTAAGAAGAACGCCGGATCGTCTCGAACAACACGCTTTAAGAATGCTTCCAAATCCTGTCTGGAAACGGCCACCTGGGCGTAGGCGAAAGTTCTGGACGGATGTGGTTAAAGAGGATTTGAAGTCACTCGGCATTGAAAGACAGTTCAGGCGCGATGTTTCGTTTCGCAGGAAATGGAATTGTGACAGCTGGATGGAAGGTGCTCAAATTGTGGCTGAAGACCGTGAAAAATGGACGCGGCTGACTACTAGGACGGCACACCTCGGTGAAGATGCGGAATGACCGCGTCAGGCGAAAGCCAACCGATTAAGTCAAGTAAGTACAGGCCATAAAACGGCCAATGTCTCACCGTCGACTGCGTAGCACGCGCTGCGCGACCGCACGCGCGTCGGAAGCAGACGGGTTTCGGCCGCCGCGCGACGAGTTCTGGCGGCCGCGCGACGTTTCGGCCGGCGCGCGTCAAACTCGTCACGCGGCGGCAAAAAACTCGTCTGTTTCCGGCTGCACGTGCGGTCGCGCAGCGCGATTGCTACGCAGTCGACGGTGAGACATTGGCCGTTTATGGCCTGTAAATAATTCATGTTTTTGTGTAGCTTGGCCTATCTAGTGAACGAAAATGTCGAAGGGGCCCATGAAAAACCCTCATTTGAAAAGAAAAGTCAATCGGAACACATTGTAAATACGAATTTGAAATTAGCGCCAAAATCCTCTTTAAAGTTTTTCTGCTTTTGGGGGCCTCGTCACTGTCATTTTCGAAGTTTTTCTACATGTGGAGTTTGTGCCATAACTGTTTTGCATGTTGTTTGCCGGTCGGATCTACATTCTATGAAAAAGAGCTGGATGACTGGTGAGAACTGGTGGCGGATCCTCATCTTCAACCCCTTCCAACCTCATTGCCCAACGTTTTTGACGCGCCAAAATTTACCAGTGTGGTCTACCGGGCTCAATCATGAAATTGAGCCTAAAAAATGGGAATTGATTTCCAGCGCGGACGATGCCTTTCACATTGTTGCGCGAAATTTGATATCTAGATGTTCAAGCCAAGCTTTGTCGCAAGGGCATGCGTGGCAACAGCTCAAGAAATCTGCAAATCAAACGCGGAGAAAGCAACCCTAAACGGAGTTCAAAGATTATTTGCGAAAGAAAAGACAGGGCGGTTCATCCGCCAGTTTTCGCCCCAAAAAAAAGGCGTAGATGTTGATTTTTGTTCCTGGAAGTTCAGCCCACTACTAGAGTGCTGCAGTAAATGCACTATTGAAACAGATTTTAGTGACTTCTCAATTTTCAGTTCTCGCTCAACTTTTTGTGGAGTGTTTCCTGCCTTGACGATTCTCCTCATGTATTGGGTTGTGACCTGATGGAATTTTCTGGCAACTCAACCGAATGTATTGCCTTGACGATTCTCCTCATGTATTGGGTTGTGCCCTCAAAACATTTGCATTTTTATTCTGTTTATTTTGGTATCTTCAAAATCAAATAAAGTTGTGGAATAAATCGTCCTGGTGTGATGTTGAAAACCAAAAAGAAGCGATGGCTAAACAAAATTGCTCTATTTTCGAGTTTTCCAAAAGGATGACTTTCGAGGGAATTCTAAAAAAAAGTGAAATAGGGGGAATTAGGATAGGTTCGTGAAGAATCATGGAATTCAGAGTTACGAAGGATATCCCATTTTTCGAAAAAAAAAACTCAAAATTATACCGGATGCATGAAAACACTACTTGGGCCGGGAATAGGCGAAAATATCGGAAAATTGAATAGTTCAAGTACGAGAAGAGTGAGAGCGGCACTAATCAAGGTTTTCTAGAAGAATCACTTTTTGGGAATTTCGGAAACAGTGCGAAAAATGAGAAATTAGGGTAAGTCTGTGAAAAAAGCTTCCCAAACTGCAGATGGGTGCAAAGAAATGCATGCACAGAACCTGTTGATTGAATCCACGGCACAAAATGCGTGGATGCCTTCTCATCACTGCGGCGCGCCCTGTAGCGGGGATCCACGCCGCCGTGAGCTGTGAATTCGATCAACAAGCCCATGCACAGTGCCATTCTGTCTGTACTCTCTCAAAGTCTGTCTCACTCTCGTCGTCTACGATTGCCTTCTCGCCACCATACCACAACAGAAAGTGGAAAACGTTGCGAAATATGCCTCGTCACCGTCAAACCGCAACAGAAAGTGCAAAGCGTGATGAAATTAGGCATAAAGGTAACAGCGGCAAGCTATTTTGCCTTCCATGTCACTAAGGACTGTTCATGGCAACGGTTACCCTCCACCGAATCCGTCCTTGGTAGATTAACAGAAGACTTGCGGGTGCCGAGAATCCTCAGAGAATCTTTCCAAAATTATTACCCAGTTTCTCCCAAATTCTCAGTTTTTCTGAAATTCCTTTTTACTCTTCCTTTTTTCCAACAAACAGAGATAATTCAGTGGCTAAGTTAGCGTCCCCCGAGTGATGCACTAGAGCATTCCAATCCTGTGTTTCTGGTTGAGCGGTGGGCGCACCTAGAGGGCCTGACTCGTGAACCATATGAAATGTGAACTACCTGGGTCGTTCAACACGTTTAGTCAACTCGAGGCTAGGTCCAAGCGCCGCGAACCTCATAAATGAAGATCACGGAGCCAAGGTGTTCGCGGTAGGTTCGAGAATCGCCACATGTTCTTGGTACCTTCACGGCAGGATTGAGGTTAGCGGTATATCCGCGACTGGAACTTGGCAAATTTTGACAGATTGTAGAGTTTGAAAGCCAAGGGTAGGCCAAGGGCACTGTCGGTTAGCGATATTCCGCTTTCGCAGGGTAATCATGAAACGAGACGACGCACTCATCCATACCCAGCACTGCCACGTTGACAAATCGCCCATGGTTACCTTCGATTGCCCAACTGACACAAATGCTGGTTGCGTTTCAACATCACCGACCGGTGACATGTTCAGACCCAATTTTTCAGATGAGTGCTAAACAAAAATCATTCAATCTCCGCAGTGGCGAAATGCACCGCTCGGTCTTTGTCGTCCAGTTGCTGCCCCCAATGCGTGTCGACCATACTCTCTCTTCTGGAGAAAGAGCGCTATCTGCAATCGTGAGCAAACTAAGTCCACAATGCGACTGCAGCCGACATGCGAAAAAAATGTAAAATTGCTAAGCCACAAAAATTTATTGGGTGTTACGACGCATATTTGTTAATACGAGCTTCGTTTTAGTATTTGGAAAGTCATTTTACTCGTAATGTTTTCAGTCTTCTTGAGTTCGCCACTCATTGCGACGCGAAGAGTCTCTGACCCCTGCGGATTTTTCGTCACTCGACTTCGTGCCATTTGAGGAGTCGTCCGACTTCTCCCTTCTCTTCTTTTCCCTATTAGGCAACTTCTCCGCTAATGGCGCTTCATTGGATGAAGTTGCTGTTTTGACGTCTTCCAATTCTCTAGATAAAGTTGCTGTTTTGACCTCTTCCGACTTGGGATCTACATCAGGCTGAGTGAACAGACGTATCACGTCTTTTTCCTCCTGCAGGGTCGGCTGCGTTGTTAAAGTGAGTTCCGTTTGGGTCTTGACTGTTTTCGGCACGTTTCTGGAGCCTCTAACCCTCTTCGGTGCCCCTCTGTGAGATTTGGGTCCTATTGGTGTGTACTTGCCCCTTCTCTTCTTTTTTGGAGGAAGCCTTTGGCTTCTAAGGGACTTAGCCTTCGATTTCTTAGCCTTCCCTTTCTTGCGCCTTTTTTTCTGTTGCTCTTCATGGATGTAGTGAAACGAATAGAGACGTCCTTGCTCATACTTTTCTTTCATGACATGTTGGAAATACTTCAAATGGTTTTCTCGTAGGGATCTTCGGATAGTTCTAATCAGTATTAGCTGTAGCAGTAGTCCTGTTGTCATGATTACACTCAGGATTAGCAGCCGCAATTTGGTGCGTTCCCTAAAACACAAACAAATCAAACTCGGCTCGGATGTTCGATCATAAACGCATTAGGTAAAAGACGGAGAATTCCAGTGGATTCCACCAGACGTATGTAAGTCATGGTAATGAGGCCCACATTTTCAAATATAAACTATGGTACCGTTGAAAAACACGGGAAGGGGACGGATCTTCAGCATTCTGAAGAAGGGGGCTAGGCAAAAGAGCAGGAATGAATAGAAGCTTCAAAATTTCTCCATGATTTTTTTTCAGTTATTCGAAATTCGACAAATGAACATCGAAATCGTATTTAGGACCTCGAATTACCCCCGAATAAAGGTTTTGAGCTAAATCTGAGACTTTGACCAAACTACCCTCTATAAAAGGTCGAAATTCACATCATTCGAGGCGCGCGCGACGCCTCGGCCTCCGTCTGCACTGCGCTCTTTCACTGTCTTTAACCTCCTCTCCACACCAGCATGCGTAAGAACCAAGTGAATTCCGCCGTTTTATAGCCTGTACCATTTATTCACTGGAACCTACAGTAAGCTGTCAAAATCGATAAACGGACCTCAGATTTGTGCGAAGCACTCTAGAAAACCCGCAGAGAAATAATTCGAGACACTTGTATCGTACTACTCGGAAAATCGTTCAAAGCCTCGTTTAGCCGACAAATCCCCCCCCACCGATGGGAGCTGTGAATGAATTTTGTCGGAAACTCTAGAACAGCGGCAAGTTGACCCAATATTGGTGATCAGCACCCTAAATAACCTTAGGACTCTGAGTCAAATCTGAAATATTCTTCCTAAACACTTCTGAACGCCCTAATTGAACAAGTCACGCTCAACTGATAATCCGTACGAGTGGAAAAAGTTATCACCCGTGCCAATTTTGGAAAATAAGCTATCACCCATACTTTGCCCGGAGAAGGAGGTGTTTCGGGAGTTGAATACGATTAAAGGCAGAGTCCAAGCTCACGGACGAAATCTGAGATTTCCACATAATTGTGAAGTAGATCCACCCTATATAGCCCCTGCCAAGTGCCAGCTCTCCATTCCTCCGAATAAGCGCGATATAGGGGGAAGCCACCCTGGGGCGCCCACACCAGGAAGCCACTTTGGCACGCCCCTTTTACGATCTTTCGAGCTCATCAGCGGCGATATGAGCGATGGTTTCCGACCAGTAGGCCCGTTCTTCCCTTCATTCTTAGCCTCTCTCTTTATACGGGTCGGCTCACATACATCGGTTGCAAATGACGGAAGTTACGAGCTTCGGACAACACGTCCACCATGCTTCCGTAGCACAATTTTTGAGGGGCCATAACTTTGTTCCTAGGGGGTCTTGTACGATTCTAGAGACATCATTTCAATCAGCGTGAGACCGCTTCCAGGATAGGCTGAAAACAAAAAAAAAACTTTTCTGAGGTTGGACTGTGCCTTTAAGAGGTCCGTTACCAGTTCACGAAAGATTACGGCGCTGTTTGGAAGATGCAATGGGTACGCAAATCAGGGGAAAAAACCCCTTCAACTCACTTCAGAGTGATCTTAGGCAGCTGCGAAGGACATATTTGGCATCTATGTTCAAAAAGGGTTCTAGAAGTTTACAGTTGTCGCGAACGCGGTGGGATTTATGGTCCCTAGCACGATGCGAACGCATCATGCATGGACCGACCCACGGGTATGACAACCCTGGATAGTGGTGTGGCCAACACCTAGAAGGATCTCACTAGAACCCTGGTTCCCCGGCCCACTATCGCGACGCATCGATGGCTACTATGCATCCGTCAGCTCGCCCCGTTACCGCAAGGTTATCTCGCAACCTGCTTCCTTCAAGCAGACGGAGTCCTCGCGTTCACTGGGGATCACCTTGTCTACTAACCTGGGACAGCCGCACTAGCAAGCCACGTAACCCAACCAACATGTATGGGGGGGCCCATGGGGGATAGTCCCGCGTAGTACCAGCGTAATAGCACAAAAACACAAGCCAACCATATTGACACCGATATAGCAGCGCTATATGAACACCAACACAAGTACAAGGTACACACTGGTAAGTTATAACCCTTTATCCTTAAGGCACTAACACCTAAAGGCATCTACAGGGTTCGCCTTACAGTTAACGGTTCAATTGGCTCACATCCCACAGCGCGAAGTAGATAGCGTAATCTACCACGGCGTAATATACATAGATTGCGTAGTACGTGGTGGCGTAGTATCGCACCTCTCCCACTAGCCAACCGCACATCCCTAGCGGTGACTAATGCCAGAAGCCGTTGGGCCTCCGCCAACCTCCAGGCCGCGCCGTCTAGTCCGAGCTGGCGCCCAGATGCCGGCTTCCTCAGCAGCCAAAGCTGCTGGGGAGGGAGCCCACGGTTCCGGGGTCACCCGGTAGGCCAGCACTGTCGAAGCAGTGCAGAACCAATGGGTACTGTAGGCCAACGCCATCCGGCGCCGGGCGGACCACTGAACCGAGGACAGCCGCTTTATATAGGCAGCGCGGAGGAAGGGGGCGGGGCACCGCGGCTGGCGCGGGCATGCCCCGCCTCCAAGCGGCTGGCGTGGTGGTAAACGAGCCGGGGCCTCACGGTGCGCCCCCAGCCACCGTCGCATCCGCGACAACAGTCATTGGGACTGGCCACATTGGCTACTAGTAGTCGCCTTGTCACAGCGGAGCAAGTTTTGAAAGTTTTGAAAATAACCCCATTTGACCTCAATTCTGCTTTTTATTCAACCCGTTACACTCCAGTGCCCATTTTTTTAGCACCGGGCGAAAAGACCCAGTTTGTATGAAGGTAGCACCAGTCTGCAGAATGCTGAAAACATGGACGAGTACGATTGATCGATTTAAATGAAGTTTGAAGTGAGATATCTGCGATTTATAGTCTTTTCTCTTGTTGTGTTCAATTCATGTGTGCAGTCGTTTTTTGTTGTAAGCTTTATCCGTTTATTGACCCTTGTTGAGGGTGCAGATACATCGGTACAGGTTAGAGTCAGGGTTTTCGTTATACTTGTTAACCAAATAGTTGTTAGCTGTTCATCTGTTGAATTTCTTCTATGGAATGAAGATTTGTGTTGAACTAGTTTCGCTTTCACTGTTAAATTTGAGTTGGGGTGAGACTGAAACGATGAACAGCTTTTGATCTACACTACTCGACAATATAGTCGATGTGTTACACACAAGTATTCGCTAATCAGGGAAGGAAGGGATCGATCCGAAAGTGAGATCATACTGCCCACAGTCGTTCTGAAAAGCGTGGGGTCACCCGCGGTGGCTCCTGGTGTCTCCCGCAGCGTAATCGGGTCTCCCGCGACACCATAGAACTCGGAGGTCCCGCGTCATCTTGATCGGAGGTCTCACGTTGTTTTGCGGCGGGCCATACCGCTTTCAGTCTCGCGGATAATGCCGATAATTCGTCTGAGAAATACGATTATCAAAGATAAACGAGAAGCAGAAAGCCCCAGACATGGCAGAATTGATTTGGAAAAGGATTGCTCCTGCGCACACCCCTCGTTACAGAATCTCGACTCGGAAGATAGTTCCAAACTTGGCATTTTCAAAAAATGTAGAGCAGTAAAGGTTCTTAACACTGCCCAAGTTTCAGAAAAATCTGCTTTGTGGTTCTCGAGATATTGAAAAATTAGTGAATTTTAAAATGTGTGTCTGTGTGTCTGTGTGTGTGTTTCTATGTGTGTGTGAGTCCGGTGAAACTTTTGAATGATAAGAAACATGGTTGGCCAATTGAGAGAAATGGAGTGGTATTGTGATAAGAGTGAATTGATTGCGAGCGTTAGAGTAGGTCTCTTTTACGTCAATCAGGAACCGTATGCACACCGTTTATTGTGCGGGGTCCGACTGGGAGTGTGCCATGCGCAATGGAACGTGCGCGGTTCTCAACTGGAAGTGTGCCAAACGCCACAAAATGTGTGTGGGATCCGATTGAAAGTGCGCCAAGCGCCGGGGAACGTGTTCGGGACCCAACTAGGAGTGCGCCAAGAGCTGGGAAAAGTGGGCGGGATCTAAATGGGAGCACGTCAATCGCCGTAGGACTTGTGTGGGACCTGACTGGAAGTGCGCCAAGCGCCGGAAAACATATGCGGCCCCCAACTGAAGTGTGCCAAACCCCACAGAACTTGTGTGGGACCTGACTGAAGTGCGCCAAGCGCCAGGAACGTGCGCGGTACCCAACTGAAATTGCGCCAAGCGCCGGGGAACGTGTTCGGGACCCAACTAGGAGTGCGCCAAGGGCCGGGAAAAGTGGGCGGGATCCAAATGGGAGCACGTCAATCGCCGTAGGACGTGTGTGGGACGTGACTGGAAGTGCGCCAAGCGCCGGAAAACATATGCGGTGCCCAACTGGAAGTGTGCCAAACCCCACAGAACTTGTGTGGGACCTGACTGGAAGTGTGCCAAGCGCCGAGGAACGTGTTCGGGACCAAACTAGGAGTGCGCCAAGTGCCGGGAAAAGTGGGCGGGATCTAACTGGGAGCACGTCAAGCGCCGTAGAACGTGTGTGGGACCTGACTGGAAGTGCGCCAAGCGCCAGGGAACGTGTGCGGAACCCAAACAGAAATGTGCCAAGCGCCACAAAACGCGTGTGTGACCTGAGTGGAAGTGCGCCAAGCGCCAGGAAACCTGCGCGGAACCCAACTAAAATTTTGCCGAGCGCCGGGGAACGTGTTCGGAAGCCAACTATGAGGGCGCCAAGGGCCGGGGAAAGTGGGCGGGATCTAAATGGGAGCACGTCAATCGCCGTAGGACGTGTGTGGGACCTGACTGGAAGTGCGCCAAGCGCCGGAAAACATATGCGGTGCCCAACTGGAAGTGTGCCAAACCCCACAGAACTTGTGTGGGACCTGACTGGAAGTGCGCCAAGCGCCAGGGAACGTGCGCGGTACCCAACTGAAATTGCGCCAAGCGCCGGGGAACGTGTTCGGGACCCAACTAGGAGTGCGCCAAGGGCCGGGAAAAGTGGGCGGGATCTAAATGGGAGCACGTCAATCGCCGTAGGACGTGTGTGGGACCTGACTGGAAGTGCGCCAAGCGCCGGAAAACATGTGCGGTGCCCAACTGGAAGTGTGCCAAACCCCACAGAACTTGTGTGGGACCTGACTGGAAGTGTGCCAAGCACCAGGGAACGTGCGCGGTACTCAACTGAAATTGCGCCAAGCGCCGAGGAACGTGTTCGGGACCCAACTAGGAGTGCGCCAAGGGCCGGGAAAAGTGGGCGGGATCTAACTGGGAGCACGTCAAGCGCCGTAGAACGTGTGTGGGACCTGACTGGAAGTGCGCCAAGCGCCAGGGAACGTGTGCGGAACCCCAACAGAAATGTGCCAAGCGCCACAGAACGCGTGTGGGACCTGAGTGGAAGTGCGCCAAGCGCCAGGAAACCTGCGCGGAACCCAACTAAAATTTCGCCGAGCGCCGGGGAACGTGTTCGGAACCCAACTATGAGGGCGCCAAGGGCCGGGGAAAGTGGGCGGGATCTAACTGGGAGCACGTCAAGCGCCGTAGAACGTGTGTGGGACCTGACCGGAAGTGCGCCAAGCGCCAGGGAACGTGCGCGGTACTCAACTGAAATTGCGCCAAGCGCCGAGGAACGTGTTCGGGACATAACTAGGAGTGCGCCAAGGGCCGGGAAAAGTGGGCGGGATCTAACTGGGAGCGCGCCAAGGGCCGGGGAAAGTGGGTGGGATCTAATTGGGAGCACGCCAAGCGCCGGAGAGCGTGTGCGGGACCCAACTTCGGATGCGCCAAGCGCCGACGAAAGCGTGAGGGACCCAACCTGGAGTGCGCCAAGCGCCGGGGAAAGTGTGTGAGACTCGACTGAAAAAGCGCCAGCACCGGGGAAAGAGGGCGGGACCAAACTGGGAGTACGCCAAGCGTTACGGATCGTGTGTTTGACCCAAGTGGGAGGACCGGCAAAGGAGTGAAAATCGAAAACACGGTTGCGATTCATCCGTTCATCTAGAGACGATTATAAACTGCCACCGGCACAAAATTCTCACGGTAAACGAAATTGATGATAACCAGTTGATAAAGGGTAGGGTATAAAATAATTTGAGAGCGATGTGTTTTCATTCACACACCATCTTTCTCCGGAGGTGAGCGGCCGAAGCTGAACACACTAGGTATTAGGGAAAAAGCCTCACCGGTGATAAAGATAACACGATATTGGGGCCTACTCATGGTAAACTCTGGTAAGAAAAACTACTTCACTTCCATGAGAAGTTTGTGCCGGTGGAA
The DNA here is from genome assembly GCA_029168955.1 of Aplectana chamaeleonis. Lineage (NCBI taxonomy): Eukaryota > Metazoa > Nematoda > Chromadorea > Rhabditida > Cosmocercidae > Aplectana > Aplectana chamaeleonis. Next base: position 30,894 of record JAPDOI010001943.1, read on the forward strand.
AATATAATCCTGTTTCATCTAGTCGTCATTGGGTTTGGAAACCAAGAAAAAGGGTGTGAACTGTGGGGTGCTAGAAGGGGTGGGCAAGTGTTATGCAAAAGGGGTCTACTACACAACTGCATGAACATACGAAAGTCATATCTGAGGGTGTAATTGTGGTGCGCGCGAAGCGCGCACCTGATTTGGAAAAGGATTGCTTCTGCGCACAACCCTCAATCCAGAATCTCGGTTCGGGAGAAACCTTGAAACAAGGGATTTTCACAAAAGATGGAGCAGTAAATGTTCTCAACGTTGCCCAATTTTTAGAAAAATTCACACAGTGGTTCTCGAGATATTAACAAATTTGTGAGTTTTAAAATGTGTGTGTGTGTGTGTGTGTGTGTGTGTGTGTGTGTGTGTGTGTGTGTGTGTGTGTGTGTGTGTGTGTGTGTGTGTGTGTGTGTGTGTCTGAAGGAATTTAGTGATAAAGCGGTTCGGTCAGTTTTTTAGGAGAAACGGAATGATATTGTGATAATATTCCAGAAAATTCCAGTATCGGACATTCGAAGATCTAGAGCTGAGTGGGATGTCGCATTCGTTTCGGATCACCGTCCTGTTCTGTTGAACTTCACTGCGAGGATTCATAAGAGGAAACGAGGGGCTCAGCCTCTCCAGAGGATTGACATGACAAGTCTCAGAGATAAAGAGTGCAGAAGGAATTTTCGACAACGCGTTTTTATTCATATCGGAGTACGGACTAAGAAGGAACTTTGCGACGCGGATTCTTTTGTCAAGTGCATCCAGGACGCTTCGAAAAAGGCACTCCCGGTTGTACAGCCTAAGAAGAAGTTCACCTACGTCTCAGAAGAAACAACATCTACCTACAACAGAGTATGTGCTCTCCGAACTGCAGGAAACTTCGTAGAGGAGAAGCGTCTGAGGAGGAAGTTGCGTCGGCAGCTTCAAAGGGACCGCGAGCAAGAGTGGACGTGTAGAGCTAAGGAGATCGAGAAGGCTTGGGAGGAGAAGAATCCGAGGAAAGCCTACACGTTGCTGCGACAGTATAGCGGGAAGATGAAGAGATGTTCTCCTGTCTTGAACACTACCAATGGAGTTGCAGTTGGTGATGCGACGCTGCCAATATGGAAGGATTACTTCAGTTCACTACGGATTCGCGCAGCGCCATCAGTACCTGAGCTCCCGCATGTTCAGAGAGCACATTACGATGTCAGTGAGGAACCGCCGACTGAGTCTGAAGTTTTGGATTGTGTCCGGAAAATGAAGAATGGAAAGGTTGGTGGAGATGACAATATCACTGCTGAAATGCTGAAAGCTCTTCCTCCGTCTGGGATTCGTGAAATGACCAACACCATCCGTACCATGTGGATGAGCGAAAGGATACCCAATTCGTGGAGACATGCGATCATCGTACCTCTTCACAAGAAGCTATCCGTCACGGATCCTAAGAACTACAGAGAAATCTCTCTACTTCGTGTCATGTACAAGGTTTTAGAACGTATCATTCTCGAACGACTTATCAAACATCGTGAAAAAACGACCAGAGATGAGCAAGCCGGTTTTCGACCTGGAAGATCGACCATCGACCAAGTGTTCGTCGTGAGAAGAGTAATTGAATCGTGGCAGCGGTATTTGAAGCCATTACAGCTTGCTTTTTTGGACTTCGAAGCCGCGTTCGACTCTCCTCATCGTGATCGATTGCTCAATGCTCTGCGAGCAGATGGAGTCCCGGAAAAGTATGTTCGGTTAATCGAGGACATGAACAAAGGAACAACAGCAGCAGTTCGTACACCTGTCGGATTTACGTCAGCTTTCGAGGTGAAAACAGGAGTAAGGCAAGGAGCCGTTGCAGGACCTTTTCTTTCCAACTTCGCCGTTGATGACATCATGCGTAGAGTTGCAGAACAGTTTCCTGCGGAAGTGATCCTAACACCATCAGGACGCTCCCTTGTCGACCTGGAGTACGCCGACGACATCGTGTTATTCGCTGAAAACAACGCAAAACTGCAAAGGATTGTGAACCTCGTTTCGAAGTATGCCGCAGCCTATGGACTTCGTCTTCGTCCCGATAAATGCAAGCAGATGTGGGTCTATCAGAGGCCTTAAACGGGAGTTTGTGTGGATGGACAACGTATCGAACTGGTGGACGATTTCTGTTATTTGGGCTGTTCGCTGAAGAACGATGGTAGTTATGCAGCGGATATTCGACAACGATGTGCAAAAGCTACGTCTGCATTTAATTTTCTAACCAAGTGTTTGTGGTCTACCACCATCGCGAACGAAGCCAAGTTGCGCGTCTACCTATCCGCTATTAGCCCTATCATGATGTACGGATGGGAAAGGTGGGCAGCACCGAAGACGCAGATGGAAAGGTTGAATTGCACGGAGAGGAAGCTTTTTAGGCGTTTGCTTGGATATTTCTGGCCGCGTGTATGCCATAACGAAGACCTTCACAAGTTAATCGACGCAGTACATAAACGCTTGACACGAGGGAGGTGCCAGCATCTCCTAACGCCATCTCAAGCAGCAATGGAAAGTCGACTTGGACTGCTCGGGCATATACTAAGAAGAACGCCGGATCGTCTCGTACAACACGCTTTAAAGGCAGTGGTCACGATGAAAAACGTTATCGAAAAAACAACAAAAATCAGCTTAGATCAAAAACAGCTGAAAAACTATGAAGGTAGCGCGGTGAAAAATGGTCTACAAATAGAGTTTTTAGGGCCCAAAGAAGCTAGTTCGTGCACACGTGCACAGCGATGACGAAACAGATCGCAGTCTCATGCCGAGCAGTCAAAAATCATCGACATTGAGAGGACGAAATAAATGCAAATTTAACGAATAAAAACAGTTGAATAATGAAAGCATCACTTCAGTCAATGTTTTTGACTAGATGTGTACATAAATTCGAAGATTCATTGATTGACATTCAATTTCAAGCCAGCTGATGTTCTTGATATAAGAGGTCATCGATGCCGATGATGTGGAGAGGTCTCGTCCACCATCAAAAGACAAGAAAGTTCAGGTTTTAAATTCGGCCCACAACAGTGGTTTTTTCGCGATTTTTTCTTATAGGTCCTACTACTCGAGACCCTGGAAAGGATTTGGAGAGAAAAAGACGACAAGTATATTTGATCGCGACCACTGCCTTTAAGAATGCTTCCAAATCCTGTCTGGAAACGGCCACCTGGGCGTAGGCGAAAGTTCTGGACGGATGTGGTTAAAGAGGATTTGAAGTCACTCGGCATCGAAAGACAGTTCAGGCGCGATGTTTCGTTTCGCAGGAAATGGAATAGTGACAGCTGGATGGAATGTGTTCAAATTGTGGCTGAAGACCGTGAAAAATGGACACGGCTGACTACTAGGACGGCACACCTCGGTGAAGATGCGGAATGACCGCGTCAGGCGAAAGCCAACCGATTAAGTCAAGTAAGTCATTGTGATAATGCTTAATAGAATTCGAGAGACGTTGAGCCTCAGGTCCATCAGGGACCGTATGCTCCGTGTGCGGAACTCAAATTGAAGTGCGCCAAGCGCTGTATAAAGTGGGCGGGACCCAACTGGGAGTCCACAGAGCGCCGGGAACTGTGGACGGGACCCAAGTGGGAGTGCACAGCGCGCCGGGAAAAGTAGCGTGTGTCCTACAGTGCCGAGCAGGTGCGATGGGCAGAAAGGCCATGAGGGGCCTGTGTCTATCCCCGACGCGGGGGGACGGGGGAGCATCCAAGACTTATTGATAGAAACGAAGAAAAACTCTGAGAAATAATGCCTATCAGTGCTATCAGTCATTGTTTTCATAAAAGCTCTACAGAAATACTTCGTTTGGTAGCCTTACCAGTCGGTGGTTCACTTAATTTGTCTTGAATATTGGGTGCCCCCCCCGTCTAGGATAGGGCCCTGTTTTCTTCTTCCTATCTCTGAAGGAAACCTTCGGTAAAATGAAATGAAATTATTTGACTGCTTTGCTTCGCTTCGAGAAGTTCATGATTTGGCATAAAAATATTTGTGAGAAACTCGTTGAAAGAAGTGAAATACTTGGTGCATTTGATTTGTTATGGGATTTAACACAGAAGAAACGCTAAAAGCTCGATGAAATGATGTACCACTGATTTGTATGTGCGCTTTCTTACTAAAAATCGAAAAATCGAGGGTGGTTTTGAAAGGCCAAATCACGCGCGTTTTACTGAGCCCTGAAATAAATAGATTCGACAAAAATGAAAAAGGGTGGGAGCCACAAAATAATATTTCAAGGAGCTCAGACTTGCAAACTTTAACAATGAGCAATCAATTGTTCTCAGAGAGCGCGAGATTAGCCCTTTCAAAACCACACTTAATTTTTCGATTTTTAGTAAGAAAGCGCACATCCAAATCAATGGTACATCATTTCATCGAGCTTTTAGTGTTTCTTCTGTGTTAAATCCCATAACAAATCAAATGCACCAAGTATTTCACTTCTTTTAACGAGTTTTTCACAAATATTTTTATGCCAAATCATGAACTTCTCGAAGCGAAGCAAAGCAGTCAGATAATTGTGGTGAGCGCGAAGCGCTCACCAGATTTGGCTTTGGTTCACCATCGCGCAACCCCCTAATCTCAGTATCAGGGTCCAGAGTAAACGTAGGAAGACCGTTCTTCTTGCATTTATCATACTTCAGAAAGCTGAATAACTGTGCAAAAATGGTCCGGAATGGTTACCTGAGATTCGAGAAAAATTGTCAAAACCACGCGAATTTGGTCGAAAAAAGGGTTCATCTCCTTTTTTTTATTCAGTTGGCGTTCACGATCTTGTTGGAACACTTATCGTTGAGCTAAGAAGCTCATTTTTGGCCAGAACGTTGGCTATGATTGCACCTAGCTCCTGTCAAATTTTGAAGTTTGTAGCTCAATTTTTGTGGAACCTCAAAATCGAGGGTCAGGAAAGACAAAAACACGTAAACATGTTATTATAAACCATCCGACGTTTACTCATACGTAGAAATGAACTAATGAAATAAACACCGTTACTGATAGGCTTTTGCCCAGGGGCCGTATGCAAGAACGCGCCGGATGGGGTAAGGGCAGTGCAGCCGGCGCCTTTGAAGATCGCCGCTGCTCGCAAGACAGAACACGCCTATCGTGGTTGGTCACAAGTCAAGACCCGTATGTCGTGCCCCAGCAGTCTTTCTCACTGCCCCCAGCCGCTCTAATCTCCTAGCTGGGGCGGCTAGGGCACAGCGATGAGGTACGACATACGCGTTTCGGCTTGTGACCAACTACGGGTAACATGTCCTGTCTTGTAAGCAACAGCGATCTTCAAAGGCGCCGACTGCGCTGCCCCTGCCCCAGCCGTGGCGTTCTTGCATACGGCCCCAGGATTGAACGCTCCCTGAGACGGGGCAACGCTCCAATCAATACGGCGGGATCTCGGAACTACTTTTTGGAACGCCGCACGGTGTGACTCACAAGTGCTTCACAGAGCGCCGTACATAGTGTGCGGGACCCCAGTACGAGTGCGCCAGACACCCTAGAAAGTGTGTGGGACCCAAGTGGATCTGCGCCGGGCCACGTATAAAATGTGCGGTACCCAAGTGGAAGTGAGCCGGACGCCATGGAAAGTGTGGGGGACCCAAATGGGTGTGCGCAGAACGCCGTAGAAAGTTTGTGGGACCCGAATTAGTGTGTGCGGTACGCCGTAGAAAGTGTGTGGGATCCAAATGAGAAAGCGCCGGACACCGTAGAAAGTGTGTGGGACCAAGTGGATCTACGCCGGGCCCCGTATAAAATGTGCGGTACTCAAGTGGAAGTGCGTGGGACGCCATAAAAAGCGTGCGGGACCCAAGTGGGAGTGCGCCGGACGCTGCAGAAAGTGTGTGGGCCCAGCATAAGAGTGGTCGGACACCATAGAAAGTGTGCGGAACCCAAATGGGTGTGCGCAGTACGCCGTAGAAAGTGTATGGGACCCAAATAACAGTGCGTCGAACGCCGTAGAAAGTGTGTGGGATCTAAATGAGAGTGCACCGGACACCGTAGAAAGTGTGTGGGACCAAGTGGATCTGCGCCGGGCCCCGTATAAAATGTGCGGTACTCAAGTGGAAGTGCGTCGGACGCCATAGAAAGTGTGTGGTACCCAAAGAAGAGTGGTCGGACGCCATAGAAAGTGTGCGGTACCCGAATGGGAGTGCGCCGGACAGCGTAGGAAGTGTGCGAGACCCAAATACAAGCACGCCCATGCCGATAGTTTTTTTCCGCAGGGCTACCGTAACCATTCTTGAACAAAACATGATAACGAACGATAACAAAAAGGGCAGAGGAGCGGTATGCATTCATTCACACACCGCTCTCTTCGAGAAGTCACTGGAAAGTGGCTGAGGTGTTCGATATTGTACGAACTTGATTGTTGGCTAATACGATGTGCTCATATCAAAGCTGACACATGAAAAATTTTTGAAGAGGGTTACGGTAGCCGTGCGGAAAAATGATTGGCATGAGCGTGCCTGTGACCCGAATGGGTGTGCGCCGAACGCCGTAGAAAGTGTGCAGGCCATCAGTGGTAGTATTTAGGACCTTAGGGTGAAGCTGCAGGATGTCATAGAAAGTGTGCAGGACATCAGTGGGAGTGTGCGGGACGTCATAGAAGGGGGGGGGGAGCAGGGCATCAGTGGGTTTACTTTGAATTAACACCATCAGGCATAAAACATGTTAGAAAGGGAACCTTGAGAAAAATTAAATGAAATTCGTGAAAGTTTTGGTTCCTGGCAAAAAAAAAGATTTGGCATGGCCATTTTTCCGTAAAATTAGAAGTATACTCAGTTAAATGGGAAGGTAAAGAAAAATGAAAAGAGGTTTTGAAATATTCCTGAGAACGATTTGGCATAGAATGATTTGATTTTCGGGAAATGTAGTGAAATAGATGAAAGTATGATTTGGCAGTCGAGTTTGAACCAACTATTGATAAGAGTTGTGCAAAACGAGAGATCGCATTGTATGAGCTTATCCGTAGAACATATCGAAGCAAAATCACGCGTGATAAGGCAAGCAGTAAAAGCTCGTTCGGGAGCTGGAAGTCCGCATTCTTCACGTCTTAGGTGAAGTAAAATCAACTGTTTTTTTTTCATATCACGTGTGATTTTGCTTTGGTATGTTCTACGGATAAGCTCATACAATGCAATCTCTCGTTTTGCACAACTCTATTCAATAGTTGGTTCAAACTCGACTGCCAAATCATACTTTCATTTATTTCACTACATTTTCCGAAAATCAAATCATTCTATGCCAAATCGTTCTCAGGAATATTTCAAAACCTCTTTTCATTTTCCTTTACCTTCCCATTTAACTGAGTATACTTCTAATTTTACGAAAAAATAGCAATGCCAAATCTTTTTTTTTGTCAGGAACCTAAACTTTCACGAAATTACATATGGAATTGTCTGGAATATGTCCAAAACATTTTCGGTAATACTCGTTTTGTTAATAGTTTCCACTTCGTCTCTGCCAAGTCTGCGCTATAGCTTTTCGCCTTTAACGTCACACACCCATCCTCTGAACCGTTTTTCTGTTTTTCTGCTTATCCTGAAGTCGATCCAAGCGTGATTCCAACGATACCTTTGACACCGTACAAACTTCACTAAGAACGGAATTATGACCTCTCAGATGTTTCTGAAATTTGAACCGCGAAAGCATGGTGGACAAGCCGTCCGAACCTCGTAATGTCTGTCATTTGCAGCCGATGTATGCAGGCAGACATCAGTGAAGAGAGGGGCCGAAAATGAAGGTAGGAACGGGGCTATTTATCGAAAACTGTCGCCACTGCTGAGCTAGAAAGGCCGCCGAGGGGACTTGTCAAAGTGGCTTCTTGCTGTGAGAGCGCTAGAGTGGCTTCCCCCGTGTCTCGCTTATTTGTAGAAATTCAGAGCTCGCACTTGGCAGGTGTTTTACATGGTTTGTCTACTTCACAAATATGAGGGAACCTCATATTTTTTTCTGATGTTGGACTGTGCCCTTAGAAATTTGAAGCTGCTTGAGGCCTCAGAATAGTTTCGAAAGATTGTCAAAACTTATTCCGGTTTTAGGGCAGCTAAGTGGCGCGTTGAATGGGTTTGCTGTGATGGTTTCCAAATGTCTTCAAACGGTTCCAAAACATCCCCAACTCCTAAAATTTTTCCAGGACATCCTACACTATCCGCAAACATTTGTTCGCGCCCACCTCTCCATATCCCAATTTCGATTGTGACCCGAGGCACGATGGGGGCCACTGCGAAACGGCTGCGCGCCACTCAATATCATCAGTCGGCGTGCCTGTCACGAGCGCCGATCTGTGCGTGTATTGCACGCGACACGAGCCATTCGACGGCGGAGTTACGAAAATTCAATGCATTTCGCAATGCATTTGCAATCGCATCCGGTATTGCATTTATTTTTCGCGCGGGAAATTCGAATTGGGTCTTTTCTCCATTCTCTAGCCCTTATGCACCCAGGCACGCGAAAGGGGGTAAGGCTAGTTCATTTTCGCGCGAGGGGGCCAGCCAGGAACCGTAACTGTGGGCGGAGATTTAGTTAAGAGGGACGGCGCTCCGACCACCGTTGAGCCAGCCCTCTGCGCCGCGACGCGAGTACTGTAACTGGAGCAGATTTTCCGCCGTGGAGCGCACAATCTCGAACCTTATTTTCGTCTTCTGTTCCACCACTTCATTATTGTTCTTCTGTTTTCACACCTCTGACAGAGAATCCGGTTTCTTCTTCTCAGTATATTTGAGTTACCTACTCGTTTATAGAATTTTCTGGGCACTGTTCGACTTTCCGGAGAGGCCGAGCCAAAGGGAATCAGCTTAACTTTCTATTATAGGAATCGTTTCTAGCTTTCTATTATAGGAATCGTTCGTTTATTCTTCTATTCGACTCGTCTTCGTCGTTTGCGTTATCGAGAATCGTTCGCTTATTCTTCTATGCTCGTTGGCTTATTATTCTATTCGTCACATCCTCGTCGTCGCACCCTGATGAAAGAAGGCTGATGAGGATCTCTGCAATTAATTAATAAAGTTCCATAGTTCACGAATGGCTTACCAGTTCAATTAGGGTAGAGATCGTCTTGAATGACGAGAAAGTGACCAGAGCCAAGCAAATCCTAGGGTACGTGAATACAATATTTGGGATGACCCGCGTGGGTACTGCGGGGAAGAACCGGGTTAGAATGGCCCGCGAAGGAAGCATGAGAACGCCGGCCTCGTTCCGCTGGCACGCCAGTCTTTTCATGGAGGGAGGACTGGCGTCCTGGTGGAAGTGGGGCTTGCCCCCCACGAGTGTCTGAGCACTGCCGTTGCATATGGATACTACTCTTCCATGCGAGCACTGCATTTACCACTGCGATTGTATTTGCGTTTGCCTTTGCACTTGGATTTCCGATTGCAATGGTGATTGCAGTTACTATTGCGATTTTAATGTAATGAATCTGTGGTAGGCACGACGAGGTCGCCCCGCCATACAGTGGGAGAGGTGCGCTACGCTGACCCTGAGCCCGCCAAGGTATTTTCAGCTGCTGAAGTAGCATTGAGGGGCGGAAGTTATGGCTTCCAAAAGAGAATTGTAGCTGAATCTGTGGAATGAAATGCCGACTAGCTCATTTAGAGACAATTTTAAATTATAGGCATTTTTTATTTTATAGCAGCTTTATCGGACAGGCTTAGCATTGATCTGATCAAGCAAAGGTTTCACAAATTGCACTCACTAAAATTCTTCATACTCGGACACTCGGATTCAGCAGTCCGGTAGCCCGCCAGACAGCAGGCGCGGGCACCCCGACCGCGCCTGCCAGCAGTAATGCCCCGGCCTGCTACTTCCGCGCTATAACGGGCAGGCCGGGGCGCATCCAAAGCAGGCCGGGGCACTGTCGCTGCGGCAGGCCGGGGCGCTTTCGAAGCGGGCCGGAGGCGCCTTAGTAGTGGCAGGCCGGGGCGCTTCTACAGCAGGCAGATGCGCCTTTATAAAGGAAATTACTAAACTAAACCGTACCACAACAAATCGAAATTAAATCAGAAATTCGTTTATTATACCAATATAGTAACAAAACATGATAAGATGTCTTCAAATAATATTTTTCTTTCGATTCAGCAAAAAAGCCATATAATAGCGGAGAAAAAAGTTTCTAACTGGGTTGACAGAGGTACAACAATGTTTGAAGAGATGAAAAACATAAAAAAAAACATACGAAAAATTTTTTCTCCGGTTCAGCTGCGAACCAGCGTAATAGCAGAGCGACACGTATTCTAACCGGGTCAATGGAGACAACAGTGTTTGAGAAGTCAAAAGAAAACATACCAAATGAAACAAAATAACATTTTTCTAATCGGTGCAGCTGCGAATTCACGTAACAGCGGGGCGAGAAGTTTCTAGCCGAGTCTATTGATACCACGAGGTTTGGAAAGAGGTAGGAAAACATAACAAATCATACACAAATGGGAATAAATGGTAGCGAAATGAGTAAGTGATGGAATAGGATACAAGCATACTCGTGGGCTCTTTGGGTTCGGCATACGCGTTAAAAAATTGGAGAACGAATTCCAAAACAGCTTTTTACAGAACAAAGTTTTAGAAAATTCAATTTCCATTAGGACACAGAGATCTGAAAACCCAAAACAATCGAAATTAACACCGAATAGAGCAGCTTAACAAGTGGAAGTGATTGATTTATAATACCAAAAAGCTAGTAAAAAATAAGGGAATAAAGAATATGACTGCTCCAGCGTCAACGCCATGGCGGAACCGGAGGGGCGCTGAGAGTTCAAGTGAGGAATGAATGATACCGCCCTGGGAGGTAGAAGTTTTCTGTGAAGCTCTCAAGTAAACAAAGACTGATAATGCTATCAGATGTCTGATAACGGAGAATGTTCTCTTTTTCATAAATGAATCACTAAGGCCTCCGTCATAGTCGGCCGAAAGCCGGCCGTCCTAGTCCCATCCGGTCGACAGGTATGAGAAGCACGCAAAACGTGAAGAAATGTAGTAATAAAAATCATCTTCGAACGATAGCAATCGCCCTACGATGTGATAAAAATTGCCCTCAACTGATAAAAACCGTTTGGAATGATAAAAGTTCGCCTGATACGACCTAGGACGACATAGAGAAGGTGGCATTTTATCAGTTGAGGATGATTTTTACTTCATTTCTTCCCGTTCTGCATGTGTTTCATACATATCGACCGGGTGGGACTAGGGCGGCCTGTTTTCCACCGACTATGACGGGTGCCTAACACTGAGAATCCCAATGCCTGTAAATTTTTTTTCCAAAATACAGCTCGAGGTCGTCTCCACAATGCAAGTCGACGTTCGAATTATACGGGAGGATGGCTTCACCAAGTAAGCGTGGCTAGAAGTCAGCAAAACGAAGGTTAACCAGCAGTACCGCTACATCGGGTTTTAATTATAACGAGACCGCGCCAAAATACGAGAGAAAAACAGGAGAAAAGCCTCCAAAACCCTCAAACAAAGCAAAAGGTTTCGAGACCAAGAAGATTCGAAACGATTTCGAAACCACAGTGGCCCCAGGCCTGCTCACTCATGTTCCCGGCTTGGTCCATTCAAATTTCCGTGCGCGACGCGTCTGCGCTGCGGCCGAGTTGCCCCGGCCTGCACGCTCAATTATCCCGGCCTGCCGATCTCGAGTCTCCGCTGCTTTTCTACGCTCCCGGTCTGCCGTTTCCCACGGAAATTGCCCCGGCCTGCCGATTCCAAATGCCTGAGTATGTATTGTTCAACTTTTTGTCTCTTTCCAGATGGTGAAATAAAAGGCATGTTAGAATAAGTGGTAGATACAATGAAAGACTAGATGAAGATTTCCCACCAATATAGAAATACAATTTTTTATAACTTGGTACAGTTCTCTAAGGAATAAGTAATAGATTTCCGTCACAACAGAATTGATCGGCAATGTCGTGTTTATGACAGATTGTTATGACTGTTGGAAATAATCAAGATAGAATAGAATATGGTGTTTTTCGTTTCGTGTGAAACTCCGTTTCAAACGTCGACATATCTAACTGTTTTGCTTTGCCACGGATTAGTATGATTTGGAAATGTGACATTTGTGAGAAACTCGTGAAAAGAAGTGAAATGTCCTATGCTAGTGATTTGGCATGGGAATAAACTCAAAAGAAGCGCTAAAAACTCAGTGCAATGATTCATCGTTGATTTGGCTGTGCACTTGTTTACTAAACAACAAAAATTGAGTGTGACATTGAAAAACGCACTTATTACTGAGCATTAGTTGACGAGATTCGCATTAATTGACTACGTGATGTTATTTCCACTTTCATGGGAACACAACATAATTTTGCAAGGACCTGAGACTTGATAACCTAAACTGCAAGCGTTTGGTTGATTGCAGAAGAAAAGCGCGTGATTTGGCTTTTCAATGTCACACTCAATTTTTGTTGTTTAGTAAACAAGTGCACAGCCAAATCAACGATGAATCATTTCACTGAGTTTTCAGCGCTTCTTTTGAGTTTATTCCCATGCCAAATCAGTAGCATAAGACATTTCACTTCTTTTAACGAGTTTCTCACAAATGTCACATTTCCAAATCATACTAATCCGTAGCAAAGCAAAACAGTTAGATAATTTCACTTTATTTTAGCAAAAGTTTCCTTTTGGAGGCACATTACACCCTCAGATATGACTTTTTATGTCCATGCAGTTGTGTAGTAGATCCCTGTTGCATAACACCTGCCCAGCTCTTCTAGCGCCACCACAGTTCACACACTTTTTCTCAGTTTCCAAACCCAATGACGACTAGATGAAACAGGATTATAATTTGCCACCGGCACAGAATTCTCACGGAAGTGAAGTAGTTTTTCTTACCAGAGTTTTTCATGAGTAGGTCCCAATATCGTGTTATCTCTATCACCGGTGAGGCTGTTTCCCTAATCCCTAGTGTGTTCAGATTCTGCCGCTCACCTCCGGAGAATGACGGTGTGTGAATGAAAACACACCACTCTCATTTTCTTTTATACCCTACCCTTTATCAACTGGTTATCATCAATTTGTTTACCGTGAGAATTTTTGCCGGTGGCAATTCATAATCGTCTCTAGATGAACGTATAAATCGCAACCGCGTTTTCGATTTTCACCCTTTTGCCGGTCCTCCCACTTGGGTCAAACACACGATCCGTAACGCTTGGCGTACTCCCAGATGGGTCCCGCCCTCTTTCCCCGGTGCCGGCGCTTTTTTAGTCGAGTCCCACACACTTTCCCCGGCGCTTGGCGCACTCCCAGATGGGTCCCTCACGCTTTCTTCGGCGCTTGGCACACCCGAAGTTGGGTCCCGCACAAATTCCCCGGCGCTTGGCGCACTCCCAGTTGGGACCCGCACACGTTCTCCGGCGCTTGGCGTGCCCCAGTTAGATCCCGCCCACTTTCCCCGGCCCTTGGCGCCCTCATAGTTGGGGTCCGAACACGTTCCCCGGCGCTCGGCGAAATTTTAGTTGGGTTCCGCGCAGGTTTCCTGGCGCTTGGCGCACTTCCACTCAGGTCCCACACGCGTTCTGTGGCGCTTGGCACATTTCTGTTGGGGTTCCGCACACGTTCCCCGGCGCTTGGCGCACTCTTGGTTGGGTATCGCACTCTCTCCCCTGCGCTTTGCGCATTTTCATTCGGGTCCCGCGCACGTTTCCTGGCCCTTGGCGCACTTTCAATCGGATCCTACACATGTTTTGTCGGGTTTGGCACACTTCGAGTTGGGTACCGCGCACGTTCCTTTGCGCATGGAACACTTCCAGTCGGACCCCGCACAATAAACGGTGTGCATGCGGTTCCTGATGGACGTAAAGGAGACCTACTCTAACGCTTGCAATCAATTCACCCTTATCACAATACCACTCCATTTCTTTTCTTTTTCTTTATTTTCACACACACACATATTTTAAAATTCACAAATTTTTCAATATCTTGAGAACCACAAAGCAGATTTTTCTGAAACTTGGGCAGTGTTAAGAACCTTTACTGCTCTACATTTTGTGAAAAGGACAAGTTTGGAACTTTCTTCCAAACCGAGATTCTGTAACGAGGGGTGTGCGCCGAAGCAATCCTTTTCCAAATCAAATAGACGGATGAATGACATCGAAAGCACCATATGAGAATTTGGAAAAGTACGGGATAGTATCCTAAGCATGGATGGTAAGAACTGCTGCGCAGCGAATGACTGCGAGATTTCTGCATGAACGCGTCACTGACGCAAGATTTCGAAACAGCCTTCTGTAGAACTGTCCATCGACCTCGAGAGCCGCAGAGAGCCCGATTTGACGTTCTGTAGACATCCAACCATATCAGCTTCAAATTTCAGCAGTCAGAGGTTTTGCTGGCGAATGGAATGTTTAGTAGGCGGTTGACCCCTGTTCAACAGCATCCCGGAACTCGCCCGCGTAGCTCTGCTCTTTCGCCAGCGATGACTCATTTTAGGCGGAACGACGGCCTGTAGACAACGGCGAATATCTGAGGATTGCGGGACAGGGGCTCTCTACACACCGAGGGAGGAGTTGTCTCGCCTTTCGCGGCTGTAATTCTACTCGGGATCACTTCGCTCGCGTTGAGTGGCGTGACGTTTCAAACTGCAACAACGGGACAACTCCTTCTCCGGTGTGTAGACAGCCCCTGTCCCTAGAATCGCGATTGCAATTTAATTGCGAAATGCATTGAATTTCCGCAACTCCGCCGTCGAATTGCTTGTGTCGCGTGCAATACACGCACACCGATCGATGGTAACATTTCTAGCTGGCGCATGAGATCCTGCGCATGCTGCTGAGTTTTCCGCAGTCCTATGCTTCGCGGTGGCCCCTCGCTTTCGTACTCCAAACTTCATTGGCATTCGAATTTCACAGCGGTAAGAGGCACGCCTTTGTAGTGCAGCGGGCTGAGCTTTGTCATCAATTGAAAGCAGCACTGATCGGGCCATATAATTTAGAATTGTCATTTATAATGCATACTCACAATATCTCTTTTCTTTTTTGACGGCGACTTTCCTAAAACACACTTGTAGTTCATGTAGGAGCAGCAGAAGCTAAAACAAAGCATGAAATTACCTTGGGGCGGTCCAGCAGAATCATATGTACTCCTCCACTCGTTTCTCCTGTAAACATGGAAATTTTTTAGAAAACACCAACCGTAGTCAGAATTCGCCCACCTGTTCTACTGGACACAATCAAGGTTGGTCTTGTGACAGCCGTGGTACTTAGAGTAGATGCTGCTCGAGCAGATGGTGTCGTAGCACGAGGAACTGTAGCTGGGGTTCTACTTGCAATCAAAGTAGCTGATGTGGTCTCTATCGAAAGGGTAATTTTAGACGCTGGAGTTCCAGAAGTTTCGGTGTTTGAATGGGTAGTTGTTGTTACATGATTTCGCACCGTGGCCACGCTTATTGAACTTGGAGACGTTATGTTCGCAACAATTGATGATATTGAATATGTTGTAGACGTTGTATTGGTAGGAGTTGAAGTCACTGTGATCGTATTGGCTGCTGAGGTTCTATTTTTTGCAGACGTAGTCAATGTAGAAGTGACTGGAGGCCCCGCCTTGGTTGTTCTCCAATGAGCTAGCGGATAAATTTTGAGGAACTCTTCCCGGCAGTTATCCACATTTTGAAACCTGTGATCCTCCCAGACGCTCTTCTGAAAATATTCATATGGAGCTCACGGAAAGTGAAAGTGAAAGTATCAGAATATAAATTAGCAAGGTGGCTAAGAAATTGCTCCGCCGCAATTTTCCCAAGATCGTATTCGGAATTTCGTCTTGCGCAAAGAATTTTACGATCAATTTACCTGCCCCCTCCTATAGCAATGCTACATGGTCTGCCGCTCGGATCACACTCGATTTACTCCAAATTAAATCGCATGACGACGTAGCAGTGAAGTGATCGCTGCGTCGCTGTTCAATGATGCATAATAACGCTAAACAAAAAGTGCGACAACGATAACCATGACACGTCTGCGACGATGTTCATTTTTCGTCGCGTGTGTCGCGTTTCACTTGCACTTACTCATGTGTGGCTCTCAGCTCAGATGGCATCGGCGACCAAGACGGTAAGTATGATCCTGGACTATTGTATGCGCCGTTGTAGTCTTTTCTAGCGGCACCTTCTGTAGCTCTCCGCGTTTCAAGCAAATCGCTTCTCGTGTGTCCTTCAGAGTTGGCAGTCTTATAGCGCTGGATCCCTGCCCGCAAAAAAGTTCAGGCCTAATGGCTGCCGTGCGAATTCCTTCGAATTATGCGGTCGTGAAGACGCAAAGAATTTGAACTCAGTCTAGTACTAGCGAATTAGGTCTCTTCAGGCTAGCAGTTGGCAAGATGTGCCGTCGTGATACCCTGCATAGGATGGCTATAAAGCTCTATGTATTGATCGATGATGTGATGAGAAGCACAAAAGAGGGCAGCTCTTCAATGTTACACTATGAACAACACACAACAAGCACTAGATTATCTACTCTTGGTATTATTGCTCCAAAAACGATGCTTCAAAAAATCTGAAAGATAGCAGCGAAACTATGAGATCTTTGGTAATGATCGCTGGTGACAGTTTCCGACGAAATAGCTAATTGGGTTCACCAGGAGAGTACAAGGTTATGGTGGGTGCATCTCCAAAGGGATAGCTGTGGACCACTCAGCAGGCCGCGCCCCTATTGCGTGCGCCGATCGATCACCACATTTGTCGTGGGAGCACACGACGCAGCGCAGTCTGCCGAGGTGTCCGCAGTTATCCCTTTTCTGGTTATCCAAACCATAACTATACGTATTTTTGTCCCGTAGTTTCAAAACTGACGCCGGCTCGGGAAATGGATGTGAATCTACAATTTTTTGAAAAACGCAAACTTCTAGAAAATCTGTTCAAAATAAATATTCCAAGCTCCAAAAACCATTCCCTCTCTCAAGATCATGTTCTGATACGTATGCGAGTCGCTTTTATGTTTTTCTTGAACAAACACGAGCGATAACAGCAGTCTCGAAAATTTACCGTGCTCAAGGGCTCCCCAATGCTAATATCGAAGGGCACGCTAACTCCTTCTGAAGCATTATCAGGATGGCCGCGAAAAAGCTCTCGATTAGTATTGGCTGCTTTGTAGAGTAGAGATCAAATTCTTTTAGTTGTGTGGGTCTTTCGAGTTTCGAGAAGGCTCCTGCTAAAAATTTGTATACGTCTCATTCAGTGGCTTGAAGTGTCAGATCGGCCCCTCTGAAAAATGGAAGTGTTAAAGTGTGGATGAAAATCTCAGACTCTGCTTGAATAAAGCCTATATTTGTTGAGCAATATATGTACCCTCTACACCTTGAGATTTCGCAGAGGTGTGTCTGTCATGTCGGAGCGACACCCATCTGCGTCGCCTTGATAGAACACTGCGCTCGAGGTCGACATTTGTGGATTTGTATTCCAGCCAGCAGCCTGCGTGGCCGATTGTTGATCGATATCAGACCTTGGCCGAGGCAATCACTTGTGGCCGTAATCATGCAATTTCATCCTTTACTTCATCGGTGCTCGTCTGACTCAATGTCACTCGATCGGTCCACTGTAATGTGTATCGTACTCCTATTTGAATCCCACATACTAGTGGAGCAGTCCGCTCCTCCACGTTGGTGCCACTGGAAACTCCTCGATTTTGTCGAGGTAAGCTGAACGCAGACATTCGTGTTCCGGCGACAGGCCAAGGCGTTTCGCCCGTGTGACAGGTCGGCCGATGGTTATCCTTGTCACGCCACATGCAATGGTGCTTAAAGTTTCTGTAAAAGCTACGGCGTCCGCGGTAACCGACGCCCACTCACGGAGCCCGGTGAGTGGTGAAAGTATGCTAGGGTCTTCGGTGCAACGACGGCATCGGAGGGTAACCAGGCTAGTCCGTAAGTCCTTTGACGTTGCCAAGACTCGCGTTGCAACGCTGAATGTCGGCACGTTGTCAGGCCGCTCGAGCGAACTTGCTGTTGCTCTGGAGCGTAGACGTATTGATCTCTGTGCGGTGCAAGAGACGAGATGGTCGGGTAGTAAGTCTAAGGACATTGGCAGAGGCTTCAAGGTCCTGTATCATGGCAGCCCTAGGACCACGAACGGCGTTGGCGTTGTCGTGTATGAACGCTTCCGTGATGCGATTGCCGAAGTGCATCGTTTTGACGATCGTTTGATGAAGATAGTGATTGTCAGTGAGGATCAACGAGTCCATTTCTTCTCGGTGTATGCCCCGCAGACGGGTTGTTCTGAGCAAGTGAAAAATGATTTCTGGATGATGCTCGATGAGAAGACTGCCGAGGTGCCACCAGACGATATCGTTGTTGTTGCGGGTGACATGAACGGCCACGTCGGAGAAACGAGTCAAGGCTATAGTTGCCACAGAGGGTTCGGTTTCGGCCCAAGGAACACCGATGGCGAACGCATTCTCGACTATGCCGACTCACATGACTTAGTCATTGTGAACACGAAGTTTCGAAAGCGCCAATCCCACCTTGTCACTTATTACAGTGGCAGCAGCATGACACAAATCGACTTTGTGCTTGTTCGGCGTCGCGACGAGAAGATGGTCACAGATGCGAAGGTCGTGCCGTACGAGACGGTCGCTACACAACATCGACCGCTGATCTGCACTATAGGCATTATGCCGCCGAGGCGTAAGATTGGTGAACGGTGCGGACCACCTCGAATAAAGTGGTGGCGTCTGAAGGAAAGAGAAGCTGCCGTCATTTCACGTGTTCAGCTACCGCCAATTACGACTGTGTGCGAATCTTGGCAGAAGGCAGTCAAATCAATGATTGATTCGGCGCGGTCCGAACTTGGGGTAACGAAGCCCGGACGGCGGAAGATTGATAAGGAAACGTGGCTCTGGACAGATGACGTGCGAATGACGGTCCAAGAGAAGAAGAAAGTGTACCACACTTTCTTGGCTAATAAGACGGCTGCTAACTGGCAGAGATACCGTGATGCGAAGAAGTCTGACAAAGGGCCGTTGCAAAAGCCAAGGCGGCGCACTACGGAGATCTGTATGACAAGCTGGATACTCGTGACGGTGAACGTGTTGTGTACCGACTTGCGAAATCCCGTCAGCGTGGTACGGAAGACATCGAGAAGTTCCACGGTGTTAATGACGATCATGGTCAGCTGCTTATGGACCGTGGTAAGGTGATGAGGAGGTGGCGCGACTATTTCGAGAAAATCTCGACGGAAGAATTCCCCATCCTCCCATCCCTGAACACCCACCTACAAGCGGTCCTGTCCAGCCTATCACCACCGAAGAAGTGAAGATGGCGTTGGGACGTATGAGGCCGGGAAAGGTGACGGGGCCAGACGATTTGGCGGCAGAGATGTGGAAATCACGATGCTGGGATTCCACCGAATGGCTTGCACAGTTCTTCAACCGGGTCGTTGCAGAAAAGAAAGTGCCCAAGGACTGGCAACGAAGCACGACCATTCCGATTTGGAAGAAGAAAGGCAATCCAGCGGATTGTGTGAATTACCGTCCAATACGTTTACTGTCTCACACCATGAAAGTGTTTGAGCGCATTATCGATCGTCGAATTCGTGAAATCGTCGAGATCACAAGCAATCAGTGTGGCTTTGTTACCAACTGTGGCACTACGGACGCCATACACGCTGCACGACTACTGGTTGAGAAACACCGCGAGAAACAGAAGCCGCTCCATCTTGCTTTTCTCGATTTAGAGAAGGCGTTTGACCGAGTTCCGCATGAAGTAATCTGGTTTGCATTACGGCGGCACGGTGTCCCAGAGGAGCTCATAGACTGGGTCAAGGTTCTCTACACTGATCCAAGAAGTCGGGTCCAAGCTGCTGCTGGAGCTTCGGCCGAATTTCACATCTCCGTTGGCGTGCACCAAGGGTCTGCTTTGTCTCCCCTTCTATTTATCATCGTGATGGATACTATCACAAGAGACCTGCAGAGACCAGCGCCATGGACGCTTTTGTATGCGGATGATGTGATGCTTGCAGCTGAAGATAAATTGGATCTCGAGCGACAGGTGCAAAGCTGGAGTGACCGATTGGCTCAATTCGGGCTTCGCCTCAACGTTAAGAAGACTGAGTATCTGACTACGGATAGAAGTGAGCCTGCCTCTATCAAGATTGATGGTATCGAGCTCCCTCGCGCTGACGTCTTCAAGTACCTTGGTTCGATGATTACATCTGACTGCAGTCTAGATAATGAGGTCAACACTAGGGTCAGCGCCGCGTGGTTGAAATGGCGGTCAGCGACAGGAGTGCTATGCGACAGGAAGATGCCCGATCGCCTAAAGTCGAAGATTTACCGAACTGTGGTCCGGCCTGTTGCGCTGTATGCAGCAGAGTGCTGGCCTGCTACCAAGGAAGCAGAGCGAAGGCTCGGTGTAATGGAGACGAAAATGCTACGTTGGACAGCGGGTGTCACCCGCTTGGACCACGTCACGAACGACGACATCAGGAAGCGTTTTGGTGTTGCTCCGATTGCCGAGAAGCTGCGTGAATCTCGATTGCGATGGTATGGGCACGTTCTTCGAGCTGGAAGTGATACCGTATGCAAGACTGGGCTTAACCTTGACGTGCCTGGAAAGAGACCCAAAGGACGGCCAAGGCAGCGGTGGCTTGACGTGCTGCACACCGATCTGAGAATAGCTGGCGTGCACCCTGATCAGGCTCATGACAGGGAAAAATGGCGCCAGCGCATAAGAAAAGCGGACCCCGCATTGGAGCGGGACAAACGCTGAGGAAGAAGAAGAAGAAGATTTGAATCCCACATACTAAGAGCTTCAAGAATGCACTTTTCGGAGATTCGAAGACATCAGCGAAAGCCGCATCTAAGCAGCCGAGCGAGGAACTCAAAAAAGGCTGATGTGGTTAAGAGACCGAAGGCCGAGCTTGCAGTCAAAAAACCCAGAATTCCGAAGTGAGAGGTCGTCGAGAACATCAAGGCTCAAGATCTCGTATCCTGCATCGAAGAACTCTATGTAAAATATGCATTGTTGATTTTTGTTACTTTTATAGAATGCGGTCCCGGTGAAGTGACAGTACTTGTTTTCTGTTGTGTTTTCTTCAAACATCTTTTGGGTGGAAGTGTTGTGCCCTGTGTCACGATCACTCCGATCGCTTGTATGGTGCGCAGCGAGTCTCGTTTGGATTGACAGCCTCGGCCCTCCGGACGGGTTGCAGCATCGATTGCCGTAACTCAAGAATTCGAAATCGATTGAAGTGTGTATAAGGGGGAGTGTGTCTTCAAATCGGCTGCAGCGGATCTGTAGACAGATTTTGATATCGATCGGAGTGTGAGTCCGGACTGACAGCCTTAGTTCGCACAGATTTCGTTTCGTAATCGGTTGAACGGAGTGCGCTTTCAGGGTGGTGGCCATCGTGTACCAACACCTCGGCGGGAGAAACGGTGGAGAAGCGAGGTTCCTGTTCGGACGCAACACGGGGCTAGCCCGTATTGTGTCCAATCAGGAACCTCGCTCCTCCCCCGTTTCTCCCGCCTCCTTGGAGGTGTTGACACACGATGGCCACCACCCGCGCTTTAAGCTCTGCTGTTAATGCAAGATTCCGAAGCCGATTTAAGAGTGGGTGTATTCAGGTCGACCGCCTCGACTCTCTTAGGAAATTTTCGTGATCGATTGAATGGAGGAAGCTTTCAGTTCAGCAAGCACAATTTGCAGCAGCGACTTTAGCAGAAAAAACATCCGCTGACCATGCTTCAAATATGCCGTTCGGTATTCGAAGGTCCGGTTCGGGAACCACAGAACTTTCTGCTTGGTAAATATCAGGTAAATTGGGACAGAATTTTTTGTTGTTTATTTCTTTTTTTGTGTTTTTCATTTTTTCAAGTTGTCGGCCTATTATGAAGTTTACTACATCGTTCTAGATAAGTTCTTTTTTCTATTTTTTTTCGTTAAAGGCAGTGTTCACGATAATCTTCGATTTTGAGATTAATCGCTAAATCGATTGTTTGGCCCCTGAGTAGAACTGAAATGACGAAGAAACCGAGAAAAACGCACCAGAAGGGCACGAAATCCTCAAGTATCAGCCCGCCTCTTAAGTATCAATGGAACTGTTCGTTGTGTCAATGAAATCTTTTGTGGACCCGTCTTTTGCAATTCTCCATTCTGTATTGCTCCGTTCTTTCCTTCGGGCCCTAACTAATACTGTTTTGCCCAAAATATTCTTCCATTTTCGATTAGTCCCATTTTTTCCGGTGACAACCACCGTGACAACCACCGTGAACATGTTCATCCAACCGGACAATTAGTCCAGGCCATAGAATAATGTCAATGAAATAAGACGAATTAGTGCATTTCTCGCCGTTTCTTCGTGATTTTGGTGACACTTGGTAGCCAACGCATTGTTTTGAGTGGAAAACTTGGAAACGAGAATCATCGTGAACACTGCCTTTAAGATGGGTGTGATCTAGTGTTCTTTTCCCTCCCACTTGAGATATTTGATTTTTTTTTTAGGTATAAAAGCACGCCGAAAGGGCTAAATGCATATGGACCGACAAAGCCCGGTCGTCGTATACAGTCGCTATGAGCGTGATGGTGGTAGTAGTCGATGGTTCCGTCGTGCCCGAGGATGCGAGCACAAGAAAGGGGTATGTGATAACAGTGATTTGATGTATTAATGTTGTATGCTGTGTGGGGGGTTCCATGTCTCTTTCTTCTGGAGAGCAACTGTTGGGTCTCAATATTGCTGGTGCGACCTTCCTTTTGGCAGGTGTGCCCCTCCACTCTACCGTAGTTACTCCAACTTGCTAGAGGCTGCTTTAAACTCCCCGTGGAGATTTGGAACGCTATGTTCTCGTTGCTGTAGGTCTGTGACAGTACATAAATAACCCGTGCTTGAAATTTCCTCATTGGCTGCGGGGATTCCAAAAAATGGCATTTTAATTGCTGAACAAAAAGGTCGTCAAGGAATTTTTGGGGTGTTCAGAAAAAAAAATTTGGACCCGGCTCAAAAACTTCAACTAGTGGTTATTTAGGGCGCTGAACGTGAATCTAGTTTCTGTTCCTCGTCAGATTTAGGGTTGCTGTAGGTTACGGTAGGCATATGCTTTTAAGTTGGTGTTGTTCACCTTAAAGTTTCGAAAATCGAATAATGGACCTCAAAATCGTGTTTAGCTTCCCGATAGCGGAATTTTGCACACAGTGAAATTTTGAGTCAAATCTGAGACTTTAACTGAGCTACCGCATACACACCGTAACCTACCGTAATCTATCAAAAGTCCATTAACGGGTTGCAGATTTGTGTTAGGCAGCCCAAATAACCTCTACGTACACGTTTTGTGGCGACTTCATTGTAGCATTCTCGAAATCGTCAAAAGTCGCGTTTAACCAGCAAAATTTCACCCATTTTCGAGCTTCGCATCAAACCAGGCGGACTTTGTTTTAATATTGACAAATGGACCTCACATTCGTAATTAGCAACCAAAACAACCCCTAGAAAAACGCTTTATGCTCAATCCGAGGCAATTTTTTGAACATCCTAAAAATTGCCATTCGCGCATCCTTTTTATCCCCGCAAAGCTATGAAAATGCCCACTTCTGGAAATCTCCTGTAATCCTCTGGGGCATTAAAGGGATTTGAAAAACGGATTATCAATGCTGTGTCCCATACCTACGACAATCAACACATGGCTTTATAGAAGCCCACGGGAAATGTAAGGCAAGCCGTAGTCAGACCAAACAAGTTCATTTGCTGCTTTCGCATCGTGGTCAACTGTAGGAGGAGGTGGTTAATATCAATATTTCACTTACTGTTCCATTCCACTTAAGAACCATGTGGGCTGATCTCTCATTTTCCATTTTCCGAGACTCTGAGAGTAAGGGATCGAACAGTATTCGGTAACGGCAGGCAATATCATTACACCTGGTACTACATATGCCATAATTCCTTGCACATTCCCCCTGCGTTATTTTCTTGGTATCCTCCATTCTTTTCACTTTTTTAAGCACTTCTCACCTGCCCGCTTCATGTCCTGCAATTATGCGTTTCTGCATGTAGTAAAGTTAAGTTACATTTCTGTTTTGACGTCACGCTTTCTTGGAATTTCTTTCAATAAATATCCGCCTACGACAAGCGATGTTTCCTCGATTGGGGGATGACAGCACCGTAGAATTCATCCACGGGAGATGATTTTCCTCGACGGTTCATGTTCGATCCATTCTTTCAGAAGAATGTTAAAGTTTCGCCAACAGAAAACGTATAAATGACGAATTATACTTTGTAGCCACCCTGTATTTCGGAATGCCTCAAAACTCTATGGTAGATGATTTATTGAGAGTCGTGGCATTAGCTATGTATGACCTTGTTGCTTGAAGGCATAATCTTCTTTACTAGCCATCTCAGACACTCGTAGGGTAGTACCTCGGCACAATAGGAGTCGCATTACGGGGCCCGATTCGGACTCAACTCCTCTCAGCAGCAGCTGATATTGACAGCGAGCAGTTGAACCCTGAAGTGCGACCTCTCGTTATCGGCGATATGTTTTGCGAACGCACGAAAATTTTAAACTATAACCCCCTTCAGCGGGGTTAAGCGAAGTGTAATCCTTGCCACGAGCAAGGGGGCCTACCTGGCCACGACTCGCAACAAGGACATCATACTTTCCACGGTCCACAACGGGGAGGCTTTCCTCGCGAAGAGCTATGCGGGCGATCCCCTCAGCGTCTAGAATATGATTCGGGTTCACCTTCTCGAACCGGTCTCAAATGGTGGACTGCCCCTCAGTGAGAGTGGCCGCCGTAGGCCTCGGTCATAGCTGGCTGATCGGCGTAGCCAGCCCGGTCTATAATCATGAAAGACATGAATTAGGTGGGGTATTGAGGTGGGGTGGAGAAAACACCCGACCCGACCGATGTTAACGTGATACAAGGTGAGAAATGAATGGTATCTGGGATATCGTCACACATAATACATAAATACTGACCGCGTCAGCCAGCAGCACACTAGCCGGAGGAGCAGTTATTTGGCAGCAGCTGCTGCTGTTAGCAGTAGCTACAGCAAGTATGCTGCGAATCTCTTGTACGCGGGTTCGATTGCTATTGTGCCGACGTGCTACCCCACGACTCTTTCCGCCCCGGCCATCGCTGAACACTTATTGATCAACTGCCTGTAGAGTTCACGTAATAAATTTGGTCTGCTGAATGGACGGAGCTGCGATGGTAAGTCGCCGTGCGTGAATCGAAACCACTTTGGCTAGTGATGCCTCCAACACCGCACGGCTAGCCGTCTGATCTATGCCTCAGACTGAATTGAATACGGAAACCATACAAATACTGGGGTGGACTGAGGAATCACTTTTTCTCAGTACTATTTTCGCACTTAGAAGTGGGGAAAAATTGAAGCCAACTCTAACGTGCCACGACGTGAAGTAGACTCTGTTTCATTCCAAGTGAACTCATGTTTTCGGTTATCACAGCGCGGAGCGGTGGCTTTTTCGTCGAAACCTCCTTATCACTAGTTTCACCGAGTCCCACCGCCCCGCTGCTGGTGATAATCGAAATCAACAGATCACTACGGCTGTACCAGAGCTTATTTATTTATGACAGTCGAAATTTGTTGAAAAAGTGGCTTACCAATAAATCTTTGACGCAGGACTTCCTGTTTAATGTAATACAGAAGCAATAGAATGTTAGGATGTTTCCATTTTTGTCGCTGGAGCAATAATTCTAGAATATTATTTCCCATTAGATAATACGGAAACACATCAATCTCTACTCCCCTCTCTTTTTCGTCTATAAGGTCTTCCGCAAATGCACTGTATGAGTGAGTTTGCTGCTAGAACAGGTTAGAATGGGGTGAAAATATTCTGAACCAGTCAACCACTCGACCTTGCCTTGAGTCCTGAGTGCGCAATCCCAACTTCTATAGTAACCCGTTGCTTAGGTTAATGCTATGAATGCTCTCTAAACGTGCAAAGGTTAACCCTGAGTGAGCGTTCATTGCTGGCGACGAGCAACGCTTGTTTGCTCGTTTGCTATAGTGTGCTCGAGCATTAGTTATTGGAATCGCAGCACTCGTCTTGCGTTAGTGGGTAGTAGCATTTAGGTGGTGCTGTCGGGCTCAACGCGCTAATTTGTCGCTTCCGAGTACTGGCGAGGAAATACTCTGGTCGATTTTTATTTATTTGTTCATATTTACGTCGTGGGCGACGTGCTTTACAACATACGAATAGGCGGTACATCATCCTAACGGACGAACAACTAACATAACACAAACAAAAAGAGAACATGAATGAACCTGAACATTATCGAATGTCATCACCTCATTCAACTCTCTTATCGTCATAGCTCTGATTTTGCTTGTGGACTAATATATATTTTACCTTGTTCTACAACCAGGTATCGTACCAAATGGAGGTGTAAGAACTTAATTGAAAAGTAACTGATTTAGCGGGTGTAGCTAGCTCGTTTGACAAGCTACAGGCGTTTTCCTGCGAAGATGAATTCTCTCTTCCGCTACCAATTAATGAATTATCCCAAACCATACAACGGCCTGCTATAGTGTGTCGCATGCCGGTTGGCTCTTTGCGCTAGTTACGAACCCTCCCTAATATGTGGGAGATGTTGGAGAGTTGAGTGTGACAAGAGGCAGCAACTTGCCTGCAGCGTTTCCTACGGAGGTTTTATGATAACGTTCAACACTACTACAACTGAGAACTTTTGTTGTAAATCTGAATGTCATGTACTTGGGTCCGCGCAAGCAGCATGTAAGCGGTTCGGTGAGTTAGAAATCCTGATTTGCTACCTTGCGTTCCCCTTTAATCCCATAAAACACCCTTCGAGCAACTGTGGAAATAACAGTGGCATTCCAGCTGCATAACTCATTTTGCCTGAGGTTATCCTACCAACTCGCCACTCGGTCCGTTGTAAGCAGTTTCTTCGGAGCAGGGATGAGCGGAATTTCGGTTTTCGATGGTTTTTAGTCTTCCGATTTCCGATTTCCAAAAAAAACTAAAAATGCGGAAAAAATCGGAAATATCGGAGTTTAGATTTTTGAACCCTTTTCCTTGCCAAATTCTCAGGGATATCTGGGGCGCTGAATTCGAATTCGAGGTCCGTCTTCACATTTCAGAGAGCTAGAGTTGAGTGCATTTTCAGGAAAATTATTCAATAACTATCCTACTATCTACATATGTTTGCCTAACTCTGTGTGTGTCTGTGCGTGTTTGTGAGAATGAACGGAAATTCGGTCGCTTTTTTCAAAAACCAACGGAGTCGGCCGGCTGACGCCGGCCTCTGCCGCTCGGGTCCTGCTGCGCCGGCCCATTTGCCGGCTTCGCCGGCGTCTTGAGTATAAGGCAAATGAATCGAAATCCGCTGTGATTCTATGTGAGATGACGTACAGAAGCTCTCACGCTTGCCGGCTATCGCCGGACTCTGCCGCTGGAGTTTGGTTGCGACGGCCCGTAAGCTGGTTTCGGCGAAACCACTCGAGCAATCAGAAATACAAAGCATTTTAAACTTTGCAAACCCTGGTAACCTTCTTTCTTGTGCAGTTGCACACCGACCCTTCTTCAGTTTGATGAGGTCTTAAAGTGGTAATTCATTTACATTCATTTCTGTCATTATAAAGACAACCGCTGTTTGAGGTTTAGTAAACTCCTCCGTGACCAACCAACACCCTGCTGCCTTTATTGCCAAATGAAGTATAATGGTGTTTGTGTTTCCTGGATGCATATTCTGATTAAATCACATTTCAATCGTATATAAACCCGATATAGAAAGGTCAATGCATATAAACAACTAAGCAGTTAAAACGAGTGGTTAAGGGGGGGGGGCGTGGAGAAAGGGATGGTATACACTCTCTTCTAGACGCACAAAACAATTTTGAAGTTAAGCGCTCTCCCACTTCGGTAACTCACACTTTCTACGGCGTCCGGCGCACTCTACCTTGGGTCCCACACACCTACGGCGTCCGGCGCACTCTCACTTCGGTCCCGCACACTTCCTACGACGTCCGGCGCACTCGCATTTGGGTCCCACACACTTCCTGCGGCGTCTCACGCACTCCCACTCGGGTCCCGCACACTTTCTAAGGCGTCCTGCGCACTCCCTTTTGGGTCCCACACAAAAGCACGCCCATGCCGATCATTTTTTCCGCAGGGCAACCGTAACCATTCTTGAACAAAACATGATAACGAACGATAACACACACTTATAACATGCGGGGTATAAAAGGGCAGAGGAGCGGTATGCATTCATTCACACACCGCTCTCTTCAAGAAGCCACTGGGAAGCGGCTGAGGAGGTCGAATTTGTACAAACATGTTTGTTGGATATTACGATGTGCTCGTATTCCAGCTGACACTTGGAAAAATTTTAAAGGAGGGTTACGGTAGCCCTGCGGAAAAATGATCGGCATGAGCGTGATTGTGTCCCACACACTTTCTACGGCGTCCGGCGCACTCCCACTTGGGTCCCACACACTTTCTACGGCGTCCTGCGCACTCCCTTTTGGGTCCCACACACTGTCTACGGCGTCCGGTTTACTCTACCTTAGGTACCACACACTTTCTGCGGCGCCCGGCGCACTCCCACTTGGGTCCCACACACTTTCTACGGCGTCCTGCGCACTCCCTTTTGGGTCCCACACACTGTCTACGGCGTCCGGTTTACTCTACCTTAGGTACCACACACTTTCTGCGGCGTCCGGCGCACTCATATTTGGGTCCCACCCACTGTCTACGGCATCCGGCGCACCCTACCTTGGGTCCCGCACACTTTCTACGGCATTCTGCGCGCCCCCGTAAATTTTCTGCTGCGTCTGGCGCACCGCCTCTGGAGTCTCGCACAATTTCTGCGGCGTCCAAAGCACTCTCACTCGGGTTCCCCACATTTTATACGGCGTCCGGCGCACTGTCCCTCGGGCCAAACATCCTACGTTGCACTCCCTTGGGTCTTGCACGCTCTCTACGTTGTCCTGCGTAGCACCACCTAGGTCCCGCACATTTTCTACGGCGGCTGGCTCACTCCCACTCGTGCCCCACACTTCCACTACGGCGTCCGGCGCACAACCACTGGGTCCCGCACACTTTCTGCGGCTCTTTGCGAAATCCCACTTAGAACCCACACACTTTCTACGGCGTTCTGCGCGCTCTTGAGTCCGTACCCGTAAGGGCGCCCGTCTTGAAAGTCAAGCCGAATAAACGGTCAAACAAACACACAGAAAGCGCACACATACATACATACATACTACAGACATACATACATACATACATACATGCATACATACATACATACACACATACATACATACATACATACATACATACATACATACATACATACATACATTCATACATACATACATACATACATACATACATACATACATACATACATACATACATACATACATACATACATACATACATACATACATACATACATACATACATACATACATACATACATACATACATACATACATACATACACACATACATACACACACGCACACACAAATTTACAAAAATATATAAAGTAAGATCAAAAATGAAGCGATTTGGTTTGTTGTTATTATGGTGGGATGGTGTGTACTGCTAACACGATATAATCAGTCCACTAAATTAAAGCTCGTGGTTGGGATAACAATGTGAATCGAATCGTATGGCTTACAACATAATGCCTACGCATTTTGAATTGTCAAAAACGACCCACAATGCCGCTACATGAGTTAGAAGTTGGCTCCGCCCTGTATTTTCACGCCCCCTGTATTTGCCCTTTTCCTCCAACGCAGGGTTGCTGGGCCATCTTCGTCGTCAATGACTCTGAAACTCGCTTGGGTGTTGCCTCGGAGGGCGAGGTCACTTTTGGCCACTTTTCTGACCACTCTTAAATTTCACCATATTCGAGCCGCTCGAAGCGAGCAGGGATGTCAGAAAGAAGTAGGGATCTATTGAGGGAAAGTAATGCAATTTTCGCCTTAGTTGAAGTCATTTTTTTCCCAACGGCACACTCGATGAGCGCCTTCTGTTCGGACTGTCGGCGCGGCAAAATGGACAAACAAACTTTCGTCGTCCAAGGATTTTGTCACTGGCCATCACGGGGTTGATCAGCAGGTAAGCATTGTAGTTGTGTGTTGTTTTTGTTCTGTTTTTCCGTTCTTGTTGATGCTTTTATTGCTTCTTGCTTGTTTCGCTTTGGTTTTTTCTTTTTTCTGTTTTTGTTATTTCTTGCTAGCTTTTGCTATGTTTTTGTTTCGTTTCGTTCACTTACTTCTCTCCTCAATTCACAATTTCTACATTTTCTTGTTCAGGGAAGGTGTTCGCCAGTGGGACATAATCAATGGGCGTCTTACTGCGCGAAAGGTGTTTATTGAATGATTCACAACTTGTTCCATCTCTTTCGCCCATAACTATAGCCTTTTTTCAGAAGAGCAAGATCATCCGTGTTGGTTCTGAAGGTGACGAGGAATATATCGAGTGAGCGCGAGTCATTGATGGATGGATTCTGGGATGGATCTCCTGTTGTTTAGATGAGCTTCGTTCTTTGTTTTCGTTCACTCTAGTTTTTTGTTTTTTGTTTCTGTCCAAAAACTCACAGCTTTAGTTTTTATTTTGAAGTAGGACTCAAGCATTTTTGAAGGGTGTTTGACAATTCTGCGCGCGCACATTTTGAGTGTTTTTACGAACAAAAAGGTGCATTTCAAGAATCAAATACCTATGTACTCTAGTTGTACAATTTCGAAAAAATGTCGAACGAACGAAATTCGAAATTTTTTCGTTCGAAAGCGTTTCGAACAAACGAAAAATGAAAAAAAATTTAAAAAATTCGTGCGAAAAAAATTCAAACGAACGAATTCGGAAAAACTTTCGAAAATCCGGAGGTCGAACGAACAAATTTCGAAATAAATAGAAATTTCTATTCTTTTCGAAAGTCGTTCGAAATTTGGAAATTTTTCGGATTTCGTTCGAAGTTTAGTAACTTTTCTCGATACTGCTTCAAAATTTCGGATCTTTTCTTGAAAACCGGGCTTAACGCTTTATTGACACCGCTCCGCCAGAGTGAATATTACACACGTGTTCAATTTCTACTCAAGTCGCGAGCATTTAGTGCCTTTCTTCCTTATTTTAAGCAGTTCGAAGTGATGTTGATCGGGCCTATAATGTCGAAGTCTCCTAATCAGTGCTATATTTTGCCATGACCGATCGCTCTGCAGCTTGCTCCGCTCGGACTCATTAGAGCAAGGAAGACTTTATATTCCCCGGTCCCAAGTACAACTTGGAAAAGTCAAATTTTCGAATAATTTGTTTATACGACTACTCGAAAAGAAAATTTTTCCAATAATCCGTTTATTCGGATATTCGGAAAAGTCAATTTTTCGAATGAATCGTTTACTCGACTATTCGAAAAAGTCAATTTTTCGAATTTTCGAATACTCGAAATTTTTATTCAATTGATATACTCTACAGCATAAGTGTCTGATTTTAGGAATGTGAATTTTCGTTCGTAAAGCGCTCAACTATATTCGAGCTCATAATGATACCCTGTTGGGTATGCTGTTTACCGGTCCATCATGTGTACTTCCCTCGGCGCCATATGGGTATGCCTGTAGGATTGCTGTCCTTATTACGTCTGTTGAAGTTTCTAGATTTTTTGAGTTTCTTTTCTTATTGTTAGCTTTTCTTGGTGTAACTGTAGTAATCGTCAATAAACTGATTATCATTCAAAGCTTTTGTTTTGAGAAAGTGCCTACAGTGGGAACCGCCAGTTTCACTACGAGACCTCCATTATGGGAAAAACTGGGGCGAAAGAAAGGCGAGACGGCACCCCAGTCGCGTAGTCTCTAAAATCGATTCACAATTATCTCTTAAATCGCCCCAATTTTTCATCAACTAGGGGGGAAATTTCACCAAAATGAGGCAAAACAAGGGCGGATCCGGCGGGAGATGCCTCGATGTAACTAGGCAACTCTAACTTCTCTTCGAGGCGTCTCCCGAGCGAGTTTCAGAGAACGTGTGTGGTTCACTTGTTGAGCAATCTACCAACAGTACCGACGGTGAATATGACCCAACAACCTTGCGTTGCAGGAAAAGGGCAAATACAGGGGCGTGAAAATACAGGGCGGGGCCAAGTTCCAGCTCATGTAGCGGCATTTTGGGTCGTTTTTGACATTACAAAAGGCGTAGGCGCTGTAATCTGGGACATACCATTCTATTTCCGTAGTTATCTCAATCACGTTCACGAGCGTGTATGCTGCCTTTAAGGCGCGCTGTGAGTTTGCCGAGGGAAGGGTGCGGGACTCCACATGTAAGGAATTTCTGACAGAGTCACATACGAATTAAGGGCTCTACACATTTTGTCGGCAACCTGTCTTTACAAGTTTAAGTTACATTTGACCTTAAACGTTGGATATGTGTTCCATGGTGCGAGTTGAGTTACACGTGACATAAAGCACTGGCGTGTAACTTAAAGGCAGTGTTCACGATAAAAATGTGTTTTAGTTTCCACTAGGAATGGGTAGTGGAGGGGCACACTGTAACGTTGATGTCGAAAGAACGCATAAAAACGAGCCAGGAAACGCTCCAAAAGAACCCGAAGTTGCCACTTCGAGCGCGAGGCAAACCCCAAAAGCGAAACACCGACGCTAACAAATGAATGCTCGAGATCGTGAGATGAGCGATGATTTCCAGTCCCTTGCCCCGTTCTTATCTTCATTCTCAGCTTCTCTCTTTACTCGGGTCAGCTCGCATAGATCGGCTGCAATAGACGGAAGTTACAAGCCTCGGAAAACTCGTCCACCACGTTTCCTTAGCTCAATCTTCGAGGACCCATAACTCCGTTCTCAGAAGGTCTTGTACGATTTCAGAGAAGAATCATTGGAATCAGCATGGGGCCGTTTTTAAGGTAGGCGGAAAACAGAAAAACGATTTGTATCGTTAACACTGCCTTTAAATATATTATTGTATCGTACATGTAACTTATCTACGCGGCGGGACGTTCCTTAGGGAGGTATGCGATGCACTCTGAAGGCAGTACTCAGATGTGGGCAGCTTCGTCCATTCAGTTACCCAAGTTTTGAGGTACTTGGCCCGGCACACCGGGTGGAGGCCCCGCCTGACAGACCGCTGTCGGCCCAGTCGTTCTCACCGAGCAGTCTCCGTCGCGTGACGGTGTGCTGGCCTCGTCGCTTGTCAATGTGCCGGCCACGTCGCGTGTACGTGTCAAGTAACATGTAGCAACAGTGCAAGTTACTCGCAATGTCGTGTATTTATTATTAGCGCACGTTACTTTAATCAAAAATCTCGTCAAATTACACGTAACATCGCTTCAAGTTACTTGTGAACTCAAAGCAAGTTGCGTGAGGCCATCATGCAACTTGCGTTGAAGTCTCAGGGAACCTGCTCAGCAATTTCTGAGTTGAAGTGCGTCAAGCGCCAAAACAGTGCGCTGGGCTTCACTTGGAAGGCACCAAGCGCTGGAAAAGTGTGCGGGGCTCAACTGGGAGTACGCCGATCGCCGGGGAAACTGTGTTGGACTGACTTGAAGTGCTGCAGGTGCCTAGCAAACTGTGTGGGACCTAACTGATTCTACAATGATTCAAAGCATCACGATACACGCCCATAAATATGCGTGAGTGTACTCAATGTTCAATTAAGTAGGATAAGTCCAAGTTTTTTTGACAGGAACAATCACCAAAGGAGGGTTGAGAATTTCTCTGACCATTTCCGATTTCCAATGGTTTTTGGCGTCCCAATTTATGAATTTCGATTCCCGACTTTGAGAAGGTTATTCCGATTTCCGCAATTTAGAAAAAAATTTCCGCTCATCCCTGCTTCGGAGCCTTGTATGGTGTGAGCCAGTTTAGGTAACTCGCAGTCATCTGCAAATCCATGATGCACTACACGAGCAGCCTCAATCGAATCGCTGAAACCTTCCACCAGCCTAACGCTTTCGTCTCGGCGAGTTAAAAGGCTAACGC
Source organism: Aplectana chamaeleonis (assembly GCA_029168955.1). Classification (NCBI taxonomy): domain Eukaryota; kingdom Metazoa; phylum Nematoda; class Chromadorea; order Rhabditida; family Cosmocercidae; genus Aplectana; species Aplectana chamaeleonis. The sequence continues at coordinate 64,780 of JAPDOI010001943.1, forward strand.
CCTGCTCACACACTGTACCGGTTCGGGAAATGCATCGATGGTGCAGCTGCGAGGAGGTTTCATCAGACTGCACGATATCTGGAGCATTAACAAGTTGCGTGTTCATTCACATTGTTGATGGAAGTTTAGGCTTCTCATGCACCGTGTGCCTCATTCGAGTCTCCGGAGCCGGACCTTGAAGAAGGCCTCAAGCCATATTCGAGAAGATAAATCCGCTTGCTTGGAGGAAGCATCTACTCCGTAGTAGTAAGCTCAGCGGTCGTCTTTTCAGAAGTTTTGAATCAAGTTAAATGTTACTTCTGAATAAGTTACGCGAAGCCTTCATGCAACTAACTTTTATGTCACAAGTAACTTACATTCATGTCACGAGTAACTTATGATCTAGTTCCGCAATCGCGTTCAGTCCGCAAAGTCTCATTATCACAATCGTAGAAGCGAAGCGGTTGTTTTGAGAATGATTCTAGTTGATTTTTTCAAAAACAACCGCTTCGCTTCTACGATTGTGATAATGAGGACTGAACGCGATTGCGGAGCTGAACTATACTTAAAGGCAGTATTCACGATGAATATCGCACTCGAGTTCGAGCCAAGCGAGCCAAAAATGGGATTGTTTGGTCGTGAGGTAACTAGTAGTGAAGAAACAGCGAAGAAAAACGTCCAGAATAAGTGAAAATAACGGTTTCTAAATTTAGGGCGTGGACGAGAATCATGGGCCCTGCTGACTTCGGCAAGCGCGCGCTAATCGCGAAAGCTGCTTGAATCGATCATGCTAAACGCGGCAGAGTTGTTTGGCAATTTGCCATCGAAACGTGTACGGCGCCACAATCTCGTCCGATTGGGGGGCGGACCGGCATAGGTAGGCGCGCCGGGATAGCTTTCAAAGCCGTTTTTATTGATTTCTGGCCAGTTGTCGTTGCTTTCTTCGACCCTATCCCTACAGTACCTGCCAACTTAGTGTTTCACATTGAAATCTCGAGAACGAGATTTATCATGGACACTGCCTTCAATGTCGCAAGTAACTTTCTTTCATGTCACAAGTAACTTAATTCTTGTATACAAGCAACTCACCCAGAAGCAACAGTTAACTTACTCGTAAGATGCGGGTGACCTCGGTGCGACACCCGGGTGCGTGATTGTCGCGGTCCGCGGCAGAAAGTTCCGCCCCGGTCCACAATAAGGGCGTTATCTTAGCCGAGGTCTGCTGTGAGGAACCACTGTCCCCGAAGACCGCGGCGAAACCGCCCCCTCCGCCCCCAGCCGTGTGGACTATCTCCCAGTGGTTAAAAATATGCTGGCCTCCAGAGAGCGACTCGAAGTCGCCTGCAAGAGTGCCGAATGAGGACTCGAGTGAGATAAGGCGCCTTATATACCGGCTGTGCACGTGTTAAGCACGTTTCGACGTCACCGTCTACTTGCGAGGATTCATGGGCCAATAAAACTTACTTGTGAGATTCAGAAGTTACAAGAAAGATGGTTATGCCCATGTAAGTTACTCGCATGTCCCAACCTCGCAACCAACTTAAAAAACAGATAAGCCACAAGTAACTTGATTCGAAACTTCTGAGTAGATCAAGCACTCGCTCGCTTCGGTTTGAGAACAAGGGGAACAAGCCGTTACTAATCAAATGCGTGCTATTGTAGTCTTGTTTACCGATACGTTTATAGCCTATCTTGCTCGGAATAATCAGAACAAAGAAAGCGCCGGGGCGGTCGGTCCTGGCAAAATATAACAGAGAGAAGGGTACTTTGAAATGATAAGCACGATAAGCCTCACTTCGACCGGCTCACGATGAGGAAGAAAGGCCAAACACCAGGCGAAGCAGGGGCCGGATTCATCAACGATAAAACCGTGGTTTTAGGGTATAATTTACTCCGCGGGGTAAATTTTTGCGATTCATCAAAAATAAGCCCCAATTTTTGGGGTATATATGGGAGTATCTGATACAGACATTTGGGGTTTATTTTGGGGTATGAAGTGGAGTTAATTAAACTCGGGGTATAAATTACCCCAAATTTCATTGATGAATCCGGCCCCAGAAGTGGTCGGTTGAAGATCATATTTTTATTTATTTATTTATTAAGTACGTTGTTTGAGGCACACGCAGTAGAAAAATAGGGATGCCTAGGATGTGAGTTGAAATACATGGAAAATCGAGTACATATTGGCATCACTCTACTAGAAGCTCAATAGCTTCTTCCCAGCAAGGCGTTTGAATTTGAACAGAACAGATGGAATAAGTAGGCAGCGGTGTAATATCAAGGTCAAGAGAAATGAAGGTTGATCCTTCTCTGCAGGTTAATGAAAAGAGTCTCGTGTTGCCTTTTGGAGCTGCATATGAGATTTTCAGTGTGCTTCCCCTGGTCCTAGAGGGATTTAGCTTGAAGAATTTAGAAATGTTTGTTTTCATAATGCCAGCCAGTATTTTGAGAACCGTGCAGACATCATTGAGCTGTCGGCGAGATTCCAATGAATAGAGTTTCAGTTCTCTATTCATGGTCTCTGCGTCAGGTATTCTGTTGTGCGGCAAGATTTCCGATCTAATATATATTCTACGTGTAAAGTTATTTTGAACTTTTTTAAGTTGCAAAATATCCTTTCGTTTTCGTGGGGAGAAAACCGATGTTCCGCTTTCTGAAATAGGCCTGACGAATGTTTTGTTAAATTTTAACAGCACATTCTTGTTCCTGACAGATAACGCCTTGAAAATAAGGTAAGTCTTCGAGAAAGCATTACAGCACAAGAATTTAAAATGATCAGAAATTCAAGTTTGTTGGAATATGCACGAAACTTAATGTCACACGCTCGCCACTGGTTCAAATGACAGCGGTTGAGTCGCAATGATGTTGATGCACAATGATCTCCAATCGACCGCCTCTGCTTCGTCTGTGGATGTATACGTTCTGGTAAGCTAGACTATCTCAAGCACTCGTGGATGTTAACCGCAGAAAACATTCACGAGGGCTTCCGCAGCAGAATGCAGGTGGAACGCAAGGATCTTGGGTCGTAAAAACCGCACAGCGGCTCGACGAACCTTCAGCTGGCGGTCGACCTATAGTGCGTTCCAAGCAAATTTTCACAGGAGGGAAGATAGGCCTCATGAGATATCCTTACATACAATAAGCGGCGTGGTGGTGTGTCTGACCACGTGTCTGGCACGTCCGACCAACTTCCGACCGTCTGTCCGGGCCTTTGAAATTCCCGCTATTTTCGAAATCGTCGGTCAGAGCGCGTTATTGTTTCCAACGATATACGGAGAGGATCGCGGAGTGTGAGTTCGGTTTAGGAGGAGCGCGCACAGCATTAGGATCATGGTGGGACCACCCTACCTGTAGCATATTCAGCCCTTTAAACTTCCAACGTTACGGATCGTGGCGGGACCACCCTAACTGTTGAATATTGAGTCCTTTAAACTTTAAACGTAACGGATCGTGGTGGAACCACCCTACCTGCTGCAAATTGAGTCCCTTGAACTTTCATTATGCTGGATCGTGTTGGGACCACCCTACCTGTGGCATATTAGGTCCTTTGGGCTTTCATTGTTATTGATCGTGGTGGGACCATCATAGCTGTTGCTTACTGCGTACTCTAAAGCTCCTCCGTTACCAATCGCAGTGAGACCACCTTAGTTGTTGCACATGACGTCCTTTAAACTTTCTCCGTTTCCGATCGTGGTGGACCACCCTAGCCTTTGCACATTTAGCCTTTCTCCGCCTATCGTTTGTCAAAGACAAACAAATGCTTTAAACGGTTAACGGAGGGAGATCTGCAGAGTCGGCGGTTTATTGTTTCGCGAATGCAAAGGAAAGCTACGCATAGTTGATGGAGGGAGGCCGGTAAAGCCAGCCCATCGTTTGAAGGAGCCATAGCTGATGGAGGAAGGCCTAGGGAAGGCGGTCTACAGTCTTGCGAGGCCGAATGGATGCCACACATAACTCATGAAGGGGGCCGAGGGTAGCCAGTCTACCGTTTGCGAGGCCAAATGTATGCTACACATGGCTCATGAAGGGAGGCCGGGGGTAGCCAGTCTATCGTTTGCCGAAGCCAAACGTGTGTTACACATTTTTGATGGAGGGAGGCCGGGGAAGCCAGCCTAACTTTTGGCGAAGTCAAACGAGTGCTACACATAGTTGATGGAGGGAGGCCGATGGAAGGCGGTCTACCATCTTGCGAGGCCGAGCGAATGCTACCCATAACTCTTGAAAAGGAGGCAGGAAGAAGCCAGTCTTCCGTTTGGTGAATTCAAAGGAATGCTACGCATAGTCGATGAAAGAAGTTCGGAAAGCCAGGCAATATTCAGCGGAGCCAAGCGATTGCAACACATGGCTCATGGGGGAGGCCGGGGAAACCAGCCCCAACGAGTGCTTCACTTAGTTGGTGGAGGGAAGCCGGTAAACCCGGTTCATCGCTCGGCGGAGTCAAAGGAATGGTACACATTTTTGATGGAGGGAGGAGGGGAGAAGCCAGTAAATCGTTCGGCGAGTCCTAGCGAGTGCTACACATAGTTGGTGGAGGGAGGTCGGGAAAGCCAGGCAATATTCAGCGGAGCCAAACCAATGCAACCCATGGCTTATGGGGGGGGGAGAGGCCGGGGGAGCCAGCTTAACTTTTGGCATAGCCAAACAAATGGTTCACATAGTTGATAAAGGGAGGCGGGTAAAGCCGGTTCATCGTTTGGCGGAGCCAAACGAAAGGTACACATGTTTGATGGAGGGAGGACGGGAAAAGCCAGTACATCGTTTGGCGAAGCCTACCGATTGCTACACATAGTTGCTGGAGGGAGGCGGAGGGAAGGTGGTTCATCATTTGGCTAGGCCAAATGAATGCCACAGAATGGATTATGGAAGGAGGCCGGAGGAGCCATCCTAACTTTCGGCAGAGCCGAAAAAGTGCTACACAAGGTCAATGGAGGCATCTTTTGGCAAAGCCACGGAGGAAAAAATAATTGGTTCAAATATATGATCATTTCAGGCAATCTCATTAAGCGTCATTGGTTCGTATCACTATCGAGCACGATTTCCTTCCGCAAAAATCTTCTTGAAACGCATCTCTGATCAGATGTTGACTGCTGGCTATGGGGCCACGAGGGGTAAAGGTCATAAGAGCTGCGGTGACGACCGAGAACACTCAGGAGACATTGGGGTCCCTACCGAAGGTGTGATTCTACCGCCCGGCCCACGATTGGCTGCACGCTATTGCGGACCGTAGGCAGATGGACCCACAGTTGGCAAGCACCTCTCTCCCCCCTCCCCCAGTAGTGGGGAGATCCCTTCGGAGAATGATGGATAAAAATTGTTCCCCATCATTTGGTGGATCTTCTGGAAAGTGATTCGGGGCTACCTTCCAGGTCCGGCCCCGAAGAACCGACTGAGGCACACGGCGAGGTGAGGAGACTTTTACATCGTTGACTTCTGGAAGGGATGAAGCCGCGAGGCTGCTATGATTGCTTTATCATGATAGTTGAGCGGTTGTTTCTAAGAAAACGCGATGGTAGAAATGGAGAAACTACCGCTCCGCTCCCGAAATAGCGAGATAAAATCTACAACGCGGCTTCCTGGAGACAAGATACAAACCATATCTGTATCTTCGTCAATAACTCCATCTAAAAATGTCTACACATGTCCTCCATGTAGAAAACAGACTTTTTGCCCCGCGCTCAACTAAAAGCTGTGTATTTCCTTGAGGTTGGCATTCACAGCTGTCTCAGTGCTTAGGCACTAGTGAATTTCGACCCGAGCCACATGCCGGTCGACCGCAAGTTTTGTCGGGCGTCACAACCTCGCGACCAGCGCTCGACGCGCCATTTACTGGCCGTCAATCTGATCAAATGTCTATCGCCAGTTCTCTTTCAACTTGAAAGCTCACACTTGGCAGGTCTTATATAGGGTGGGTCTACTTCTAAGCTATGCGGAAGTTCCAGATTTCGTCCCTAAGGTTGGACTGTGCCTTCAGAGGTCATCAGAGCTGTGGTGATGGCCGAGAGCACTCACCTTCAAGCATTCAGGGAACTTTGGGGTTCCCACTTAATGGGTGATTCCAACGGAGGTGGTTCAAGGTGGGGAGCACCTCAATGTGGACCTTGGGCGATGGGTCCACAGTTGAAAACCACCCTCCTCCCTACCCAAGAAGTGGGGAGATCCTTTCGGCGACAAAAATCATACTCCATCATTTGATGGATCTTTTGGAAAGTGATTTGAGGCGACTTTCGAGGTCCGCCGGCTCTCAAGAGTCGACACAGGCACACGGTGAGAAGTCGAGCCCTTCATTCCAGTTTCTTCGTCATTAACATAAAGTGTGCCCGAATCAGAATGGCGGCCCACGCGGCCGGCGTGCTTGGCAGGCGGCCGTCGCATGTGCCGCCCTCAGACAAGTGTTGGATTTCGACGACGGCTGTCCCCTCTCCCCCCGTCTACAGAGCTTATTGATCGGCGCAGTGCTTGCTGCCAGCCGGCGCCGGCCCCGTTCGTAGTCGATGGCGGTGGGGACCTTTCGCATGCTCGTCCGAGAGCGGCGAACTCGACGGCCGCCTGCCAAGCACGCCGGCCGCGTGGGCAGCCGTTCTCATTCGGACGCACCTCAGTCTTGAAGGCACAGTACACCCTCAGATATGAATTTCGAGATTTTCGTGTAATTGTGTAGAAGACCCTTCCTGTTTAACACGTGCCAAGTGCGAGATCTCATTCCCTCCAAATAAGCTATATATAAGCGACCACCTCTGGCCCGACCCCCTCCAGCCACCCACACAGGCCCAGTCCCTTTTCTGATTTTTGATCTCTATAGTGGCTAGATGGATGGCTGATTTTCAACTGAGTCGTCGTTCTTCACTCCCTTTCCGATCTATCTCCTCATCCTGTTTTGCTCTCGTGCCGCGACTGCGAAGCAAGGGATATATAGGCCCGAGACAACTCGTTCACCGAATTTTCGCCTTCAAAATACAAGCATTTTCGAGGAGCCGTATCTCCGTTCGTAGGGGGTCTTGGAAAGTTCCAGAAATACCACTGTGATCGGAGTGTGACCTCCTCCGAGACAAGGATAAAACCAAAAAATAACTTTCTGGGTGTCCTGTGCCTTTAAGACGTCTATGGACGTTCTTTCAGAAGAAAATTAAGTTTTTACCACGCGCTCTACAAAAAGCGGTGTTTTTTCTTTGGGGTCGATATTCACAGCTGCTTCAGCGAGCGAGAAATTTTTATGGGCGGCGGTTGAGCGAATGGTCATGATGAATAGTCTGTCCTTCACCTGATTAGGTGTTTTTGCCACGCGCTTACAAAAAGCAGTGTTATTGTGCTGGGGTTAACATCCACGAGCGCCTGAGATAGCAACTTGAAATGCAAATTTTGAGAGGCATCACAGCGCGCGCGAATCGAAACTCCGTTGGCCAGTGATGCCGCCAACATCGCACGGCCGGCCGCCTGGCTTATGCGTCGGACTAAATCGAATACGGAAACCATAAAACGCGGTCACTTCACTTCTGTAGCTTTCCGGTGTTGATGGCGATTCATAATCGTTTGTGCTTCCTAGTCTACTCATAGCTTCGACCACTGACCCGTTGGTGAATACGGGGCGTGAAGTTTCTCAAGGACGGTTCTCACCAACTAAACAAAAAAATTACAATAAAAAGTCCACTAAAACCTGCTTATTCATTCCCTAATGAACAGCTGGTACATTAATATTAGATGTACGACTCATAAGGGTCGTAGTAAACTTCTGAGCTTTCTCATCGCACTTGTAATAGCCTTTTCATTGGCGATCCAGGCTCCTGTCTTGGCACAGGTGGTGAAATTGCACCAACCCAGTGGAAACGATGGCAGATGTCGAAGTGACGGAATGAGGTGAGGTGTGAACGAAAGCTTATCCAGCTGCAATCCTTGCGCACTCGTAAATTCATCGGCTAGATCTTGTTTGCTATGAGCGAAAGAAGGGGCAGGGGTAGGTTTTTGAAAATACTCCTGAAAAGGCATGTAGAAAGCCAGCGGCGGTGCAAACGTAGTTGGGAGGAGGGGGGGGCACTCAGGATTTGGTTGAAGAAAGAATGATGCAGTTTACAGAAATCGAAGTATTTCTACTCAGGCACTCGTCAATGTCGACAACGAGCCACATGCCGGTCGAACGCAAGTGTCCTCGGGCGTCACAACCGCACGACCAGCGCTCGACGCGCCATTCGCTGGCGGTCGACCGCGGGCTATGTGGTTGTGACGCCCGACGACACTTGCGGTCGACCAGCATTCTGCTTGCGGTCGATTACCCTTGTTGAAGAATCTCACAAAAGGGGTCCACCGCCACGTTCCACGATTGGGTGCACCCGATTGCGGACCGTGGGGTGATTAACCGACAGCTGGGAACCACCCCCCCCCAAGCCGTGGGGAAATCCCCTAGACGACAAAACTTATCCTACATCGTCGGGCGGATCTTTTGGCAAGTGACTCGAGGCCACCTTCGAGGCCCGCCGGCTCTGAAGAGTCGACTGAGGCACGCGGTGAGATTAGCAGCCTTTCATACCAACATCATTGTTATACTTTCGTCTAAACATGTTGGCGTCTTCCAAAAAGAAAGTCAAACATTTGTTCTGTGGTCGACATCCACATATTCGAAAATCCTTTGGCGGTCGACATCTACAGCAAATCCAGTGGGCGAAAAAATGTTGTGGGCGGCGGTTCACTAAATAGACATGAAAAATGCCTGCGCTCAACTTAATTAGGATATCAGGCATATGAAATCGGCGCAAATTTTCATTTTCATGGATTAGTTAATTCATTTTCTCAAGTGCCTCCCCTGACTAGTTTTGCACCACAGCGGCCCCTACAACAACAACAACCATACAATGATTTCTATTTAGAAAATCACCTCGTAATGCTCACTCAGATTCACAAAAATGTGATGAACGCTGCGTATACTGACATAACATCGAGTCTCTGGTTGCAAGGAAACAAACATCTTGACGCACATAGAATTCTGAAATTTGTTTATGCACTAGTAATATTTCTCAAAATGAACGATTGAGACTCATTATTTTGCGACGAAAGCTGTAGTCAAGCCAACTACGTGAAATGATTAACAAGTTGTACTTGTATGGTGGAAAAGAAACGGCTTGCAATAAAGTTGGGGAGAGGCATTCAAGATTCATTCAGAGAAATTAATATATTCTCCACAGCTATGCGTGTTAGAAACATGTTAGCGTGTCGTACCACGTGTTAGAAACGTGCTAAAAAGGTTTCATAACAATCATTTTGATAAAAATCTTGAGTGCCCCCCCCAACTAATTTCATACCAAAGAAACTGCTTATACGTCCTTTTTTGCTGGGACTATGAGTGATCTCTGTGGGATTTCTCGTGAGTTTCCGAGTCCGATTATCCCAGCGACGAAGCGGTGGGCTTCGTTGAAATATAGCGGGTGACAAGAAAGTTTCGACAAAAAGCGGCTGGTTCTTGCTGTGATAATCTTAGTCAAGAGCTCTCTTGGAAGGGACCAGAGCTCAAAGGATTAGTCCAACATCAGAAACGATTTTTCGTTTTTTTGCCTATCTCGGAGAAATTTTCACGCTGATCACAGTGGTGTCCCCAGAATCCCCCAGAACTCACTAAAAAAGGAATTATGGCCCCTCAAACATTTTGAATTGCAGGGTAAGAAGTTCGCAGACGAGTTGTCTCGAGCCTGTTTTTTTTTTCGATAAACGCAGCCATAGCTTTCGGCACTAACTTAGACGGGGGCACCCAGGATTCAAATCAGAAATGAAATTAACCACCGATCGGTAACGCTATCAATCGGAGTAGTTTTATAGAATTTGAATAAGAACAATGGTTGACGGTATGAAACTATTTTGGGGGGGGCACTCAGGGGCCGAATGCATTATTGGGCCGGGTTGGGGCAGGGGCAGGGCAGTCTGCGCCCTTGAAGAACTCTGTAAATCATCAAATCAACCGTGCCCGAGCTCAGGGGCTGGGGCAGATAGAGCAGCGATAAACGCAGCTGGGGCACGATTGATTTTATGATCTACTGCCCTCGCACTGCGATCTTCAATGACTGCCCTGCCCCTACCCCAACCCGGTGCGTTGATGCATCCGGCCCCAGGATTTAGTTGGAGAATGAATGTTACCGCTCTCAGGGGTCGAAGTAGACAGTTCCATGAAAACTCCACGAAAACATGCTGGTAACGCATTCAGGCTTATGATATCAACCCAAATTCTCATTTTCATGGATGAATCTTTTCGTTTTCTCGAGTGCCCCCCCAACTAGTATCAAGCCTGATTTACTGCCGTATCAAGCATCTTTTAACAGTGTTTTTGGTTCTCTCGGAATAGACGACCCACTTTTGCCCGAGAAAGAAATTCCTCGAGTTTGCGAAAACCCCATCTAAATTTATATCGATCCACTCGCAGAAAAATGTAGGTTCTCATACAGAGCCGTGAAGAAGCTAAAAAAGTCGAAGCGGAACAAAATTTGAAGACCATGATGAATGAATGTTCGGATGAAACACTCGTCTTTCACATGGTTTACATTTTACACACATGTTTGCAAAACAAAACATGCTCACATGTTCTCACACACGTTCATTTGTGTTTTCATGTTTACACATCTGTTTACGAAAAGAGAATTCCTGTATTCATTGGATGATATTCATTGGATGGAAATTCTTCTGACAAAAGTGAGTCGTCTTTTCCGAAAGAGCACCGGGTTTTTGTTCATATCTATGAAAAAAACCTGACTGCCCCCCCCGTCTATGACAGAGCCTCCCTCTCAAGCAGGCCACAATCTAGAACCAGACCGCAACAAATGGAAGAACATGGTTTTTGAATAAAATCGACAGAGCTTCCCCCCCCCTATTGTGATCGGAAGCTTGTCGGAGGCGTAACCCATTTTTTTCCTTCTCTGGGGCGTGACCGACCTTTCCGCCCTTTTGCTCGCTTATTCGAGCGTATTGAGTTTTCGCGCTTGGCAGGCTTGTTATACAGGGCGCTTGGCCCATTATATCAAAAATCACGGTGCTCTTTCGTAATAGACGACCCATTAACGAATACGATGAAAAAAGCAATTGCTTGTGCTTGACCGACCGCGTGATTGGTCACATCAAACAGTTCAGTGTGTTTGAAAAAGACTAAATCATTCGACGGCCCTAGTGGGATAAACATTTCTCATGAATTTTCTGTAGTGGGTCGTCTATTCCGAAACAGCACCAAAATCACGCCTGAGGTTGGACTGCGCCTTTAAACACAGCATCCCTCAGCTTCCAGTTGTTGTAATCAAGTAGTAAGATGAAAATGACTTCAGGACCTCTAAAAAATTTTCAGCATTTTCTTCTATATGGAAGTAAACTCCAAATACCGTGCGGTACCGATTGCCACGATAGCCGTAAAATGGCGCGTGTGATGGTGTAGATGCAGAATCCATGGTAACAGCGACGCCTATTTTATTGATTAGCTGCGGAAATCTTGATAAAACTTTCACGTCTCCTTCGGAAAGCGGTAATTTCAGATAGAAATGTTCATGAAAGTGGCAGTGAAATGTGACTGAGAGTTGATAAGGGTACTGGCTTGGTAATTGAAGGGATTTTGGGTAATCAGACAAGAATTTCAACCTCGTTTGTTATCTATTCACTCTGACTATAAGGCTGCTCAGTTTCATTTCTTCAATCAGAGTTTCGACCAACAGTAAGATCGGCCAACACCCTAAGTTATCCATCCTTGCCGATTTTTGGTTTTAAATTTTTTTTTCGAATCGCAGCCAACACTAAAACCAACCTCAACCCGGGGATTACCTCCTTTGCCTAACGGTGCAGCCGAAGGCTGCACCGTCCATTAAGGGTCTCAAATGATTTAAACCACTCCGAATTGCAGCCAACACGAAAATCAGCCCCCACCCGGGGATTACCTCCCTTGCCTGACGGTGCAGCCGAAGGCTGCACCGTCCATTCAGGGTCTCAAATGATTTAAACCACTCCGAATTGCAGCCAACACGAAAATCAGCCCCCACCCGGGGATTACCTCCCTTGCCCGACGGTGCAGTCGAAGGCTGCACCGTCCATTCAGGGTCTCAAATGATTTAAACCACTCCGAATTGCAGCCAACACGGAAATCAGCCCCCACCCGGGGATTACCTCCCTTGCCTGACGGTGCAGCCGAAGGCTGCACCGTCCATTCAGGGTCTCAAATGATTTAAACCACTCCGAATTGCAGCCAACACGAAAATCAGCCCCCACCCGGGGATTACCTCCCTTGCCTGACGGTGCAGCCGAAGGCTGCACCGTCCATTCAGGGTCTCAAATGATTTAAACCACTCCGAATTGCAGCCAACACGGAAATCAGCCCCCACCCGGGGATTACCTCCCTTGCCTGACGGTGCAGCCGAAGGCTGCCCCGTCCATTCAGGGTCTCAAATGATTCAAACCACTCCGAATTGCAGCCAACACGAAAATCAGCCCCCACCCGGGAATTACCTCCTGCCTGACGGTGCAGCCGAAGGCTGCCCCGTCCATTCAGGGTCTCAAATGATTTAAACCACTCCGAATTGCAGCCAACACGAAAATCAGCCCCCACCCGGGGATTACCTCCCTTGCCCGACGGTGCAGCCGAAGGCTGCCCCATCCATTCAGGGTCTCAAATGATTTAAACCACTCCGAATTGCAGCCAACACGAAAATCGTAGCCCCACCCGGGGATTACCTCCTGCCTGACGGTGCAGCCGAAGGCTGCACCGTCCATTCTGGGGCTCAAATGATGTAAACCACTCCGAATTGCAGCCAACACTAAAATCAGCGCTCACCCGGGGATCACCTCCCTTGCCTGACGGTGCAGTCGAAGGCTGCACCGTCCATTCTGGGGCTCAAATGATGTAAACCACTCCGAATTGCAGCCAACACTAAAATCAGCGCCCACCCGGGGATCACCTCCCTTGCCTGACGGTGCAGTCGAAGGCTGCACCGTCCATTCAGGGGCTCAAATGATGTAAACCACTCCGAATTGCAGCCAACACGGAAATCAGCCCCCACCTGGGATTACCTCCCTTGCCTGACGGTGCAGCCGAAGGCTGCACCGTCCATTCAGGGTCTCAAATGATTTAAACCACTCCGAATTGCAGCCAACACGAAAATCAGCCCCCACCCGGGGATTACTCTCCTGCCTGACGATTTGGTGCAGCCGAAGGCTGCACCGTCCATTCAGGGTCTCAAATGATTTAAACCACTCCGAATTGCAGCCAACACGAAAATCAGCCCCCACCTGGGATTACCTCCCTTGCCTGGACGGTGCAGCCGAAGGCTGCACCGTCCATTCAGGGTCTCAAATGATTTAAACCACTCCGAATTGCAGCCAACACGAAAATCAGCCCCCACCCGGGATTACCTCCCTTGCCTGACGGTGCAGCCGAAGGCTGCACCCGTCCATTCAGGGTCTCAAATGATTTTAAACCACTCCGAATTGCAGCCAACACGGAAATCAGCCCCACCCGGGGATTACCTCCCTTGCCTGACGGTGCAGCCGAAGGCTGCACCGTCCATTCAGGGTCTCAAATGATTTAAACCACTCCGAATTGCAGCCAACACGAAAATCAGCCCCCACCCGGGGATTACCTCCCTTGCCTGACGGTGCAGCCGAAGGCTGCACCGTCCATTCAGGGTCTCAAATGATTTAAACCACTCCGAATTGCAGCCAACACGAAAATCAGCCCCCACCCGGGGATTACCTCCCTTGCCTGACGGTGCAGCCGAAGGCTGCACCGTCCATTCAGGGTCTCAAATGATTTAAACCACTCCGAATTGCAGCCAACACGAAAATCAGCCCCCACCCGGGGATTACCTCCCTTGCCCGACGGTGCAGCCGAAGGCTGCCCCGTCCATTCAGGGTCTCAAATGATTTAAACCACTCCGAATTGCAGCCAACACGAAAATCAGCCCCCACCCGGGGATTACCTCCCTTGCCTGACGGTGCAGCCGAAGGCTGCACCGTCCATTCAGGGTCTCAAATGATTTAAACCACTCCGAATTGCAGCCAACACGGAAATCAGCCCCCACCCTGGGATTACCTCCTTGCCTGACGGTGCAGCCGAAGGCTGCACCGTCCATTCAGGGTCTCAAATGATTTAAACCACCCGAATTGCAGCCAACACGAAAATCAGCCCCCACCCGGGGATTACCTCTCAGCCTGACGGTGCAGCCGAAGGCTGCACCGTCCATTCAGGGTCTCAAATGATTTAAACCACTCTGAATTGCAGCCAACACGGAAATCAGCCCCCACCCGGGGATTACCTCCCTTGCCCGACGGTGCAGCCGAAGGCTGCCCCGTCCATTCAGGGTCTCAAATGATTTAAACCACTCCGAATTGCAGCCAACACGAAAATCAGCCCCCACCCGGGAATTACCTCCCTTGCCTGACGGTGCAGCCGAAGGCTGCACCGTCAATTCAGGGTCTCAAATGATTTAAACCACTCCGAATTGCAGCCAACACGAAAATCAGCCCCCACCCGGGGATTACCTCCCTTGCCTGACGGTGCAGCCGAAGGCTGCACCGTCCATTCAGGGTCTCAAATGATTTAAACCACTCCGAATTGCAGCCAACACGAAAATCAGCCCCCACCCGGGGATTACATCCCTTGCCTGACGATGCAACCGAAGACTGCACCGTCCAGTTTCAAGTGATTTCAACCTGACATCTTTATTCTTGCTTCCGCGGTTGCACCGACAATCCCTTTTCCACCGCCAAACAACCGTTCCTATGTGATTATTTATTGAGAATGCGGTTGCACTGGAATTACAGGCATGGTTCCCGGTGTTCGTTGTGTAATTGCACCATACACTATATTTTACGTCTATCGTGGCAATTTGTACCGCACGGCATTTTTCGTCTAGTCTATATGGATGCTCTGCTCAGTCTATGAGTATTCATGATATGCAGATTTATCAAATAAAATTTTTTCGCGACCCTCGCCTTCAAAAAGAATAACTCACACGTGGCCAAAACTCGAGATTATGAGGACATCCAGCGTGCTGAAAGTTTACCAGGCATGTCAGCGGTGTTATAGCTATGAGCGCTGGAAGTAGGCTGAGTGGGAGCAACATGAGCGAATGGCTCAAAGAGGAAGGAATGAAAACAGTGTTTGTGAAAGTGCTTAAATAGTGAACTGCTATCAACAGGTATTTTGCTTGTTCTACATCATACTCATGAGAGAAGTTGTTTGCGTTATTCCATAATATGGTGCCGGGGGTTATGCCGAGTTTGCGGAGTTCCGAACTGTTTGGGAGAGTTATGTGTGCACTTTTTTGGGTGAGCTCGCCCCTACCCAAGCTTCACCGCTCACTGACATGTTGTAGGCCGCTATCACTGGCAAATAACGACAAGGCCGCTTTTCGTCCAGCGAAAATATTATTGATAGATATGATCCACATAATGTTGTTAGAAGCGCGCGTAAGACGTGAGTGACGACCATAGCGCAATATGTCGAGTATTGGACTCAGATACCTTACTAATTTCTTCAGCACGTCCGTGCAATGGGGCTGCGATTTTCATAATCGAAATTCCGGCCGTACCTTGCTATCAAAGACTGGGTCCGGGCCGGGATTTGATTTCAAGATTTCCCACTGAATGGCAGCGTACGGCACAGGTTGTCCCAAAAAACGTGCGAAAACAGTCAAAAAAGTCTCTTCATCAAGTTATTCCGCCCATTTCAGTGATCCGCTGTTGTACAAGTGTGTCCATCAATGCTGTGGATACCGTGATCCCTGACTTAAAAGTTAACTTTTCCAAAAGTAACGATTAACTAGCGAGACCTAGCGAAGTTTTCGCTCAAGAAAACTTTTACGTGCGCCAACTTCTTAAAGGCAGCAGACACGCTCGAAAAAGTTGTTGAGATAACTACGCTACTTGGCTCGTATGGCCCCTATTAGAACACTCACGCTGATGTAAGTGTCAAAAACGAGTGAAAACTACTAAATTTGAGTCGGAAACTTTTGTCAGCCTCGCCCATGAGCTTTCAACCCCACCCCCTCAATATACGAATACGGTCACTTCGGCTGGTTTTTGAAGTTTCTAACGAGGTGAGCGTTCTAGTACAGGCTGTAAGAGTCTATCGGTTTTGTTATCCCAACCGTTTTATCGTTAACTAGCTAGACCGAGCGAAGTTTTCGCTCAAGGGGCTCTTCTGTGGCGCAACCTTCTCATGAGAGACTCATTTGTCATAACGCGTTTGAACTTCGATCGGCCCATGGAATGCTTCGGAACTTGCTGAGCGATTCAAATAGGCTTTTTTGAACAGAGTTAGCTGCTTACTAACGAGTCTATAACTTCGGACGCTAGTCATTAAAAAACATAGGAATCCAGCAGAAGAATGCCGGTCTTGTCGTTCTGTGACGACCTCAACTATGAGCATTCTAAAATTGAAACCTTCTCCCTCACACATCTGCTCTATTTTCAACTTGTACATCTTTCAAGCCGTAATTCTATCGTACTCGTCTCTGAAATGATAAGAACAGCGACACCCTCGTTCTGCGAGCGATCACTCTGTAATCGACCGACTTCATCCACTCTTTCTCAATGAATGAAACATGTAGACGTTTGTTGTTTTGTGGAAGCTGATTTTGATAAAATCGTATTCGAATCATATTTAACACCTAATACGGGGTTTAGTGAACAGAAGTTTTCGAACGGCTGAATTAAGCGATGAACAGTAGGGAGGGGGGGGGAGTGAGAATATGGGTGCTGCGCTTTTTCCAGGATTGGCGGTAAGATTGTGCTTGGAATTCTGCCCATTTTTCAAAAGGAGCCGCAGACTCTTCTAGACACACGACACTTTTCGAATACGTCCTGCGCATCACTTGAGGCCCCGCAACTTTGCGTCGACGTCCTGCGCACTACTTTTGCAGTTCCTCAGACTTTTATGACGTCCTGCTCCCCCTCCACCAAGGTCCCGCACGTGGTCTATGACATCTTGCACACACCTGAAATCCTGCGACTTAGCGTTGAAGTACTGCGCACTTGTTTTGAGGTCCTGCTAATTATCCCCGGCGTCCTGCGCTTTCCTTCTGAGGTACTTCACATTTTTAACGGAGTCTTGCCCACTCCCACTCGTGTCCTGCACACTTCTTATGACGCCTTGTACACTTCCACAGAAGCCCTGCACGCTTTCCATGAAGTCCCGCGGACTCTCACTGAGGTCCTGCGCACTTTCTGTGAAGTCCTGCACACTCCCACTAATGTTCTGCACACTTTCTATGACGTCCTGCGCACTCGCACTGACATCCTGCACACCTCCTGTGACGTCCTGCACAGTCCCACTGATGTCCTGCACACTTTCTATGACGTCTCGCACAGTCCCAACAATGTCCTGTACACTTTCTATGACGTCCTGCTCACTCCCACTGATGTCCTGCACATTGTTTATGGCGGCCTGCAGATTTCTATCGTGGTCTTGTACACTTGTTATGACGTACTATACACTCCCCTCAAGGTCCTGCACTCTTTCTGTGACTTCCTGCACACTCCCATTCGGGTCCTGCACACTTTCTGTGACGTCCTACACACTCCGCAAACGCTAACAGTTTAGTACGGCGTCCCGTAAACTACTACTTAAGACCTGTCGCTTTGATTAGAGCCTTATTCTTCTAGCGCTGGATGCCGGATAGAGGTTTTCATTACCCACGACTAAAAGTGGGTCCCACGGACAAACTCGGTCGCCCCGTGGTGGAGAATCGGAGAATTAGGCCGGGTTTTTTGGTAATCGAAATATGTCCTAATCACCTG